>PVKS010000337.1:0-210016 GCA_004027875.1 Aplodontia rufa
GTGGTGCTGGGGTTTGAACCTGCGTCCTCGCACATGCCAGGCAAGGGCTGCAACCACTGAGCCACCGCTCCAGCTCCCCCCACCCCGACCGTGGTCTCTTAAAGGAGTTTCATTTCCGCTTTCTTGAACCTACAATGGATGTGCTCTTCTAATTCCCGAGATGCCTTCAAGACACCTTTTGTATTGTTTCCGTGCAAAGCGCTTAGCATCTATCTAGTGGCTATAATATTTTTAATTAGACCTTCCTTGGCTCCAATTTTACATGCAATTTTCTGTACAAACCACAATTTTTGAAAACCCTTCAGCCCTGCTTTCTGCTCCTGATTCTCATAGTAAATCTGGCTAAAAGCTGCCAGCAAAATCCATGCCACCGCTTGAATTCCGTGTTGTCTTGAAATTTCCTCTGAAAAATTAGTCAGCCCATCACCTTTACATTCAACCTCACTAGGAAGTTTCAGGACGTGGGCAGATGCAGAATGTAGCCAAGTGTTTTGATTTTTCCAGAATGTCTCTTAAATGGCGTCTAGCCCAATGTCAATAGAGTCTCCATTCCTTTCTGCAAACTCACAAGTTGTCGCTACTGTTCACATTCCTCTTGGCATTCTGGTCTTCTGAGCTCCCACCACAATCACCCATTCAACTCTGGTTACAGCATTCTGAGGATTGTCCAGCCTACATCCACAAACTTTCCCTGCAGACCTGTTCCAAAGTCTTCTGAACTGCATGGTCAGGGTAGTGATTGCAATGACCCCAGCTCTCAGTCCTGCTTTCTGTGTTAGGCAACTTTTCCTTGCTGTGACCAAAACGCCTGACAAAAACAGCTTAGAGGAGGAACAGTTGACTTTGCCTCCTGGTTTCTGAACCGGTCCCTGGTGGGCTGGCTCCATTGTTTGGGGCCCAAGGTGAGGCAGAGCATCATGGCAGGGGGTGTGGCAGGAGAGTGCTGCCTTGTTCATGGTGTCTAGAAAGCGGAGACAGGGAGAGGAAGGGGCTGCAGGGAAGATAGAGCCTTCCAGGGCATGTCCCCAGTGACCCGCCTCCTGTAGCCACGTCCCACCTGCCGCCAGTTGCCACCCAGTTAGTCCATTCATACCAGGACGGACTGTACAGATTGCAGCTCTCATTGTCTAATTTCACCTCTCAATATTCCTGCATCAACACAGGAGTTTTTGGGGCACACCTCTTTCCAAACCATATAACCCCCAATGATTGGCTGAACTACTTGTGGTCTAGGGCTACCCAGTTCATGAATTGCCGTGTGATCAGAGAAACTCTTGAAAATTCTAACTTTCCTAGGTCAATCTCCTAACAAGCCCCTTAAAAGATCTGGACTGGATGTTGACCGGGACTCTAGGTTCCGTTGACATTGTACCTCCTCGCAGCATGCAGAGAGGAATTTGGTTATTACAGACTGCCGCAACGTGTAGCACGGGAGGGCACTGGAGGACCTGAGGGGCTCCGAGGTCGACTCTGACGGTCAGTTTGTGAGCCTATCAGAATCTTCCAGCCTCCCGTCTCCTCCACCCTCAGGAGCTTGCTGAACCCTAAGCCAGCCCTGGGCTGATGGTGAGGCAGGCATGGTTTGTATCTTTGAATTCTTTCTAGGCCACCATTTGGTCTTTCATTTATACAATCCGCATCCCATATATCGTTACAAGAGTAGAGGGGAAAAAGCAAAGTTTGAGTTTTTTCCCTTGTCTCTTTCACGACACTGGCCACAACACTTCAGATATCAGATGTGTGAGGCTCCCCATCGCCACCAAGCGATTCTGCAGCAGACATCAGCTGGGTGTCCTCAGGTTCAATTCAGTTCTGACACTGTCTACTTGGAGATATCATGGACGACATTGCAAGGTGGAGGATTCTGTCCTGCAAGGCCACCACCACTTCGGACCCCAGCTGCAGACTGTGGCCTTTACTTCTGCCCCAACAGCTATAAATCAGGCTTCCCACGACCCCCTCCTTGGGTTGATTGATTTTCTGGAATGGCTTAGAAAACTCAGGGCATCATTTCACTTATGTGAATTCATTCATTTAGGAGACTACAAAGGGCACAGATGGACAGCCAGAAGAAAGAGGCGCATCGGATGAGTCATGGAAGGAGGGTCAGAGCTCCCATGCCTTCTCTGGGTGTACAACCCTCTAAGCATCTCTACTTGTTCAACAACTCTAATGCTCCGCAGAGTCTTGTAGGTTCAGATTCTGTCCTTTTGGCTTTTTATGGAAGGTTCATTAAAAAGACATGACTCATTGAATTGCTAGCCTATGGTGATCAGGGTAATCTTCATCTTCTCTCCCCTCCTTAGAGGCTGGACGGAAAGACAGAAAGCCCCAACTTTCTAATCTTACCTTGATTTTCTGCAAACCAGCCTCCATCCTGAAGCTACCTAGAGACCCCCAACTCCCATCCATCTCATTAAGATGCAAAAGACATTCTTATTACTCCAGATTCTAAGGATTTTAAGACCTCTATGTCAGCAAATAGGACTGAGGTCGAATACATATATATATATATATATATATATATATATATATATATATATAATTTTTTTTAAAGAGAGAAGGACAGTGTGAGAGAGAGAGACAGAGGGAATCAATTTTTATTGAGTTCTTCACATGACTTTCATTGCTCTGACAGTTGTGTACATGGGTGCTGGGGTTTGAACCTGTGTACTTGCGCATGCCGGGCAAGCGCCATAATCACCAAGCCACTGCTACAGCCCCTCAAATATATATTTAACAAGATCACAATCAGGTATGGAGGGTGCTCAGTCTCGGGGAGCTGTCGTTCTGCCATCTGGCATGAATCCAACTTGAGGCTGCCTGTTTCCAGACAGAATGTGCCAGCTTTCTCCATCCTGAAACTAGGACAGGAGTGAAGTAAAAATGATTTTTCAGATTACCTCCGATCTCTGTTGATACAGCCAAGAGATGACAATCATAACAACTGAATTGAGTATTTAATTTTGGCCCAAAGGTGTAAAAGAAGACCCAGAAGCACAGAGGCCAGTCTGTGAGGGACACTCACAGTACAAAGACCAGACTTCAGATCTCGACAGCCCTGGCTTTGAATCCCCACTCTCTTGTTGGCATTGTAATGTGGCCCTGTGTGTGCGCACTTACACGGCGCATTTGCAGAAGTTGGGCTGCATTTATCAAAGGATAAATACATTTTATAACTGACAAATTGATTGACCTTGTTCAAGACTCCAGTTTTGTTTTAGGTTATTTATTTTCCCCCCCTTCACCCTCCATCTCCACTATCAACTCACTCTTTTATATGGGTATTTAGATGTACGGTTCCTTGAAAAATATTTATTGTTTTCATGACTCTCTGTGTGCTTTCAGATCATATGCAAGATATTGCGCTGTACATTTCCCCCTTTTCCTGCCAAGATTGTAAATTAGCATAGGCTGCTGGCTCCCTGGCTCCCTTTGCCAAAACCAATATGGCAAAATGACAAATTTGAAAGAAAAGATTGGATTTGAGGAAATAACAAAAGAAGCTCCGCAGAGTCTTGTAGGGAATTGATCTTGACTGTTGGATATGGTTGGGGTGCAGAGGGAGTAGACTGTGCCTTGGAGCGGAGAGTGGGCATTTATGGCTAGCGATGGTTGGGTTGGGAGGAAACCGGAGATAAAATTAGGTCTGTCCAAAAGCCCTGCTTGGGTGAGAAATCGTTGAAAACAATGATTCAGGCAGCTGATCATTCATTCATCCATTCATTCATTCCATCCTTTGTTGCCTCCTACCCCTATCTCAGAGATAGCTGATTGTAACCTTAGGACTCCTGCCAGTGCTGCTTCTTCCAGGGGTTTAATGATAAAACCCTGACCAGAGCACCTGCCTATGGTGGCAGAAAATGGGAAGCCCAAATCTAGATTTGTCCCATCCTCTCTTTTTAAATTTCCATTGAGCTGCACAGACTATACCCAATAGAAAACAGTACGAACAAAAAATATACTCGGCATGCACACATTCCATCTGCAAGAAAGTTTCCAGAAAGGACAAGCAAGATATTAAAACAAACATGTTTAAGATATTTTTAAATAGAGGAAGATGATAACAATGTAAGGGAAGATTAAGAACTATTTTTAAAAATTTCAAGTGTAAAGTTAGTTATGAAGAGCTAGGGAATAGCTCAGTGGTAGACCACTTGCCTAGTGTGTCAAGGACATGGGTTTAATCCCCAGCACCACATGCACACACATTAGTTATGAGCATATAACTGGCGACATGGGGTAGCTAGCTGAAGAATGGCCGAGATAAGGAAACTGAGGTTGAGAAATCTTCCAAAGGCAAAGAGTAAGGGGAATCTAGAAATGGAAACCAGAAAAGAAGTCTAAGCGATTTGGAGTATAGATGCACCAACATCCACCTCAATGTCACCTGTTATCAGGCAGAATGGGCTTTCTAGTTTTCTCTATAGAAGTTCTAGTAGGAGAGAAGAAAAATATTCAAAGGAATAATGAATATAAAATTCCTTCAAAGAGAAAAATGAAAGAAGGGGGAAGTGATGGGGAGTGATATTGGCCAAATGAAATGATTATATTGTGTGTATTTATAAATACAAAACAACAAACCCCATCTTTATGTAGAAATATAATGCACCAACAAAAATACAGAAAAATATAAAAAGCTGAAAAAAAAAAAGAAAGGTAAAATTATCTCAGAGTGCAAACAGGATGGATAACGAAAAATGACAACTGGACACATTATAGTGAAAGTTAAGAACATTGAAGACAAATAGGATGATTCTAGAGGCTTCCAGAGGGAAAGAGCAGATAACCCACCAAAGACTAGAAGTCAGATTAACACCACTTCTCTTTAGCAACACTGGATGAAAGAGAAAAATGGAAGGATACGTCTAATCTAAGGTATTAAAAAAATGCATTGAACCTGGGATAATAAAAGAAAATGCATTGAACCTGGGATATCGTATTCTTCCAAATTGTTTTTCAATATGATGTTGTAAAAGAGATGCTTTCAGAAATAAGAGGGCTTCAAAGTTTTGCACGCAAAGGCTTCTGTTGAAATGGTTCTTGAATGAACAGCTAAAAAGTCTGACCTCTACTGGAGGAAGAGTTGTAACAGAGTAAGTAAAGCCACATGGTCCTTTCCCCTTACCCTAGATCAAGGTGGGAGTAAAGAAGACACATTGGGAAGCATTGAACTGAAGCTTTTTTTTTTTTTAAAGAACACACTCAGCGCATCTTTTTGAAGGACAAAGCAATCTTTGAGGAGCAATACAGTCCCAACCTCACTCCAACACATCCATTAGGGTTTCAGGAAAGAAAACAACTCTGTCAACATAGTAATAAATAGTATTGTACTTACTTTAAGTCAAAGGACAAAAACATATTGCCAAGCATAAATCACCAGGGCATTTGTCTTTCCTCAATACAGGTTGAACCAGTGCCTCCCCTGGGTCGGTGCTGATTCAACCCCTCTGTTGAAACATGAATGTAGTCGTGGTGCTACCGTCTAGGTCCGGCAAGTGCCTGGGGCTGTCCACTAAATGCATTCCTCTATCAGGTTCTCGGTGGTGCTCCCCAGGCTAGTCACGGGAGGGGTCACTCTAGACGGGTAAGAGTTTAGGACACTGAGCAACGGGAGCTCTCACGCATGTCTGCTAGCAGTGTAAAATACAAGCGACACTTTAGAAAGCAGTTTGTCCCACCTTTGTAAATTTGAACACATCCTTATCCTTTAGCAAACAACCCATGAGAAGTGAAAACTGAATGTTCACAGAGACTCTTGTGTAAGAACATTTGTCATATCTGAAAATTGGAAATAACAACAATGTCCATTATCAGAAGAATGTATATGCGCACCATGGAATGCTTAATAAAAAAAAAGAGCAAAATATATTTAATAGTAATACAGTATTAATACTTTACACTAAGGTAGTTGTACTTCATGTTTCATGCTATTGAAATATAAAGAAGAGGGGCTGGAGTGGTGGCTCAGCAGTTACAGCACTTGCCTGGCATGTCTGAGGACACAAGTTCGAGTCCCAGCACCACATACACAATGAAGTGTTGGAGCAACAAAAGCCACATGAAAAACTAAATAAAATTGATTCTCCCTCTTTTTCTCTCACTGTCCCTCTCTCTTGAAAAAATATAAAGAAGAATGAATTACTGATCTATACAAAGACATGAATGAGTTTCAGCATTGTACTGGATGGAAGATTCCAGATGTAAGAGTATTTTGGATACAGGATTCTGCTAATAGTTTGAGAGCAGGTGAACTAGTGTAAGGTGAAAAGCATCAAAGCAATTCTTTCCCCCATGTTAGGGGCTGAATTGTGTCCTCCCTGAATTTAGATGTTGAAGCCTTTACCCAAGGTATCTCTTAATGCGACTGTTGGAGACAGGGTCTTTAGAGGTGACTAAGTTAAAGTGAAGTTTAGAGTGGGCTCAATCTGGTATTTCAGTGTCTTTATAAGAAGAGGGGATACGAAGGCACACACAGAGGGCAGATTGAATGAGGATATAGCCATGCTCAGGAGACCGGCCTGCGTCCTGGCACATGCTGATGCCTGGGTCTCACACCATACTTCTGGAGAGAGTACGTTATTTCTACTGTTGAAGTACCCAAGTCTGTGGCACCTTGTTATGGCAGACTGTAGGGAATTCTTGTACTTCATGTTGCTTTGGTACCCATTTTAGAGTTCAGTTAGACTTTCCCAAACAAGCAGTGTGTTTCTTCTGTACCTCCTCCCAATTCCTCAAATGGTCAGTCCTGATGTCTGCTTTATGTCACCACCTCTTGGTGGCCACTCCTCTGTGGGATGGCTAAATACAACCTTCTTGACTCACCCATCTTGTTCACTGTACCCTGCAAGGGTGGCATGGAGATGCTGCAGTGACCACCTCTTAGACATGGCCTGACCCCACGGAACTCATGCCTGCCTGTTTTAAGCTCACTTGCTTGGGTAACAACATGGCCCCAGTAAAAGCTTTGGTCCATGAGTCCCTCACCTTCTCTTTCTCTCCACCCACCTTTGGAGCTGAGCACGAATGTCCTGGATGGTTTCCCATGGCCCTGTGAGCCACACTGGCCTCTTCTTTTGGGGACATGTAGTGATAAAATGCTTCTTTTGTTTGGTATGCTTTGCTGTGCTGCCTCCTCTGGGTCTCACCTGACGGACCTACCAGAACCTATCTTCCTTCCTGGTCAGGATTCTACTTTTGAGCTATTTTCAAGAGAGACCTCAAGACTAACTTAAAAAGAATCGACATTAACCAAACATCCCTAGCAAACTCATATATCCCAAGAGGAAGTTCACTGTGGAGGGACAAGAAGGGAACACTCTTGGAGATGGAAATGTTCTATATCTTAATGAGATGAGAGTTAACTGGGTGTAACCATTTGTCAAACTTTTTCAGCTAAAATTTATAAATATCAATGTATGTGTATTTCACCTCGTAGAAAGTGTCTAGAAAAAGCCCACTTTTTCCCCCATAAAGACTTAGATTTTCCTGTATTAAATAACTGTTATGGGAGACCAGTATTCTTGGACTGAGTTTCTATGTTGGGCCTCAAAACATGAGACCAAGCCAAACTGGAGTCACTCAGGCTAGACAATCAAACTGAAATTAGAAACGTACCGCTTTTCACAAAAGCAGGCGGTTCCCAACAATTGACCCAGAGCGGCCCAGTCGGCATGAAACAGGAGTTCCGTCTGCTTTAACCCCATGAGGAAAGTGACTTCGAGGTGATTCATCCTCTCTGCGTTGTTTGTGCTTCCTTCCGCGTTTTCTGCCTGTGAACCCCACTTTCTCTGCCTGTGAATCCCCTTTCTGTAGGAAGTGCGTTGCTGCCTGATTCATGAATTGACGATGAAAGCCGATTAGGTCCTGAAACTCAAGTTGTTAACATTTTGTTATTTGACAGTTCTGGGGACTTTGAAAGGACAGAAAGGAGACTGCTGATGACCCCAAGATCACTGAAGGATGCAGGTGCAGTGGCAGGTGACTCCTTCCGAACACTATGTGGTCTTCCTTACTGGACAGAGGGTGTGGTAAGGTCCTCTCAGACCTAGGGCTCCGCTGTCCACATTTAAGCTCCTGATCTTTTTGACTCTTGAGTCCAAGCATTCCTTTGTGCTGTGGCAGGACATGTGACCTTGGGTGTTCCTGGTGATCAATGGGACACTGATGAGGGCTGGCGGCAGTTTTTTTAAGTGTCTCTGTTAGTGCCTTACAGTTATGCATAGTAGTGGGGTCCATCTGACATGTTCATATGTATAGGAGATACAGTTTGCTCCATTTCAGTCCCCAGGACTCCCACTTCCTCTTCCTCCTCCCCTCTCTTCTACTAGTCTTCCATTTCCTGCTTTTTAAACTGGTGCATTATAGGTACACTACCATTCTATAAGAGTAGAATCCACTGTCGTCTGTTCATACGTACACATAGCACAGCCTGGCCAACCTCATCCTGCACCTCCTCCCTCTTCCCTCTCTTTCTTTCTTTTCTTTTTTTTAAAATTCATTCAACATAGTCTGACATATAGGAGGGAATGGTTGCTACACAATCACGAACACATGCATAGTGACAGAGCAAGCCAAGGCTGATGCCAGTCTCTTCCCTCCCTTTCGATCCCTTTCCTCTCCCCCACTATTCCGCCTTTTATTTTCTTGGCCCCCTCTTTTTCAATGCTTATTTTTGACTAGCGTCCACGTGTAAGACCCTTGACTTCTGAGTCTGGTTTATTTCACTCAGCATGATATTCTCCAGCAAATGACAATTAGATTCTTTATAGCTGAGTTAAACTCCATTGTGAATATATACTGCATTATTCATTCTTCTTCTGTGGATGTATACTTAAGCTGGTTCCATTACTTGGCTATTGTGGATTGTGCTGCTATAAGCAGTGATGCTGATTTTAGTGGGTCTATTTTTTTTTTTTTTGCGCCAGGGATTTAATTCAGCATTGATTAACCATGGAGCCACATTCCTATCTCTTTTTGTTTTTTATTTTGAGATAGGATCTCACTAAGTTATTTGGGACCTTGCTAAGTGCTAAGGCTGGCTTTGAACTTGTGATTCTCCTGCCTCAGCCTCCCAAGTTGCTGGAAATGCAGGTGTGCACCACCATGCCTGGCTGATTTTCATTCTTTTGGATAAATACCAAGAGTGGGATAGCAGCTCCTATGGTGCGTCCATTCCAATTTTTTTTTTTAAGAGAAAGGAAGAAAGGGGGAGAGAGATATAGAGAATTTTTAATTTATTTTTTCATCTGGCCTTTGTTTCTCTGACACTTTGTTGTATATTGGTCCTAGGGTTCAAACCAGGGTCCTTGTGCATGCCAGGCAAGCGCTCCAGCCCCCATTTCTAGTCTTTTGAGGGGTCTCTATGCTGCTTTACCAAAGAGGGCTGTAGTTTTAAAGTTGATTGCTGGTGGCCATGGTTTTAATGATGACTGATGGTGGTTGCCGTAAATGACAGTTACTCTAGGGAAGTCCAGTTCCATCTTTGGGAATATGCAGACATCAAGGTTCTATTTGTTTCTTTTTCTTGTGTGCTAATGAAGAGAAAATTACTAGCTATGTTGATCCAGAAAATCTCAGAGCCAAGTCACAACCTTATTGCTGGACACAGGATGGGCACGTTAAAGCACCTAAAGAAGATTCTTAAGGTAGGATAATTTGGTCATGGAATAGCCTGTTTGACACTCGGTTATCCACCAACCTCAAGATTCCTGTGTCATGCGGAACACTGTGCGGAAGAACGATCCCCAGCCACACTCCAATGGTCTGTCTCAGATGTGAGAGATCCCTTACTCAGTGCAAGAACAGAATCTGAATCCTGAAAGGAACCGAATAGCCCACTTTCTAGTACACTTGTCTTTCACACGCATAAGAATTATGGCCAAGGAAGCCACAAGAACTTAAAGATGGCAAAATCCTAGCAAAGACAACTTAGTGATATTTTGGTCATAATACTGGTACCAAATCAGGCCAACCTGTCGAACGTATGCTGTGAAAACACACATTGTGCAAAAGACAAAGTTTTCATTCCTCCCACAAAGCAGCCGCACGTGGAGACTGGAGAGCGAGTTTCAAATTTGCAAATTTGCGTCCCTAAGGATGGGGTTGGGAGGTAGCTATGGGATACAGAAAGGTGATCTAAGGCATGCGACAGGTGATTGGAGGCAAGGAAAAGCAAAGGAATCGGTGATCTGAATCAAACATTGTCACTCTTCATGGGACACATTCTCAAAAAATGGCAACATTAGCAATCTCTGAAGGTGACCTTTTGCCCCTCTGACACCAAAAGGTCACCTTTTGCAGGCCCAAGTGGAAGGTCGGTGGTTTCAACCGGTTTGTACCACCTCCAAGTTCCTGAAAAGCAACGTCAGCTCAGCGTGGCCCACCTGTCGCAGGTGTTACCTGCAGCGAAGCCGATGGAGTCTAATTGGTGATCAAAGCAAGCAACTAAGAACAAATGAAGCTACAGGGTTCATCCCATTTTCCCTTGGTTTCAGTCCCTGCTTGTCATTGTTCACTCTGTAAGCTGTATGTCTTTTCTGTCAAACTCGAAAGATTGTGATGTATAACCTACAACCTCCATTTCAGATGCCCCAACCCCCTTGAAGATAGCAACACCCTCACCTGTGTCCACCCGCCTGTGTCCACCCACGTCTTTCCAAGGACCCCTTCTGGTACCAGCCATCCTCTTCCAGTGAACTCTGAATCACTATGACCCTCGACCCGTGTGGCGTCCCCACACCCACTCTCTCCCAGTCGCCGCCTACTTCCCTTTGCACCTGCCTCCTCCTGATCACAGCCAATCGCGCAGACTGTGCCCCTGAGCTCCTCCAATCAGGGCAAAGGGCAGCACTGCGTCAGGTTGGAGTTAAAACCCCCTCACTTCCTTGCCAGGTGCGCATTTTTCTTTCGCCCTGCGGCCAAAGCAAAATTTCTGCCTTCCTCACCCACACGGGACCACATGTTTGATTTTATGTATAACAACTCCTCAACCTGGAGGGACTGGGGGTGACGACCGAGGGTCTCCTTACTTCCTGCAGAACTGGGTGTAGATCTCCGTCAGACACTGACACTGCGTAGATGTCATTTGGAAATACTCGTGGGTTCCCAGGACCGATGGTGAACCAACGCTAGACCATCTTCTTTGTCTGACAAACAATGCTTGAGACTGGTTTTAAACCATGTAAGTGTTATTTTATTTTACTTTTTTAAGAGAGAGTGAGAGAAAGAGAATTAGATTTAAAAAAATTTTTTTTCATCTTTTTTTGTTTTATTTTATTTTATTTTTCCTCCACTTAGCTGTGTATGTGGTGCTGGGACTCCAACTTGTGTCCTCACACATGCCAGGCAAGCGCTCTACCACTGAGCCACCGCTCCAGCCCCCCTGAGTATTATCTTTAACACGAAGCAGATGCTTAAGCCTAAAGTTAAAAGTATCATTAAAAACTGAAGGGCAGGGGCTGGAGCGGTGGCTCAGCAGGTTCACAGCGCTTGCCTGGCGTGCGCAAGGACGCAGGTTCGAACCCCAGCACCACGTACACAAGGAAGTGTCAGAGCAAGGAGAACCACAGGAGAAAACGAAATGAAATTAATTCTGTCTTTCTCTCCCCTCTCCCTCTCTCTCTTTAAACAAACAAAAACTGAAAGGCAGAGCCCAGAGGGAGTCAAAACTGGAAGGAATGAACTCATTAAATAAAGCCGGGGATCCCTTTTTTCATACCATAGCCACATAGCCAGGTTCCTGCGTCTCCCTGGGTGTTAATGTGAGAAGCATAAGTGGTGGGTGTGGCAGAGCACACGCCCTGTTTTGCTAGCAGGTAATCAAGAACAACCCTGCCATCAAGAAATGCATGGGCCAGGAAAAGTTTTTAGAGAAAAAAAGAGAAAGCGGAGTGTCACATCAGTTAATTTGAAACAATAATCCTTGGCCACAGTGATTAAGGGTGGCACCAGTGTGAGTTTGAACGGTTGTTGGGCAGATGTCCTTGTTGCGATACTTTTTGTGTAAGAGTGTGCTGGCCTTTGTGTGGGCTTGCCGTTTGGCAGGGTGTTCTGTGAACGCTGGTACCAGGCAGTGGTGCATGGAACCCTTCCTACGCAACCTGCAGGCTGTATTTACTTTTGGGGGGCAGGGTTGACACAGCAGCTCCATTTTGGTTCTGGAAACTTTCTTCCCATCCTCCCTCTCTTTCTTCCTGAATCGAACCCACTGGCTCTCTACCAATGAGCTACATCCTCAACCCTCTCAATTTTATTTTGAGAAAGAGTCTTGTTAAGTTTCCCCAGCTGGCTTTGAACTTGGGATCGTCCTGTTTGAGCCTCCCTAGAGGCTGGGATTACCGATATGCACCACCATACCCAGCTCTCTCATATTTATTTTAGATTCTCCCTTTTTTTGGATAAGACTTTTTTCCTCTGAAAACATCCGGATTGATTATTTCATTGTTAGTTTTGTACTGTTCCTCATTGCCGAGATGAACCCATCCTGATTGCTGGTCTGATCTGGTCCTGCACTGGACGGGTGGGAGTCGGTATCAAAACACTTCCAGCCACATCATCACAACAGTGAGGTTTAGAAGGACAGTTGTCCGGCTAGGCTGACCTAGAGTCCCCTGTGGAGTTCATGTCTGTCTCTTCTACAGGTGGTGGGAATCATCGCCAAGCAAGAGGCCAGCATTAGTTTTTTCAAAGTTGTACTTCTGTAGAATTTTGACAGGCAGCAGGTACAAAGCTTAAAAATGCAAATACAAAACAAATCCAGTTTGTATGATATTTTTGAGCCAAGGGACCTAAATTTTTTAATAGTCATGGTAGGCGAGTGCTCTACCACTGAGCTATACCCCAGCCACGCCATGGTTAAACTTTTTTTTTTTTTTTTTTTTAAGAGAGAGGGATAGAGAGAGAAAGAGAGAATCAATTTTATTTAGTTTTTCATGTAACTTTTGTTACTTGGATGCTTCATTGTGTATGTGGTGCTGGGGTTGGAACCCGCATGCTTGCACATGCCAGGCAAGTGCTGTAACCGCTTAGCCACACTGCTCCAGCCCCCATGGTTAACATTTTGATGAAAGTTTAGCAATTTACAAAAATGTCATTATTTAAATTGCATGTAGCATTTTAACTGTGACTGACAGTATTACATTAGAACATCAGACTCTTATAAATTTTATATAATCCTTAGAGTTTTCTATAAATAACATATCACACAACATTAAAAATAGTAATCATTCAAAAAATAATAATCATTCATTTAGCAAGTTATAAACTGGATGTAGCCAGAGTTTTAAAGTGATTATTTTTAATAGCCTTTAAAACAAATCAGTCTTTTAAAAAAATCTAACTCTTTTAAGACTCAGTTTTTCTAAGTAATAAAAAACCCTAAGAAAGAAAGCAAAAAAACAGAGGTAACTATTATCTTGTTAAAACACAAAATCTTTGTTTTCTAGGTCAATTCTTTAAGTTTTACTAAGAGCAGATCAATATTTTAAGAAAATTTTATTGATTTAAACATAGAAAATTAGATTCTAATTTTATATTAGCTCATTAAAGTTTAATTTTTTAAAAAAATCTGTATTTTTTTCTAATTGTAGCCAACTTGGTCATACATAAATTTCCTTTCATAAGATTTGACCTTCACACACATTCTGTAACTTATTCAGATGCTCCGCAGTTTGCTTAAATGTTCAGTTTTGTCCTTTTGTCTTTCCACTCTGGAAAAATCCAATCATTTTATTTTAGGACAAAAATTTTATGTTACCACAAAAATCTCTCATCCAAAATAAAAAAAATTCTCATCTCTTTTTAACCTTCTTTATTAAAAAAATCCTCATACATATGATTTATTCTGCATTATTACCCTCTTAAATTTACATTTTGAAACAATTATTTTAAAAAATCGCTGAATTTAGATAAAATTACTTTTTCTCAGTAAAAGAAAGTATTTTATATCTTATAGTTGTTTCACCAAAACACCTCTTAATTGCTTTTCATATTCCTTCATATAAAATTAGAATTTGAAAACTCTTAGTAGTCTTACATTTTAGTTAATTTAGGAATGGAGCATTGAAGTTTCTGCTCTACACAAACAATTTACAAAAACATGTTTGTTAGAGTATAGATATATAAATCAGAGAAGTCAAGAGTATTTGAACTTATATTTAGAAATTGATGTTTTAGCATTTTGACTTAAAAATGACTCAGATGTTTTATATTAATTCCTTAATGTAACATAACCTTAAGATTTTAAGTTGCTGAGAGAGATTTTTGAAGCTATGAAGTCACTTGTAAGTAGTCATTCTATCTACATTTACCTATTACTTCTTTTTTATATTACCTCATTACTTTGTTTTTAAAGAGAGAGGGAGCAGTGAGAGGAAGAGAGAGAGAGAGAGAAAATCAATTTTATTTAGTTTTTCATGTGGCTTTTGTTGTTCAAATACTTTGTTGTGTCCGTGGTGCTGGGGTTTGAACCCGCGTTTCTGAGCATGTGGGGCAAGCCCCATAACCGCTGAGCCGCCACTCCAGCCCTATTTACTTCTTCTTAACAAGGGTCTGATTGCTCATGGAAATCTTAGATGAACTAAGCAAAACTAGGTCAGCCTCATCTCAAGATATTTCTTGTTCACTATTTTTGTTCCAGATAGATATTAGGTAGTCTGTTAAATGCATGGGTGTTTCGTTTATAAAAAGATACAACTTTCTTTTTTTTGCAAATTAAACTAACAATATTATGCACATTTTATTTATATAATACTTTTCAGGTCACATAAAGTTTGAAAAGTGTTTGAGTACAAATTATTTAATTTATGAATGCTCATTTCTTTCTTTTTTTTTTTTTAAGAGAGAGGGACAGTGAGTGAGAGAGAGAAAGAGAATTTATTTTTTATTTAGTTTTTCATGTGGCTTTCGTTGCTCTGACACTTTGCTGTGTATGTGGTGCTGGGGTTTGAACCCGTGTCCTCGCGCATGCCAGGCAAGCTCTCTAACTGCTGAGCCACTGCTCCAGCCCCTGCTCATTGATTTCTGAGTGATTGTGCTACCGTGTAGACATTGCAAAACACGAGTACAGACGTAAGCACACTTGTAGACACCAGTACACAGACACACCTAAAAAATCAACTGCTTCTTATGCTGCAGTTAGCACCAGAGCGCAATCCAACCAAAACCAAGAAAACGAATGTGGGGAGAGATTTCCCAATTATTCCCTAAATAACTGGGAGAGTCCTGAAGCAGTGCTCTCACAACGAAAGCCAAACCAAAAGAAAGAAAACATAGTAATCTGCCTGGTACCAAAGTAACTCATCGAATAAGACATCTTCCCAACCTAGAAACTGTTTATTGCAAAACTGAAATCCTGCCCTGAAGGTTGGTGCTGAGCTGGGGGAGGTCCTGGAGATGGTCCCTGGGAAAAGGGATCCAGGAATCTGCTTGGCCCATCCACAGGTTCTCACCACTGGGCAGAAGGTACGTCTGGACTTGCCTCCTGGCTGGCTCGCCAAATTGTTAACAAAACCAGAAACGAAACGGTGTTCACCCACTGTGTGAAAGTTGATTCACCAGGGGGGCCACACGTTCGGACAGAACAATCTCAAATCTGCCTCCCTGAGGATAGGGCTTAGGGTTAAAGAAAAAGGGTGATCTAACACATGGGGGGAAGTTTACTGGAGGTAAGAAATAAGCGTTGGTCTGTAGATGTGATCAAACTTCATGGCTCTGCGAAGGTTCATGTTCAGGAAATGGTAGCTTCAGCCTGCTCTGAATTGGCCCTCTGATATCCCAATGTCACTCACCAGATACTAGCACAGACCCAAGTGGAGGGTCAGTGGTTTTAACTAGTTTGATTTACCTCTAAGTTCTTGAAAAACAATTTAGTAACCATTAGCAGTGTGATTTATACATCACAGGTGTTGTCTATAGCAAAGCTGCTAAGAGTGCCCTGCTTAGCTTGTGACCTATACAACGATGATAAAAGTAATTAACTAGGGCTGGAGTGGTGGCTCAGTGTGCTCGAGTACGCGGGCTCAAACCCCAGCACCACGTACACAGCTGTGTCGGAGCAATGAAAGCCACATGAAAAACTCCATAAAAATTGATTCTCTCTGTCTCTCTCACTGTGCCTCTCTCTCTCTCTCTCTTTTTCTCTTTCTCTCTCTCTTAAAGTAATTACCTAAAAGCAAGTGCATGGGTTTAATTGCCATAAAAAACCTGAGTAACAATCGCCAAGGCCAATAGGCAGGTTACTCAAGATAAACACTGAGAAAAAGGCAAACGTCTTTTGACTCAACTCTCTGCTAAAGGACTAAAGCCTTTTGCACACATACAAAATAAAATAAAATAAAATAAAATGGGCAGGAGATGGAGAAGAGAGATATCCTGAGAGTAGTGGCTGACAGAATAGCAGAGGGGCCAATTAAAAGGTTGGCTGCCGACAGTGGGGGAACTATTTGGAAACTGGAAAATAAAAAAAACAATCTTAAAAGTTCTGTTACTAAACACAAATCTGTTTACTTGCCATTCAAAAAGGGGCCCAACAAGTTGAGAGCAAGTTGTCTGGGCAAGGAAAAAGATTTATTTAGAATGACGGAAAAACTGGAAGATGGCAGACTAGTTCCCTGGGGAAACCATCCTAACCCAGCGCAAGTCCAGGCAAGGGGGAAGAGGTTAGGAAAGGATGGATGAGTGGAGGCTGCCAGGCGCCCTTGGCCGTCTGGAATGGAATCCTCTGGAACCTGCTGGTTGGTACCCAAGTAAAGGTCTTGATGTCCCCTGCAAGTCTCAAGAAACTTAAACGCTTTTGGTATTTCAGTCTTGAAGGGGGAGGAGAAAGATTGGGTAAAATTAGGGAAAAATCAATCTTAAAGTACCAGTTCCAGACAAATATTCCTTGAATGACTGACATGTGTACATGTGGAGTGCAGAGAACTCTGATCCAAAGTTTAAGATGGCAAAGGAGACAGATGAGGACGGAAGCAGACACACCAAGCCTTTTCTCCATTTTAGTCACCACTCAGATTGGAGGGTCAGTGCTCTTGATAAAAGCAGTCTTCATGTCCCTGAAAAGTAACCCAGGCGACTCTTATTATCAGCGAGGCTGGTGGGAAACTAGTAATTTATTGCTTGGCCACATGACCTTCAAAATCAGAGATATTTAAAGTCAACTAAATCACTTGCAGCTAGAGGGCTTAGTTCCCCCCAGTTATGATCCTTGTCACAAATGTTAGTGAAACATTTTAGCCACCTGGGCAGATAATCTGGTTCGTGGGACAGAAGGACAATTTCAATCCAGCTATTCTTTGATAAACTAGGGAGTTTTGTTTCTCAGTATCTGGAATGTGGCTAAGATTTTAGAATGTAAACTGTCTGTTTATGTCTGTCTTCATGTTCATAGGTTATGTACGATATTTTCCTACCTTTCAATGATGTTACCACATTCATTTATATAATCCAAAGAAGAAATTTTATTTAATTGGATTAATGGGGAAAATGCTTATATAGATTATTTCTTAAATGTTTGGAAGTAAAAAAACTAATCTAATGGAAGTCAAATTAAAATGCTGGGTAAATCTTTGGTAAATAAATGGGTTTGATATTATTGGTCTAATATAGATGGTTTAACAAATCCTGTATCTAACTTTTGGTTTTTTTTTTTTTAAAGAGAGAAGGACAGTGTGTGTGAGAGAGAGACAGAGAGAATCAATTTTTATTGAGTTTTTCACATGGCTTTCGTTGCTCTAACACTTAGTTGTGTATGTGGGTGCTGGGGTTTGAACCCTTGTACTTGTGCATGCCGGGCAAGCACTGTAACCACCAAGCCACCACTTCAGCACCGGGTTCTTCT
The DNA here is from genome assembly GCA_004027875.1 of Aplodontia rufa. Lineage (NCBI taxonomy): Eukaryota > Metazoa > Chordata > Mammalia > Rodentia > Aplodontiidae > Aplodontia > Aplodontia rufa. Next base: position 17,837 of record PVKS010000337.1, read on the forward strand.
TTTTTGAGAGCTACTTAAGAAGCATGTGCTGTAGAGATAGTGATGTGGGTCTGGTGAATTCGGGTTTGTGTCCCCCGGAAACAAAGGATGAAACCAAGGGACACCGAGACAAGCAGAGCAGACATATTTTATTTTAAGAAAAATAATAGGAAGCAAAGCACAGGGGAAAAGAGCAGTCTTCCCCCAGAGGGGGAGAAGGGGACAGCGCAGATTCTCCCTTCAATTGGTCATCCTCTCCCTTCCCCCAAACCTAGGGTATGGGTGGGGAAATTTTGGTTGGGTCCAGGCTTTGGTTTGTGCCTTGGGCATCAACAGAAGGAATATGGCACCTTTTGCAGCAGAAGGGAGTGTCTGCATCTGGACCCACTTTGCCGGTCCCTCCTACTAGCATTGGGGGACAAAAAAAGTGATCTTAAGAAAAAGAACCTGCTTTCCCTTTTCTAACCACTCTGACTGCCTAACACCTCCCCCCTACACAACCCCATCTCAATAGCAGGGAAATAACTTGTGCTGGCTAGCTTGGTCTAATGTCTCGTTTCAGTTCTAAGAGTAACGCAAGCAGGGGCTGGAGCGGTGGCTCAGCAGTTACCGCGCTTGCCTGGCATGCACAAGTACATGAGTTCAAACCCCAGCACCAAGTGCACAACGAAGTGCAGGAGCAACGAAAGCCACATGAAAAACTTAATAAAAATTGATTCTCTTTCTCCCTCTCTCACGTCCCTCTCTCTTAAAAAAAAAAAACAGTAACGCAAGTATAATAGCTAAGAACAAGTGAGACAGGTGTCTAAGCAGGTGAGATAGAAGTTTATATAAGTAACTCCTTCATGGCGCTTGTTTTACAATACGTCTACCTAAAAAAGTTTCCGAACTCCTTTGGGCAACTTATCCTCTTGTATTTATCTAAATTGAATAACGGATATTCGTTAACTAGATCATTCTCAATAAGATAAAAGGTGCAATATTACCGACTGCCTCTGAGTTTGAGCTTATGGACTTTCAGCTTCCCAGTGCACACAAACTAAAGGTTTTTGGGTCTGTGAACAAGCATGTCCTGTTCCATATGAAGAAATAGCCCTGCGGGAGCGTGTCCTCCTAGAATTTGTACAATGCTGTTCATCTACCAAGTGTTGGTAGCTCACGCTCAGCTCACACTTGAAATTCATGGTGCTAAGGATTTCTCTAACTAAAGTATGTGACACCAAGCAAGGGCTGGCTGCCCCGCATGCACAAAAGCCGATGCTATGACACTGGGTTTGCAGAAAGAAAGAGCTTTGATGGAGGTTTGATCCTCAAAGAGACAGCGAACAAGCCGAACTGAGGAATGGATGGGAAGGGAGAGGGCACTGTTAGGGTCCTCTTGAGCAGGTGTTGGTGGTCCTCGCCCTCCACCGGTGGAACGCTCCTTTTCAGGGGTGCTTAAGGTGTGGGTGGGGGGTGTTGTATCATCTACGAGAGTGGGGGGCTGCTTCTGCACCTGCGAGCAGGTTTTCAGGTGTCTCCTGCTTCCTGCAAAACAGCCTCAAAGAGCTTTGGGACTGGGTCCCTTTATTCCCGGTTTATAACCAGTTTCTTAGGAAACTGAAACAACTAGAAGAATAAAGAGAAGCAACTGTGTAAGGTACACGAGGGTATTAAGCTGTATCTTTTGTGGGGGAAGTTATAAGCTGTGAGGATGAGTTTTATTTTGCCATTAAAGGAAATAGAGTTTTGTCCTACAGAAGAATGACATATTTTTTAGAATAAAAAAAAAAAAAACGAAGAATGTCCTAAATTGTGACAAGATGCGGGTGCATCTATTGTCTAACTTGTTCATCTAAGATTTGTGCATTTCAGAGTATGTATGTTTTACATTTAAGGAGAACATAAAGAAAAGTTCAGCTTTTTCTAAAGATGTAGCCTTTTCTGCGATAAATAAAGCTTATATAAGAGCAAGTGTTTTGGGTTGAGCTCCTGCACTTGACTCTAACGCACCACAAGAAACCACACTGAAGTCCCTCATGTTAGATGCCAGCTCATCAAACTGAACTTAGGACTGTTTTCCGTGGAACAGGAGATTCATAGAAAATTATCCAAAGGGTCAACCTGAGCTGGCAGGGTAAGGAAGTCCCCTCTCCTTAAACCCTGTAAGGGAAGTAGCTGTGAAATAACTAATCTGCTTTTTGTTCGTTGTTTCCGTGTTCCTGATCTTTTTTCTGCCTGTAAAGTCCATCCCCTACTCAGCTCATTGGAATGCTGTTCTACTTTAGAGATGGGGATTGCTAAATAAAACAACTAGATAATAAACTTGGTGGCTGATGCCTTGGAGAGCCTCTTGTTTGGGCCACATTCATTTCACCAAGAATCGATTCTCAGATTTTCCTGAGCCAAGAGAAGCATCAATCTCATCCTTGACCTGGTATGTTAGTCAGCGCCCCATCTCTATCAGCAAATACCAGAGACGATCAACTTAAAAAGAGAAAAGGTTTATGTTGACTCTCAGTTTTGGTGCTCTCAGTTCATGATTGGCTGGTCCATAACTTTGGACCTGTAGCTGGTCAGCACATAATGGAAGAAGTGTATGGTAGAGCAAACCTTCACACCTCAGGGCCAGGAGCAAAAGAGGAAGAGGAAAGGATCAGGATTCTTGGAGCTCATGGTCCTTGTAGATCAAGACCCAGGTATCCAGAGCTCTAGAATTTCTTATCCAAATTACCTGGAACCACTTCTGGGACCTGTTCACCTTGCTTACATATACCCTTGTGAAGGTGACCTTAGCCACATGAGCAATAAACAGTCCATAGTGCTGGCTGAGGGTGAGGGATGCATGCAGTGGGTGGAGGAGGAAGGAGGTAATGAACTTCAGGTAAACCCTTGTGTGATAACATGGTTTAGAACAAAAATATATGTAAATATATGATATTTGTCCTTTTTCCTGGCACATAGAGCCTAAAACCTTTGGAATCGCCAAAGTGGTGCCATTTTAATCCCAATGAGGTGACTGATGTGTGGTGCTCCCTGTTAGCCTTAGCATGGGGGCTGGCTGCCAAGTGAACCAACCACGCTGTTAGAGTTGAGACTTCCAGTTCCCAACTCTACCCCACCCGGCCACCTCAGGGCAGGGGACAGGCACTGAAAGTTGATTGGTAATGAGGAAGGCTCCTGGGTTGCTGAACTGTGGTTTCCCCAAGAGTGAGGTGGAGGTGTCTGCAGGCGGAGGTGTTCACAGCTGCATCTGGAGAGGGCCTGGAAGCTCAGCCTCCCTGCCCATTCCTTGCCCTCTGAATCTCTCCATCTGCCTGCACCTCTGTACTCTTTTAAACGTCCTTTTTAGCCACTTGCCAACAGTAATTGAAGTGTCTCCCCGAGTTCTGTGAGCTGCATTAGCATATTGCTCAACCCCGAGGAAGGGGCTATGGGAACCCCTGCTTATCACCAGTAGATCAGAAGCACGAGGAAATTAACCGAGGATGGAAACTGGCATCCGAGGTGGGGCATCTTTGGGACTGAGGCCTTCACCTCTGGGATTGATGGTAAATCCAGGTAAGTTGTGTTAAACCTGAGTTAAATTTTTTTTTTTTACCATTTTATACCCCAAAATAAGGTAAGGCAAGGTCTAGCTCAAGAATAGTTTGAAATTATTAAAGAAATGATGGACTAGCTAGATGAATGAAAATTAATTTTGGAAAATCATATTGATATGGTTTTTGTGAATATGATGTCATTCTGTTATTTCCCCCCAATGCAATCTATTGGTGCATTATAGTTGTGCATAATGGTAGGATTGGTTGTTACAAATCTGTACAAGCACACGATATAACAAAATAATTTGACCAATATCCCTCCCCAGCAACCTCTGTCTCCCTCCCTGCCTCTCATCCTCTGATCCCTTTCCTCTACTGATCTCTCTTTAATTTTCATGAGATCCCCCCACCCTTCTTTTCCTTTTTCCTCTCTAGCTTCCACATATGAGAGAAAACACATGTCCCTTGATCTTCTGAACTTGACTTATTTTGCTTAACATAATGGTCGCTAGTTCTATCCATTTTCTTGCAAATGACATAATTTCATTGTTTATGGCTAAATAAATCTCCATGGTAGATCACATTGTCTTTATCCATTCATCTCTTGATGGACACCTAGACTGGTTTCATGATTTGGCTGTTGTGAATTGCACTTCTATAAACATGGGTATGCACATATCGCTGAAGTAAGATGGCTTCAATTCTTTAGGATAAATACTGAGGAATAATAATGCTGGGTCCTATGGTGGTTCCATGTCTAGTCATTTAGGGAACCGCCATACTGATTTCCATAGTGGTTGTACTAATTTACAATACCACCCACAGTGCAAAAGTTCCTTTTGCTCCACATTCTCTCCAGAATTTATTATTCTTTGTATTCTTGATGACTGCCGTTCTGAATGGAGTGAGATAAAATCTCGGTGTAGTTTTTATTTACATGTTCTTAATTGCTAATAATGTGGAGCATTTTTTCCATAGATTTGTTGGCCATTGTATTTATTCTTTTGACAAGTGTCTATTTAATATATTTGCCCATTTATTATCTGGGTTATTTGATTTTTTTGGTGTGAAGTTTTTTGAGTTCTTTATATATTCTGCATATTACTCCTCTGTCAGAAGAGTAGCTAGCTAAGATTTCCCCCTTTCTGTAGGTTCTCTCTTCAAATTTTAATTGTTTTGTTGGCTGTGCGGAAGCTTTTTAATTTGTTGTCTTCCGATTTATTAACTCTTAGCATTATTTCCTGAACTTCAGGTGTCCCGTGGAGAGAGTCATTGCCTGGGTCTGTATGCTGGAGTATTGATCCAATGTTTTCTTCTAGGAGTTGCACAGTTTCTGCTCTAATACCTACGTCTTTGATCCATTTTATGTTGGTTTTTGTGCAGGGTGAGAGATAAAGTTCTAGTCTCATTCTTCTACGTATAGATGACCAGTTTTCTAGCATCATCTAGTATAAAGGCTGTTTATTCTCCGATAGGTGTTTTGGCACCTTTGTCAAGGATCGGATAACTGTAGGTGTGTGGGTTTGTCTCTGCGTCTTCTATTCTGCTCCGTTGGTCTATGAGTCTGTTTTATGCCAGTACCAAACAGTTTTGGTAACTATCACTTTGTAGTATAATTTGAGGTCAGGTATTGTGGTGCCCCCAATGTTACTTTTTTGGCTTAGAATTTCTTTGGTTATTCTGGGTCTTTTATTCTTCCCAAACGGCTTTTGAGACTGTTTTTTCTAGTTCTATGAACAATGTCAATGGTATTTTGATGAGAATTACATTGAATCTGTACATTACTTTTGTCAGTGGGGCCATTTTAACAATATTAGTTCTGCCTATCCATGAGCATGGGAGGTCTTTCCATCTTCTGAGGTCTGCCTCCATTCCTTTCTAGGTTTTTTAAAAAGGCTATTATGAATAGAATTGTTTTCCTGATTTCTTTCTCAGCAGATCCACTGTTGGTACACAGGAAAACTTAATTTTTTTTTCTAAAGAAAGAGGGGACAGTGAGAGAGAGAGAGAAAAGCAATTTTTATTTAGTTTTCATGTGACTTTCATTCCTTGGACTCTTTGTTGTGTACGTGGTGCTGGGGTTTGAACTCCCATACTTGCGCATGCCAGGCAAGCACCGTAACCACCAAGCCACTGCTCCGGCCTGATTGTTTTTATTGCATGTTGAGTTTATAACCTGCTCTTCTGCTGAATTTGCTTACTAACTCCAGCAGTCTTTTGATGGATCCTTTTGAATCTTCTAAGTATAGAATCATATCATCTGCAAACAGTGATAATTTTACTTTTTCCTTTCCTATTTTTATCTCTTTTACTTCCTTCTTTTGATTAAGTGCTCTGGCTGGAATTTCCAGCACTATATTAAATAGGAGTGGTGAGAGCGGACGTCCTTGTCTTGTTCCAGAGTTTAAAGGAAATGCATTCACTACGATGTTGAGTGTGGGTCTGTCGCAAATGGATTTTATGATGTTGAGGTAGATTCCTTCTGTCCCTAGTTTCCTCAGTGTTTTTATCATGAACGAGTGCGGAATTTTGTTAAAGGCCTTCTCTGCATCTATTGATATGACTAAGTGAATTTTGTCCTTAATTGTATTTATGTGATGAATTACATTTATTGACTTGCATGTATTAAACCATCCCTGCATCTCTGGAATAAAACCAACTTGGTCATGGTGTACAATCTTCTTAATATGTTGTTGAACATGATTTGCTCTTATTTTATTAAGTGTTTTTGCATCTAAACTTATCAAGGATATGGGTTTGTAGTTTTCTTTCCTTGATGTGTCTTTGAATCGAATTAGATTGTTCTTCATCCAGTGGTGTGCACTAGAGAATGATTTGGTGTGTTAGAAAATATCCAAAAATATTTGGTCTCAGAAGTGAAATATTGAGAGTTGAGAGCAGCGCAGGAGATAACGGTTTGTCGCTGAGTTTAATGTTTACCTGTGTTACACTGCAAAAGTGATTATAGCCCCAGGGACTGCAGTTATTTCAGTAACTTTTTTCCTTTAAAACTGATGCATGAAAACATAAAATTCAAACATATTTCTGGGGTACCATGTGATACTTTCATAATGTACCCACTGGATACAGTTTAAATCAAGTTAAGCATATCTATCTCCTCCAACATTTATCATTCCTTTGTGATGAAAACATTCAAATTCCTTCCTTCTAGTTTTTTTGAAATATCTAGTTTATCCTAATTTATGTTCCCGGCGCTGTGTAATAGCACACCAGAATTTATTTCGCCATGTAACTGTAATTTAGTGCCCACTGATTAGCCTCTGCCCATCTTTCCCACCCACTTGTCTAGCTTTGGTTTCCTGCGCTTCTCTAGTCCTCTCCAAAAACAAAGCAACAATCCATGCACAAGGTCGGGGGAAGTTCCTTCCATCCCTAGTTCTAGAGTTCCAAACATGAATGGGTGCTGGACTTGTCAAATAATTTTTTTTTTCTCTATTGAGATAATCCTGTGACTTCTGTTCTTAGCTGTGTTTATGTGGTGCACTACATTTATTGATTTGCGAATGCTGAACCAACCTTTTATCCATGGAATGCGATTCACTGGGCGGTGGTACACTATCCCAGTGTGTTTTTGAACATGCGTTGCCAATATTATATTAAGGATTTTGCATCTATTTTCATCAGGGATGTTGGTGTGAGTTTTCTTTCCTTGATGTGTCTGGTTTTGGTATCAGGGTGATACTGGATTCACAGAATGAATTTGGCAGTGTTCCCTCCTTTTCTATTTCCTAGAATAATTTGAGGAGGGCTGGCATTAGTTCTTCTTTAAAGGTCTGATAGAACTCAGCTGAAGACCCATCTGGTGCTGGGCTTTTCTCTGTTGGAAGGCTTTTTAATTGCTGCTTCCGTTTCATTTCCTGGTATTGGTCCATTTAAGTTCTCTAGGTCCTCCTGGAGGTCACAGGTCTCTAGGGATTTTTTTTTTCATGAAAAAGTGTGGAAAATGGAATTCTGAAGATTGTTTGCTTGGGAAACAAAGTAAGCGCAAAGCAGTTGACTACAGAGTCTAAGAACGAGGTTCTTATTTTTTTGATTGAAAAGAAATTTTTTTTTGTGGGGAGTAACTGGGGATTGAAACCAGAGATGCTTTGCCACTGAGCCACATCCCCAGCCTTTTTATTTATTTTATTTTATTTATTTTTTAATAAAGGGAGGGGGGAGAGAGAGAGAGAGAAAGAGAGAGAATATGAGAAAATCAATTTTATTTAGTTTTTCATGTGGCTTTCATTGCTCTGGGGTTTGAACTCATGTACTCGCGCATGCCAGGCAAGTGCCGTAACCACTAAGCCACTGCTCCAGCTCTTATTTTTATTTTATTTTGAGACCGAGTCTGACTAAGTTGCTTAGGGCCTTGCTTAGTTGCTGAGGCTGTCCTTGAACTTGTGATCCTCCTGACTCAGCCTCATGAGCCCCTGGGATTACAGGTGTATGCCACCGCACATGGCTTTAATTGATTGTTAAGAAAACTCAATGGATGATAAAATGTGAGGTATGTCTATACATTAATAAGAAGTGAAGACAAATGTTCTATTGGTTTCTATACCACAGTACGTAATTTGTACACTGTAAAGGTTCAATAAGTATTATTTAATTTGTTTGAGTAAAAAAATTAAAAACCCATGCATATTCCAATGTCTTAAAGTGTTTCCCCTGTGGTTTGTAAGTCTATAATCCATTTTGAGTTGATTTTTTTTTTTTTTGGTAACTGATGAGAGATGGGGTCTGGTTTATTATTCTGCCTGTGTCTGGTAGGCACTTGGAGAGGTTGCCTTTGAGGAAAAGAGCGACCCTTCCTGTGGGCCTGCAGGTGCCAAGTGAGCAACTAAAAACAGGACCACACTTGGCATCTCTGCCTTCATCTTGTGTTTGTCCTTAGATCCTGCTCTGTGCTACAGGTAGGCACACTAACTATTTAAAGAGCACTTGTCTAACAATGGTCAAACAAGGTTTATTTGCCCTAAACTACCTCAACCCCTCCTGAAAGACTGAGCAGGATCTGCAGCATCCTGTTTCCAAGCCCTGGAGTGGCACCGAGAAGCCTTCAGTCATTGTCCTACCCCTTCCAGGTTCATTGCCCCATGACGAGACAGCCCCACCTAGCAGGAGCAAGTCTCATGGGAACTGAATTGTCCCCTTCCGGGAGCACAGGTCGGACACATGAACATGGGGTGGAGATTGTCCCCGTAGGAGGTACCGCTCGGAACAGGGACTGAAGTCGTGATCGGCTGGCTCAGCTTGACCAAGTCTGCTTAGTTGTGCAGAGCTCTCACGCCACCCCTGCACACCCCAACTCTGCCATTTAAGCCTCGAGCTACAGGCAGCGATATGGAGGTGAGCGCTGAGGTGCTGGGGTTCACATTGCCTTCCCAAATGGCCATACTGATTGAAGTTCTTTCCCGGCTTTTCACCATCACCTTTCCTTGCTGTGTTTTGGGGCAGGTGGCCGGGCCTGGTATGTTGGGATCCCCTGAGTAAGGCCTCTGGCCTGGGCAACCTGTGGCTTCCAGTTTTCCCAGCACCACTTATTGAAAAGACTGTCCTTTTCCCAATATGCGTTCCTAGCTGCTTTGTCAAAAATCAGGTGCTGTAAGGTGTGAGCTGACTTCAAGGCTCCTTGTCCTGACGCTTTGGGCTGTGTCTGTTTCTATGCCAATACCAGGCTGTTTGGATTTCTACAGCTTTGAAGTCTATTTTGAAGTCAGGAAGCTCTAACGCCTTGGGCTGTGCTCGTTTTGCTCACGATGGGTTTAACTATTGGGGATTTTTTGTCATGACATAAAAATTTTAGGATTTCTCCCCAATTCTTTGAAAAATGTCATTGGTATTTTGGTAAGGATTGCATCGAACCTGCAAATTGTTTTATGTAGTATGGACATTTTAGCAATGTTGATTTTTCAAATTCACAAAAATGGGATATCTTTCCATTTTGTTTCCCCATCTTAAATTTCTTTCACCCACACGTATATTCATATGTATTATATATATAGTTTCACTGCTTTGTTTATTTTTTCCCCAACTATTTTGCTTTGTTTGTAGCTATTGTAAATGAGATTGCTTTCTCAATTTCAATCTGGTTAATTCACGGTTGGTGTATAAAAAGATACTGGGTTTTGAATTTTGATTTTGTATCCTGAAACTTTCTTTAATTCATTTATTACTTCTAATAATAGTTTGACGTAATCTTTTCTAAACAGAGGATGATATCATCTATCCTTCCTTCCTTCCTTTCTCCCTCCCTCTCTCCCTCCCTTTTTTCCTCCCTCCCTCCTTTCGTTCTTTGATCTACAGTATAATCTAACGCTGCTGTTTTCTTTTTTGTACTAATTGACTTTGTCTGGATGATATGATTATTACCGAAACTGGTGTGCCAAAGTCATCAGTTAATATTGTATTAGAGCTAATTTTTCCTTTATGTCTATTAATATTAACTTTCTATGTCTGAGTGTTCTGATATTGGGTATATATATATATACACACACACACACACACACACACATTTATGATTATTTCTTCTTTCTGAATTGGCTGCTTTATCATTATATAATGACCTTCTTTGTCTCTTCTTGCTGCTTTTGACTTAAATTCTATTTTATGTGAAATACGTGTGGCTAGTCCTGCTTTCCTTTGGGTGGAATTTGCATGAACAATCTCGTTCCGTCTCTTTATTGTCAGTTTATGCACGGCCTTAGAGGTGATGGGAGTTTCTTGTAAGCAACATATACTTGTGTGTGTTTTTTTAATCCATTCAGTCACTTTTATGTCTTTTTCTTTTCTTTTTTGGTACTGGGGATTGGACCCAGGGGTGCTTAACCCCTGAACCACATCCCCAGTCTGTTTTATTTTTTATTTTGAGACAGGGTCTCACTAAAGTGCTGAGACTGGCCTTGAACATGTGATCCTCCTGCCTCAGCCTCCCAAGTCACTGGGATTACAGGCGTGCACCACTGTGCCCAGCTTATTGCATGTCTTTCAACTGGAAAGTTTAATTCATTGACTGTTGAGGGAATTATCAATAATTATCAATTATTAAGATAAGTTCTTACTGCAGCCGTTTTATAATATATTTTCAAGTTTTACTGTAGTTTCTTTCTCACTCTCTTATAGTCCTCCTTTGTGGTTAAGTGATTTATTCTGGTAGTGTTTTTTGAGTCCTTGCTGATTAGTTTTGGTTGTCTATTATAGATTTTTGCTTTGTGGCTACCATGAGGCTTAGGAAAAAAAATCTTTTGATTGTAACAAACTATTTTGGCATGACAGCAACATCACACAATTTTAAACACAAGGAACAAAAAAGAGAAGATAGTCTAATTTCTTTCTTGTCTTTACAATCGTGTCATGTTGCTGTCATTTCAAAATACTTTGTCACACTTACCAACTTTCTTGATTTAAACTGTTAAACTTTTAAAATTGTAGTGCAGTGGTAGAGTGCTTGCTTAATGTGCCCAAAGCCCTGGTTCAAGATTGGAAAGCCAAAAAAAGAAAAAAAATCTTTTTTGGAGGCCATGAAACTGAGATGGCTCCAGCACCTTGGGTTCCTACATAAATAAATAGAAACCTAAAATAAACAGCAGAGTGAAACTTAAGCTTAACCGTTAGAGGCCACCAACTAATCTTTCATATGAGCTTTCTATTGTAACCAGTATTTTTGTCTTTTTTTTTTTCGAAGCCTTATGAAAGTTTGTCTCTTGGACTAGAGCGATGGCTTAGTGGTTACAGCTCTTGGCTGGCATGTGTAGGGATGCAGATTCGAACCCCAGCACCACATATCCAACGAAGTGTCGCAGCAACGAAGGCCACATAGAAGAACTAGATAAAATTTGATTCTCTTGGGAGGCGGCGGCTGCTCCGCGGGCAACGACTTCCCCAGGTGAAGGGCCCCGTGGTCCAGGACGTGCCGGAATCCGACATCATTTTAACGGTTGAATTTAATGACTCTGGAGATCTTGTACCAGGAGACAAGGGCGGCAGATTTGTTAATTTTTCAGCGGGAACAAGGGAATAAAACCCACCCTCATTCCAGGGGAGAATATAATGCTTACAGTGCCTTCCAGTCATGAACCAGAGTTTGACTATTTGAAAAGTCTAGAAATTGAGGAAAAAAATCAATAAGATCGGGTGGCTGCCACAACAGAATGCTGCGCACTTTCTGCTGTCTATGAATGATAAAACTATTAAACAAGATGAAAGAGCAGAAGGCTATAACTTGAAAGAGGAAGGTGGACTCTTCGCGAGCCATTCAGGATCACAACTCTGTGGGGTCCAATAGTGAAGCCTGTGGGTGGACCTCGTGGGGGAAGTAAGCCCACAGAGAGTTTTTTGCAAATGCTCATATGCATCATATAAATTCTGTTTCAGTAAATAGTGATCATGAAACGCATCTTTCTGCAGATGACCTCAGAATTGACCATGGCATTTAGAAATCAGACAGGAGTTTCAGCACTGTGGACATCCAGGTGACAGAAGTCACCATGGCCACCGAGTTCCACGCACACCAGTGCAATGTGATTGTTATAGCAACAGCAAAGGGACCGTCCGGCTGTGCAACGTGAGCGCCTCTGCCCTGTGTGTGCAACAGGCACTCCAAGGTTTTTGAAGAGCCAGAAGATCCCAGAAGATCCCAGCAGTAGGTCCTTCTCAGAGATCATTTCCTCCATCTCTGATGTCAAATTTAGCTACGGCAGGCAGGAAAAGGAAGAAAGAGATCAGTGTGACAGTCTGGACTTCATGAAGGTCCTCCACACAGTCTGGCACCTGGTGGACAGCATCGCCATGGCTGCAGCCAATAACTTGTACATGATGACCAGAGATGACCTGTCAGTGAAGGTGCGGGACCTCAGCATGGAGAGCAGGCCCATGGAGACCCACTAGGTGCACCCTCTGCGAGAGTGACTCATCTTCGAAAGTTTGAGTGTTGCTGGAATGGCTCCGACAGTGCCATCGTGACAGGCTCCTACAACAACTGCTTCAGAATGTTTGATAGAAACACTGCGAGGGACGCCATGCTGGAAGCTTCGAGAGAGAGCAGCAAACCCCAAGCCAGCTTAAAACCCCAGGAAGTATGTGCAGCTGGGAAAAGGAAGAAACAGGAGATCAGTGTGACAGTCTGGACTTCATGAAGGTCCTCCACACAGCCTGGCACCCGGTGGACAGCATCGCCGTGGCTGCAGCCGATAACCTGAACATGTTCCAGGACAGGGCAACTAAGGGAGCCGCTGGAGGCTGCGTCTCCTCTCACAGTCTGCAGTAGGCATTGCTGACTGCTCTGCTTCCAGCCTGCGCACCCTCGCCCCAGAGGAGAGAGCTGGCCTCGCTGAGGTCCTGGTGTGGTCCCCCCGCCCCCAGGAGACAGGTGCTGCTCTGGGGAAAAGCCCGCTGAGAGCAGGACTGCTGGACATTAATAAAGGCCATTGCTCAAAATAGGTATATTATGTACATCTGAGCCTTCCTCGCTGATAGACCAAACACTAATATGCAAGAGAACAGGCCGCTCCCCACCCTCCGTCCTCCCTGGACAGCAATCCCTGGACAAGGGTGGCCTCTGAGCCCAGGCGGTGTCCTTGGTCATGCTGCAGGCTGGCAGGCTGCCTAGCCCGCTGCGTCTGCCATCACCTGGTGTGGCCGCTCGGTACAACAGCGTAGTGTGGAATGCTTTCAAACCCAAACCGAGCGTGGTCTTCTCATTTGCTTCAATTACACGCGATGAAATCATGCAGAACCACTCTTGGGAGCAATCGAGACTGTTGTCCTCCTCTGGCAGGATGGTGGAACGGGTGCAGCTCTTCAGATTCTACACAAGTCTGCCCGGACTGCCCCCGTGGTTCTGTTTGTGTAGAAATAGTCCATCTGGGGGCTGGAGCGGTGGCTCAGCAGTTATGGTAGTGCTTGCCTGGCATGCACAAGTATGCGGGTTCAAACCCCAGCACCCATGTACACAACCAAGTGTCAGAGCAACGAAAGCCATGTGAAAAACTCAATAAAAATAGATTCTCTCTCTCTCTCTCTCTCTCTCTCTCTCTCACTGTCTTTCTCTCTTTAAAAAAAAAGAAAGAAAATGCGCTTTCTTTTAAAATGTTTTTAAAAAGAACTTGGGGGGGGAGGAATATACCTTTTAAATATTGCTAACATCATATGCGTGGTAAATTTCATACCACATTTCAAGACAGCAGAATTATACAATTTTAACCACCATGTGATGCCACCAGTACCTTGGTGGTTATTTGAAAAGATCTTTGATGTCAAAAATCAAGAGGTGTACCACCATGAAGTGACAGGGATTGCTTCCACAGGACCCGACCTGTGAGCCTAATCAGTGCCCCTTGCCCCTGGGGTGGAAAGCCGGGTCTCACGTGCCATTGCTGAAGAGAAGGTGTATTTTGATTACTAATGATATAGATATGCAAGGACAGAATGTCATCTGCCTGAGCTGATGTTAACAGAACACCACTTTAGTTCACATGGAGTTGGAAAGCGAGATCATAAAAATGCCTTTTTAAAAATTTTATTCAGAAATTTATTTGTTGAACAATCAAACAAGCATCTAATGAAATAATATAATATATATAAAAATTCTGAAAATTAGATTTACCCCCGAGAGCATCCCCAATTACCCACCGAAATGCCTTTATTTTTTATTTTATTTTTTAAATAAAAAATACTCTCCTTCTGTATCTTCGTCATGATGCCACTTACGACATCTGAGATGTGGAACAGTTGTGCAGGCATCAGCCCTGGTCCTTAAAATCAGTTCTAGGAAAATGGGATTGTACACATTTGTTCCAACAATTGTGACCAAAAATAAACACTTAATAAATTTTAAGTGTTTAACTGGAAAAAAATTGATTCTCTCTCTCTGTCACTGTCCCTCTCTGTTTAAAAAAGAAAAAATGTTTGTTTCTGGCACTCCTCTGGCCCTTCCCCTGGTGGCATTCTAAACCTCTTGTACTCCGGAGCTGCCTGATCCGTGAATTGCTGTCTGATCAAATGCACTTGCTAAATTTTAACGTGCCTCAGTTTATCTTTTCACCAGTCCTGTGTGAGAGCTGGACCTGATCTTGGGGACGCTGTGACCTACTGGTCTTGTACCTCCCTCTGGGTGCGGTGGCGAATCGTTGCTATCACAGGCTGCCGCATCAGGTAGCCCAGAGCCGGATCTGGGGTAGACTCTGGGTACGACTTGTGTGCCTGTCAGGTTGATTTTTTAGCCTCACCTGCCTCTGTGGCCCTCAGCAGCTGTGTAGAAAACATTCAGGATCTTAGAGGCCGCTCTCTGCTACTCGAAAGAGTCTGGCCTGATCTGCTTGTTACTGGACAGTAATCTCTATCCCAAAACTATGCAAAGAAGCAAAGTTTGTTGATCTATGAACTCGATTAGTATAGCTAAGAGATATCAATGACTGAGAAATGGCTATTGAAGACGGGCTGGACGGTGTGATTAGACCCAGAGGTTTAGCTGGCTGTGTGTCTGGGGACATCAACAGCACAAAGACCATAGCAGATCCTGGCAGCTCTGGGCTTGAATTCTCTCTCCACAGACACTGTTCTTGCAGCATTGCGAGTGTGGTGTGTTTGCCTGCATTTATAGGTGATTTCCTACAAATGGAGTTGCTGAGTCAAAGGAAAAGTGAGTTTCTTTCTTTTCTTTTTCTTTTTCTTTCTTTCTTTCTTTTTTTTTAGAGAGAGATGGAGGGAGGGAGGGAGAGAGACATAGATTCAATTTTATTTATTTTTCCCACCTGGTCTTTGTTTCTCTGACACTCAGCTGTGTATGTGGTTTGAACCCGGGTCCTCACGCAAGCCAGGCAAATGCTCCAACCACTGAGCCACCACTCCAACTTGAAAAATGAATTTCTTTCTTTCTTTGTTTTTTATTTTTAAGAGAGAGGGACAGAGAGAGAGAGAGTCAATTCTATTTAGTTTTTCATGTGACTTTCATTGCTTTTTTTTGTTTTTCATTCTTTGTGTAGATGGTGCTGGGGTTCGACCCTGTGTCCTTGTGCATGCCAGGCAAGCTCTCCAACCACTGAGCCACGGCTCCTGCCTGAAAAGGAATTCCTAACTGATCAGTCCTTAACCTATGTGCACCATGGCTTCTCTTCATAGTATGCGGGTTTTGTTTTATTCTATTCATTTTCCCCCTTCTCCCTCCATCTCCACTACCAATTCACCCTTTATATGTTGATTTGGATTTACAGTTCCTTGAAGAAAATAGTGTTTTCTTCAAGCTCTCCGTGTGCTTTTACATGATACATAAGATATGGCACCGTCCACTTCCCCTTTATTTTCTGCCAAGATTGCAAATAGGCTGCTGGCTGTCCTTTCCTGAAACCAGAAATGACATATCTGAGAGAGAAGCTTGGATTTGAGGAAATAACAAAAGAACCTATGCAGAGCCTTGTAGGAAGCTGGAAGCCAGCGCTGCAAACGGGCTGTGCCCTGGAGCAGAGTGGACAGTTCTAGAAGCAGTGGCTGGGCTAGGAGGAAGCTGGAGACACGTTAGGTTACAGCCTTGGTGTGCTGCTTCCTGCCAGTGCTGTGTTCCAAGATGTTCAGCGATGGGAGCCTGAGCAGAGAGCCTGCAGCGGGGCAGCACCCGGGAGTCTCGGAATCCAGCACTGCTCCCTCAGTCTGCCTTGGGCGCACCAGCCACCTCCTCTGGAAGACAGAGAATCCGCTTGGCAACAGAGCATCCGCACGGGATTAGCATCCTCAGACCAGGGGCCAGCTGCTTTCGCTGTGCACTGTGATGCTGCCCGAATGGTGCAGCTGGATGAAAGCAGGACCACGATGCTCCCCAGGGACTGATTTCCACCTTTCAGGAGAGGCGCTGACTGTCCCGTGCTCTGAAGTTTAGTGCTTTCCGAGGACTTTGCTTTCCTTGATCTAGGAGGAGGGCCCGGGGAAACAGCTTCTTTCCTCTGGCACTTGCCTCTCCCCAGTAAAGACTTGGTACTTTCCGCTAGAGTTCCTTCAGAAATATTTTCAACGTAAGTCTTTGAATGCAGATGGCTTCTATTCCCAAGTGTATCTCATTTATATTGAGTTGCATTTTATTGAATAGCAGTTTGGAAGCATATAACATTCTAGATTTAATTTTTACCCTTATACTTAGAATTATCTCCCTATTTCCTCTTCCATTCAGTATGGCTAATGCGAATCTGATATTAATCATACTCCCAATCTTTGGCTGGTCATCTGCTCTTTCTCTCTGGAAACATTTCCCTTTAGGTGCATAGAATGCCCCTCTTTTGGAGGGAGTTACTAACCTCCAGTCCTTGCTCTCTTTTGTGTATTCCCTCTCTCTCTTTCACTGTATGGCCCAAGAAGAAATGGAAAGGACAGTTGGGCATAGGCAGGGACCATTCTCACTGACTCTTTTGACCACCTCAATGGAGAAAATTCTTTTGTTTTTCATTAAGAATTTTTTCCTTTCTTTGTGGTTGTTCTTGATGTGTTGATTGATTCATTATGTGTATACACACACACATGCACACATAATATATACATGTATATATATAAAATATATGCATTATATAAACATGTATATATATATATTTCTTTTTCTCATTTTTAGCATTTTTTTAAAAAAGAGAATTAATTTTATTTATTTTTTCCTCTGGCCTTTGTTTGTCTGACAGTTGCATATGTGGGGCTGGGATTTGAACCCAGATCCTTGTGCATGCCAGGCAAGTGCTCCAACTGCTGAGCCATCGCTCCAGCCCCATTGTTAGCATTTTTAACAATAGTCATATTTTCCTTGTCTTTCCAGGGTTATGGTTTTTGGTTTGTTTATTTTGGTTTTGCTTTTTCTTTTATTTCTCCTCTTTTTTCCTCCTGTGAACAGCCATATTCTCTTGTTCGCTCTTTCTCCATTTGCTTTGTTTTTACTATTTTTCTCCCCTCCTCTTTATCAGCATCGCTTGCTGCCTTTCTTTTGCATTCTCTCTGTTCGCATTTCGAATATTCTAAACTTTCTTCTATCTTCCTATCACCTTTTCTTTTCTCTCAATGAACTGTGTGATTATTGCCTTTTAGAACTATTTGGTTTTTGTAATTCCTGCCCCCATCATTTATGCTGCTGCAGTTATTAGTGCTGTGGATGACGTAGTTGATACCTGCTGTTTACTTTAGTAAACAGATGTAGTTCATGGCTATTTATTGCTTTTGCTGTTGAAGATTGCTGACCCCACCATTCCTGTTTATGTGGTAATTAGTGTTGTAGATGTCATAGGAAGCACTGAGTATTTATTTTAATGTTATATACCATTTGCTTCAGTTTTTGCTATTATTTGTTTCTCCTTTAATGTGTGGTGTTGGGAATTTACAGGGACACTACAAGGTCTCAAAGTAGAGACTCTGCTGATAAGTCCAGCCAAAGACACTGTACCTTGCTCCACACACAAATTAACCACATGCAAACTTCAGCTATACTTTATTGTATACTTTGATACAATAAGTAGAAGAGACAATAAACCGAATTAATGACCAGGTTCCAAGTAGGAACAGCTATGGCACCCTCAGGTCCCACTCATGCACATCCAATCCTTCAGCAAAAAAAGAAAGAATTGAGACAAAGACCATACCTACAAGGGAGCCTCCATCTGGATCACTGTAGGACACTTTGACAAGAGACAGCTATGCCAAAAGAAGGTCCACAATTAAGATGCATAAAAGCCAACACAGGAATACAAGACGTATTAAAAAACAAGGTAACGTGATCCCTTCTAAAGATCATAATCTACTAGTGATTGACTCCAAAGATACTGAAGTGGATGAAATATAAGATAAAGAATTCAAAAGAATGGGGCTGGAGAGGTGGCTCAGTGGTATCACACTTTCTTGGCATGTGCAAGGACCTGGGTTTGAACCACAGCACCTCCTATACAACTGAGCGTCAGAGTGATGAAAACCGGATGAAAAAATAAATAAAATTGATTCTCTCTTCCTCTCTCTCTTAAAAAATTTAATTCAAAAGAACAATTCTAAAAGTGATCAGTGAGTTACAAGAGAATACAGAGAAACTAAATGAACTAAGGAAGTCAGTACAGGATACGAATGAGAGATTCAATAAGGAGATAGAGATACCGAAAAAGAGTCAAACACAATTCTTGGAAATGAAATAAACAATAAATCAAATAAAATGCTCAGCTGAAAATCTAAGACAGAATCTGAGAGCTGGAAGACAAAATGACTGTCCTTGAACATTCAAACAGTATTAAAGAAAAGAAGCAACCATGAACAGAATCTACAAGAAACACAGGACATCAAGAGACCAAATTTAAGAATCATTGGGTTGAAGAGGCTTGGGAGCTGCTGGCTAATTGCATGAATAATCTTTTTAGGGAAATAATAACAGAAAGTTTAAAACCTTGAGAATGAGATGGACATCCAGATGCAGGAGGCGTTCAGAAACCCACACAGACAAGCTAAAAAGAGATCCTTTTCATGACACATTATAATTAGAATGCCTAACATAGAGAGCAAGGATAGAATTTTAAAAGACTCAAGAGAAAAACATCAGGTTGGAGTTAGAGGCAAAGCAATCAGAATTACTTCATATTTCTCAGCATAAATTCTAAAATCCAGGAAGGCTTAGAATGATGTGTTCCAAGCACTGAAAGAAAACAACTGTCAACCAGGTTGCTGAATCCAGCACAGGTATCCTTCAGAATCGAATAAAAATAAAACCTTCCAAGAGAAGCAGAAACTAAAAGAATTCATGACACACAGCAGACACTACAGAAAATATTTAAAGAAGTACTCCGGAACACCGGAGAAATAAAAAAATAAACCCCATAGCTCACAAATGAATACATATCGTTTGAAGAGTATCAAGAAAATGAAAAATAGGATCAAATTAAACATTAGAAATAAATCAAAATGGAAGGAATTAATCAATAACATTGAACATAAATGGTCTCAACAGTTCATAGGCTGTCAGAATAGATTAAAAAACAAGGCCCAACTGTATGTTGTTTGTAAGAGCTTTGCCTAATAGACAAAGACAGACATAGCCTGAAAGTGAAAGGGTGAAAATTGATATATCATGCAAGTGGAGACTGAAAACAGGCAGGAGTAGCTATTCTCATATCTGCTGATTTGTAAATCAGGAAAAGAGTCCCATTCGTAATAACCTAAAAGAAATGCCTAGGCATAAATCTAACCAAGGAGATAAAAGACCTCTACAATGAAAACTACAAAATGTTGAGGAAAGAAATTGCAAAAGACCTCAGAAGATGGAAAGATCTCCCATGTTTATGGAGAGGCAGAATTAATATTGTTAAAATGTCCATGCTACCAAAAGCAATATAGATTCAATATAATCCCCACCAAAATATCAGTTATATTCTTCACAAAAAAAGAAAAAAAACAGTCCTAAATTCATTTGGAGGAACAAATGACTCAGAATAGCCAAAGAAATTCTAGGCTGAAAAATCGATGCTGGAGGCATCACAATATCTGGCTTCAAATTATACTGCAGAGTTACAGTAACAGAAACTGCACGGTAATGGCATAAACATAGCCACATAGCTCAATGGACTGGAGGCTGAAGCGGGAGGATCACAGGTTCAAAGCCAGTCTTAGCAACTTAGTGAGACTCTGTCTCAAAATAAAAAATAAAAAGGGTTGGGGGAGTTGCTCGGTGGTTAAGCACCCTTGGGCTTGGGTTTCCCTGATACAAAAAAAAAAAAAAAAAAAAAAAAAAAAAAAAAAAAAAAAAAAAAAAAAAAAAAAAAAAAAAAAAAAAAAAAAAAAAAAAAAAAAAAAAAAAAAAAAAAAAAAAAAAAAAAAAAAAAAAGAAAGAAATGAAGGAAAGAAAGAAAGAAAGAAAGAGAAAGGAAATAGACACATAGACCAATTGTACAGAATAGAAGACACAGAGACAAACCCACATATCTACAGTCATCAGATCCTTGACACTGGTGCCAAAAATATACATTGGATAAAAGATAACCTTTTAATCAAATGGAACTGAGAAAACTTGAAACTAGATCCTTATCTCACACCCTGCACAGCAGTCAACTCAAAATGGATCAAAGATCTAGGAATTAGAACATGAACTATGCAACTCCTAGAAGAAAACATTGGATCTACACTCCAGCATATAGGCACAAGAAACACTTTCTCAGGAAATAATACCAATAGTTACTAAATTGGAAAACATCAAATTAAAAAGCTTCTGCACAGCAAAGGAAACAATTAAAAATGCAAAGAAGGAATCTACAGAATGTGAGAAAATCTTTGCTAGCTCCACTTCTGATACAGGATTAATATCCAGAATATATAAAGAACTACAAAACTTAACACCTCCACCCCACAATAACCCAATTAATAAATGGGCAAATGAACTAACCAGACACTTCCCAAAAGAAAAACTACAATGGCCAACGAATGTAAGAAAACATGTTCAGTATCATTAGCAGTTAGGGAAATGCAGATCAGTACTATACTGAGATTTTATCTGACTCCAATCAGAATGGCAGTCATTAAGAATACAGATGATAATAAATGCTGGAAAGGATGTGGAGAAAAAGAAACACTTTACACTGTTGGTAGGATTGTAAATTAATCCAACCACAACAGAAATTAATATGAAGGTTCCTCAAAAGACTAAGCATGGAGCCACCACATGACCCAATTATACCACTCCTCAGTGTTTATCCTAAAGAATTAAAGTAATCATAATATTGGGGTACATGCACACCCAAGTTTATAACAGTGCAATTCACAAGAGCTGAATTATGGAACCAGTCTACATGTCCATCAGTGGATGAATGGATAAAGACACACAATGGTGTGAAGTTATGATATTTGCAGGAAAATGGATGGAACTTGAGAACATTATGTTAAAGTGAAATACGACAGACTCAGAAGATCAGGAATTGTATATTTTCTTTCATATGTGGAAGCTAGAGAGGATGAAGGCAAAGGAAGTTGTGTGTGGGCGGGGGAGGATCTCATGAAAATTGAAGGGAGAATAGTAGAGAAAGGGGACTGGGGGTGGGAAAAGAGGATGGAAAGGAGAAATACTGAGGAACGATATTGGTCAAATTATATTGTTATATTGTGTGCATGTTGGAATATGTAACAATGAATCCCACCATTATGTTCCACCACAATCCATCAATACAAACATGGCAAAAAAAATGCCCTCATTTTTTTGTATGTGAGAGGGACAGTGAATCAATCTTTATTTAGTTTTTTGTGTGTGTGGCTTTTGTTGCTCTGACACTTCACTGTGTACGTGGTGCTGGGGTTCAAACCTGTGTCCTGGCGCATGCCAGGCAAGCGCAGTAACTGCTGAGCCACCATTCCAGCCAATAATGCCTCTTTTTCTGTAATGTTTTTAACCTTTACTATAATGGATCTTGCTTACAGCTCTTCTTTATCGGTCCTGTTTGCACTGAGATAATATCTTACAGGAATTTGATAATCTTATTTCTTCGAATATTTTATTTCCTCCATTTTTTTCCTGTCTTGCTTGAACTTCGGTTGCCTGGAAGTTGGTGCATCTATATGCCAGATCTCTGGAGACATCTTTTCCACTTTCTTTTTACTCTTTCCCTTGGAAGATTTCTCAAGTCAAGCTTCTAACTCTGTGTTGCTCTTCTGCTAGCTACCCCATTTCAATGCATGCATTCTTCATAATTAACCTCCATATTTGTTTTTTTTAAATAGATCATTTCTTGTTCTTACCTTATGTTTCTAACTTCTTGTTATTCAATGCAAGGTTCTAAGAGAGATGCTCTGGGAATAGGAGTCCTCTGAAAATTTGCATACAAAGATCTACCTTGAAATATTTTTTTGGAAGAAACTTAGTGGTACAAAGTCTTCACCGGAGAGAGAGAGATATTGGAGGAAAGAAGCTACTTCCCCCACTTTTCCCTCCTCGTAGATCAAGGGATAAGGAAAGAGAAGTCCTTGCAAGTGCTTAGCTAAGGCTTATCTCTTTCAAGCAGCATTCAACACCTCTCTCTAAAGGTGTTGAACCAATCACTGGGGAGCAGCGTGGTCCTGTTCTTACTCCAGCTGCACCATGTGGGTAGCAACAAGGTGCAAAACGAAACACTGGCCCCTTGTCTAAAGATTAGTAAGAATGTCAAGATGGCCTCAGCGCAGCACAAACCAGCCACAGTGCCATTCTGAGCATGGTCCCTGCAGGATGCAGCATCCCAGGCCTGGGAGGCGGCGCTGGGTCAGCACACCATGCCCCACATGTCCAAAGGTGGCAAGGATTATACTGCTCCACCTTTCCCCTCTGCCAGACTGCAACGAAGAATATCCCACGCAGAAGATGTCAGGTACAACTCCCTAAACCTCCAAGACGAGCTTTTCCTGTTTCCCCCGTCTAGCTAAATAAAACCAGAGGTTGCAATGCTCTGCTGTTCCCAAATATCACTATTCTTCGGGGAATGTCTCTCTGACTTTAGGTTGCTATACCTGGTGTCCAGAAGTGGGGTTTATACAGGTAAAACAAGCGTGTAGCATTAATAATAGCATATTTTCTCATTTAACCAATAATCCATCTAGAGTAATGGTATCCTTTGATAACCCATGGTTGGGTTAAATGAATAGAGTACTATTAAAAAAGACCACCAGTGGGCTGGAGCTGTGGCTCGGCGGTTACAGCGCTTGCCCAACATGTGCGAGTACATGGGTTCAAACCCCAGCACCCACGGACCCAACTAAGTGTCAGAGCAACGAAAGCCATGTGAAAAACTCAATAAAAATTGATTCTCTCTCTCTCTCTCTCTCACTGTCCTTCTCTTGTTTAAAAAAATACAATAAAAAAGACCACCAGTGTGATTTGAATAAAATGCTGCATTGGGGAATGTCACCAAAGTTACCCACTAGATGGACTAGAAGATTTCTTAGGTTGGGTTCTGTCGAGTTACTCACAGCAACTATTGCAAATTTTTAAACCATTACCGTGGTTTTTTGTTGTTGTTTGGTTGGGTTTTTTTTTTGTACCAGGGATTGAACCCGGGACACTCAACCACTGATACACATCCCCAGTGCTTTTTTATTCTTTATTTTGAAACAGAGTCTCACTAAGTTGCTTAGGATCTCGCCAAGTTGCTGGCTGGAGTAACAAACCTCCAAGCAACCTTGAATTTAATAATACAATTATCTTTCTTTGGTTTGCTCTTCTTGTTTGTTTGGTGAATCAATTAGGGCAGGAAACATTTTGAGAAATGTTTTTTTAAAGGCTGCTTGCATGTTTTCTTTGTTTTTTCCTGGCCCAGGTGGTAGATTAAGCAATTTTTTTTTTCTGGGAAGAGAGATCATTCACTATTGCTCAAGATTTTGTCTAAGACAGAGAAGTGGTGTTTTAAAAAGCCAGGACAGTTTTATCACTCTAAGTTATTAAAATCATGCAAACCTAAAATTACATTTCCAAGAAGGATGACTCGTCTCGGTTGCTATGGAGCGCCTGTAAACTGCAATCCCACTATTTAGAAAGTTTTTATCTTTTCCTCTATTGGTTGCTGTGCCATGGGCCGAGGGGGGGGGGCAATCCCTTTTTAACTGGGCTTTGTTCTGTATTTATTTCAATTTGTCTTTCACTTAATGTAAAGCAGATTCAATATAGACCAAGGGGGGGGGGGATAGAGAAATAGAGAGCTAAAAATCTTTTGCTAATTGTATATTAACCTCAATAAATATTCTGGAAAAAATGAAGTACAGAAACTTTAGGTGGTTACTTTTTAACTCCTAATTTATATATCTTGGTCAGCTTCTCTACAAGATTACCTAACTGTTTATATACATTACAGTTATTAAAGTATACATTTTGAAAAAAAATTAATCTTTTCCGTTGATTTTCCCATGAAAATGAACCAGTGTTGCCACATGGATTGCCTCAAAACACAACCTTCTTTGTGCACCAAAGAATTTTGATTGCTATCAGTGTCTTGAGGGCTGAGAAAATCCTCTAAGTTCTGTGTTTTGCCCTGACAAGGGTACCTGTCACAGGATTCTCTTTTTACTTGGCAGATGGCCTTTCTACAAGGTCATGTTCTGGCCACGGTCTGTGAATAATTCATGTATGAGGCATACATGCATAAAATCCCCTCCTTCATAACCTTCTGCTTTACTTATTTAATTTGGCTAGACCTTGACAAGAGTGAATCCGTTTTGATTCTGACAACTTTCACATCCTCCAACAGGCCAGGGGAAGGGAGAGAGCCATCTGGGTTTTACTCCTAATAGGAGTAGCAGCTATGGACAGGCTGGACCTGGTGCTTAAAGTTTGGTATCCCCCTCAATTCTCAAACCCGTCCAGGCAGGAGCAAGGTGTCACCTCCATCTGGACTGGAGAATCATGGCTTAGGGTGGTGGAGTAGAGAGGTCACACAGTCTGATTCTGGAGAGTCAGAACTTTGAACCTATCATGTACCAATTTGTCTGGTACGGTGTGTTCTCACACTGAATGAACACCCACACACAATTTGCTGATAAATTGGTTTATTCTGAAAAGACCCCCGGGAGAGCAGCCGCTGCTGCTAAGCAGGCATTGGGGGGTGGAAGGCAAGGGCAGGAGTGGGAAATCCGCTAAGCAGTAGCAAGCGGAAGAGGCCAGGGCTTTTAGTTCTGGGTGGGGACAGGACTCCCGCCTTGCCTCTACGATGCACGGGGACTGTTTTATTGCCAGGGAGCTTGGTGGGGACAGGGAGAGGTGTCAGAGAGGGGACGCAGCACTGGGTGGCATCTTAGCATCGGGGCTCCTTCCCACGGCACAGCTTATTGGGATAGAACTGGTACTTCCTGCTGTAGGTTTTCCGGTTTTTAGCGAAGCAGTAGGCAGCGTTTTTGTCACACTGACACAGCTGACTCCTGCAGTAGCCCTGCTTTGCTGAAATTACAAGAAAATACGCACCGGATGGGAGTTTGTTAAGTGTGTGGCTTTGCGTGGAGGTGAGGGAGACCCGGCCCATCCTCCAGATGCTCCTCCTGTGAGACAAGCACCTGGCTCCACGTATTTCTGACCAAGGCGGTCAGGACTGCTGCCCCGGGGCTCCGGGTCTAACGCCGCAGCACAGCGCCAGGCATCCTGAGCCACTGGTCTCCCTAGCGGCCAATGGACGGAGCCGCCAAGCAAAGCCCCGCCCCAGGGCCAGGGATGGATCGTGATTGGAGAAAGCCAGGCAGGGCGTCCCTTTCTGCTTGTCAGTGATTGGTCTCTGAATAGCATGTGACCTTGTTCTGGCCAATGAGCTGCGAGGGCCGTCTGGTGGAGACTTCCGGGAAGCATTCATTCCTCCCCCGGAAGAGGGAGTTGGGAAAGCGCTGGGAAAGCGCGTTGTGTAGTGCGAGAGACCGGCGATCCTGGAGCTGCTGCCAGCCCGCCATAGCTGATGTGCGGAGACGCAGCCCCAGGCCTGGCGCTGCCCTTTTCAGAATTGTTACTGTGAGAGTCGGGCAGCCCCATTATCCAAACCAGGGCTGGTTGGGCATCTTGTGCCAGGGACCTAAAGCCTGCTAGCAAACATGCCCCTATGGAGAGGTCACCATTACCACTGTAAGAAACAATTTCTCATCTTAAAACAACAACAGCAACGAACAATCTAACAAAAACAACCTCAGGCTGTGGATAGGAGTCCACATTCTCGCCCTATGGAGCCACTGTCTGGGGTCACTAAGCAAAGCCTTCCAGATGCCACCCATCTATCTTCCCCTTCCACTTCAAACTTGATCTGTATAGTTGCTTATACTTCCCACCCACTACCCAACCTGCTTTAACCTGGTTTCACCCTCTTGTTCAATGCCAACATCTCCCTTGAAATTCTGAACGGCCCTCTTGCCCACAGTCCAGAGAAACCCTATCTGTCCTCATCACGTGGCCTCCTCTGTTAAAGTGCTGTTGTTAATCAACTCTTCAGTGGCACCTTGACCGCCTCAGTCCTGTTCCTTGATGTCTGGCTAATCTGCTTTTTCTTTTACAGGCCTTGAGTGCACACACCCAGCTCCCAGCTCTCTGCTGCTGATTCTGAATGTGCCCCCAGACCATACTCTACCCTGAGCAACCTCCAAGTATTCCATTTAGAATTGCTCCTCCCACAACCCAGCAGACCAACTCTTGTGATCTTTAACTGGGTTGTACCATCCACACGGTCAAATATCATTAGTATTCCCGAGCCCTCCCGGGGCGGTCTCCAAGCTGATTCTTCCTCCAATGCTTCTTGATTTCATTCTGCACATCTTCCATCCTGGCCACCAGTGTTTTATGCTAGGCTATTGCTCTCTTTTGTCTGCATTATAGAAATAGCAGGCTCAGTGGCCTCCATCCATCCTGTAGCTAGAGTCCTCTGAAATGTAAATGTGCCCCTGTCATTCTCTTTGCTAATTAGCTTTCTGTGGCTTTAGGACAAAAACCTAAATAGGTGCCGGCATGAAAGGTCTGGCTTGATCTGGCTCCTGCCTTGCTCACCTGTCCTCTCTGTCTTCACATTTTCACTGGGCAGCAGAGAATGACCTGCAGCTCCTTTGGTTCCTTGATTATTCTGTGTCCTCACCTAGGAATGCCCCCTCACCCTCTTCTTCCTTGACATTCTGCCCAGTTTGGATATCACTGCTCACAGGTGCCTCCTGGAGCCCCAGGCTGTTTCCTTTATCTCTCCACTTACTTCCTACTGGACTCTCTTATCACCTTGTGATCTCAGTTTCCTTGCTCTCTTCGTAACTCTGAGCTTCTCAAGGCAGGGACAGTGTCCCTCTGTTGTCTCCGTCTCTTGTGTCCAGCACAGTACCTGGCACAGTGGGCAGCAACCTGATGCATGAGGGAAACTGGATTGGGTTGTAGGGCTTTCTTACCTCCACAGGTGATTTTGCCTGCTCGGAATTTAAACTTGTAGCTCAGAAATTTTGTGCCGCATCCGTGCTTCTCCAGTTGATAGTAGCAACAGTCATGGGCAGCGCAGCACCTAGTGGAAGGTCATGTTATTTGGATTGCCTTCCCAAAGCTCCAGGGTGCCCCATTATCTCCCTCCCACCCTGGATCCTAGGCAGAGACTCAAAGGTTATAGAATAATCTAGAGCAGAGGGTATAGCATGCTGACTGCGTTTCCAGCTGGGACATCCTGGGAACTTTTGTGCCAAGGGGGCACCAGCTCTGTCCTTCCAGCTTCAGTCCTGCTGAGGCCAGAAGTGAGCACAGGGCAGAGAGGGCTGGGGTGGCCTCACCGATCCGTTGCATCCTTGGGGGATCCTTTGCCACCCACACCACAGTGGCAACCATAGAAGCCATATTCGGATGCAGCATTAGTTCTTGTCACCAACGAGATCATGGTGTGAAAATCCACAGTACTCCCCTGGGCCCACATTAGGCCTGAAAGGAAGTTGATATATGGCTGGTGATGGGGTGTGAGGTCCTGTGTCCCTCTTCTCTGCCTCTCTCTATTCTCTCCCTCCCCCCAATGGCTTCTGTCCTCCTCCTACTGAGAGATGACTGTTGCAAAGGGAAGGAAAACTTGGGGTTTGTGTTTCCTCCCCTGGTATCCCGGGACTGCCCGCTGTGCTGAGATCAATGCCAGCTCTTACCAAAGACCATGATCACTGCCAGTAGCAGGAGGGTCCTCATGCTGAGAGTTCTGCGCAGGACGAGTGCAGGTGGATTGGTCTGGGCTCCTCTCCTAGGCGGTCTTGGCTCCTTCCCTGACCCCTGTTCTCCTGTCCACCTCAACAGTCCTGGAGCACACAGACAGGCCCTTGCATCGGGCTAAGACCAGGATGAGCAGCTTTGTTGCACCCAGAGTGCCCACAGCATGACTCTACCAGGGCACTCGTAGCACCTTTGCAGCTCTGTGGAATGGCTTTGTACATGTGCAGGTCCCCAGACCCTGGAAGCCCCACATGGGACACGAATGAGACCCGCTCCCCTCCCTCCCTCCTCAGCAGACTGAGAACTCCTGAGAGGTTGGAACCAGGTTTGTCCCACACATTTGGGAACTTCCTGAAGGCAGAGGTTGTGCCCCCCATTACACAGTTGACCCATGTCCCCTTGTTCAAGTCAAGCCTTGGGAATTCCAACCAAGTTATCTGATTCTCAATAATTTTCTCCAGAACTGAACCAACTGTTTGCAACCTTTCCAACCCCACGTGCACATGTGTGCACACACACATGCACACACACACACATTCCCACATGGATGCCTGTGGTCACCCGGCCCACTAGTGAATGCACTCTCGTGTTTAGCACGCTCACAAAACCACACATCGTACGTGAGCACTCACATTGTCTTGTACATCCCAAACTGCACAGGCATGCTCACGCCCATGTGGGCTCACACACCCGTGCAGGCACACAAACACACAACACAGCCATTCTCAGAGGCAGCAAGTGAGCAGGGACTCTTGCGCTCTTCACAGAATATTGATTTCCGGTATTTACCTCTCAGAAGATGCTGGAGTTGATAGCTCCAAGTGACTCTTAACTTTTCCTGAACTCCAGCCGCTCTTAAATAGCTGCTCCCTCTGGGAAGTAGGGGGTTGGTGAGGCACGGGGGAGGGGTGACCAATTGGAGGACTTGAAAGTTAACATGTTAATCCCCTTTTTCTCCCCTTCATCAGCTGGCAGGACAGAGCTGAGGATTGGAAAATCTTTCACGCCATGAGTTGATGCCAGAATAAATTTCAGGTCATTTTGAAGCCTTTCCCATGGCTTAGCTCCCAACTGGGTAAATTTCCATAACCAGTCATGGGTGTGACCTGGAGCCACTTTCACGGATAGGCAAGACCATGTTCCTTGACAGGCACAGTGAATGGGGCTGCTAAATGTGGCATTTGGGACTAGGAAAAGGGGCATTTAGGCTATTTGATAATTTCGTCAACCAACTATTCATTCCCAGGAAGTACATACTAAGCTCCTATGAAGTCCCAGGACCTGTGCAAACCTCTTGTGAGTTGAGAAGGATACCCTCGTCATGCCCTTGGGGACTCTACCATCCCGCGAGTTAAATGGGTAGATTCTCTTTCCCCCTAACTGGAGCCAATCCCGCCACCTTCTCTGCCTTCTCCTCTGTATTCCCCTCCTCCTCTGCTCCCACATGCGTTTCCAAATCTAGGAAAAGTTGGAAGCTGTCTTAAAGTTCCCAGGAAACCACTGCCTCTACCTTGACCCCTGGCCTCACCTGTTTTTGGAGATGGGCTGATTAATGCTCCCTGAAGGTATCAGTCCTTTATTCTTCAGGCTTTGGGGATGCAGTGACTCTATCTTGAATCCCAAAAGTAATTCTCTTTTTTCCCGCCTTCCAGTCTATGCTGAGAATTCAGTTCCATGAAGTAAACAACCCAGCTTCAGTCCTAAATCAGCCCCTGCAGCTGAGGGTGTGCAGTCAGGGACATTCCCTCTGTGTCTCCCATCTCCATCCCTGAGCCCGCTCAAACTGAGCACTGGCAGGAAGGGTCACTTCCAAGTGGAGGCCATGCAAAACCCAGAGCAATTCCTGACAGTTTCTGTAACGCACATGTGGCTCCTGAAAGTGGACCCAGTGTAGGTCACTGAGTCATGGCACAGAGGACAATGTCCTGGAAAGTTCTCTGCCCTCAGTGGACGTGGAGAAGGAGTGTGAGTCAGAGATAAAGCTTTGCTGTATTAAGCGGCTGATAGTTGGGCTGGGCAGTTATTGCAACACTACCTCGTTCATCCTAAGAGCCATTCAGACAGCTCTCCTCTTGAAAGAAGGGCTTACTTCAAGTGCTAGAGCTCTTTATGGTTGAATCGTGTCCCTTCCTCCTTCTCCCACTTCCTATGTTTGGGTCTCAGAATTTGACCTTATTTGGCAATAGGGTCATTGCAGATATAACTAGTTAAGATCCAGTCTTTAGTGTGGACCTTAATCCTAGATGACGGGTGTCTTTACAAAAGGGGACATTTGCACCCAGAGCCCCATGTGTGGGGAAAATGGCATCTGAAGATAAAGGCAGAGATCAGGTGATGCATTCACAAGTCAAGGTGCCCAAGGGGCCAGCTGGCCACCAGAAGATAGGAGCATGGCCTGGAGATTCCCTGTCCAACCCCCCTGAGAGGCCAGTGATGGGACACCTTTGGTTTCTGCCTTCGGGTCTGGGAGACCATAAACTTCTGCTATTTCAGCCACTCAGTTGGTGGAGCTTTGTTCCTAGTACAAACAACACAACCCCCAAATGCTCTGTGAGCCCTGTGCGGGATTCCATTCCCACAGGGGCTGGCTTTAAACCTCCATCAAGGTTCAGAAGTCTCATGCCCTGGGGCGAATCATCACCTTTCACTCAGCACCTCTCCTTTTGCAGCATTTACAACTGCAATAGGCGGCACCACCTCCCCCTCCTGTATATCCTGATGTCCCAGGTACTGGGTCCGGGTGTTGGAAGAGCTCCAACACTCAAGGACACTCAGGCCAGAACTGTCTCTCCATTTCCCATCTTTTCAGCAATGTTTTGGGGAATTCAAAATCTATGATTTTGAATCTTTGTTCGTTCTCCTTCATCCAGTGTCTAAACCCTTGGACGCCAATAAACAACCACAACAACAAAGATCTCTACTCTTTGGGGCTTATGCTTCAGGGAAGAAGAGGCTATGAGAGATAAATGAAAACCTGAATGTTCTCTGATGGACAAGTTTGCAAAAAATTCTCAACAATAATTAGCAAATCAAATCCGAAAGAAGATAAAAAAGATGATACCATGTGATCAAGGAGGATCACAGCTGGGATGCAAGGATGGTTCAATATTTGAGAATCAATAAACGTAATATGTCATATCAACAGAATGAAAAATTAAAAACACATGATCCTCTCAATAAATGCAGAAAAAGCATTTGATAAGACTCAATATCCCTTCATGATAAACTCTCTCAACATATTAGATATAGAAGAAACATAACTCAAAATACTAAAGACGGTATATAAAAAGTCCATAGCCAGTATCATACTGGATGTGGAAAAGCTGACAGCTTACGATCTGGAGCAAGACAAGGATGTCCACTTTTGCCACTCTTATTTAATATGGTATTGGAAGTCTTAGCAAGAACAATAAGGCAAGTAACATTAATAAAGGGCATCCAGATTGGAAAGGAAGAAGTCAAATTATCCATGTTTGCAGATGTTTTGGTTTAGATATGTGGGGTCCTCCAAAAGCTAATAAGTGAGACAATGCTAGAGGGTTTAGAGGTGAAGTGATTGGGTTATGAGAGCCTTAACCGAATCACTGATGGAGATTAACTGGGTGGCAACTGTAGGCAGGTAGGTGTGGCTGGCAGAATTGAGTCTTTGGGTGCACGCCTTCGGGGTATATATTTTATCTGTGGTGAGGGGAGTTTCTCTCTCTGCTTCCTGATGCCATGTTCCTAGTTCTTTTCCTCCTTCACATCCTTCTGTCATGATGTTTTGTATCCCCTCTGGCCCAGAGCAACAGTCAGCCATGTATATGGACTGAGACCTTTAAATTCTGAGCCCCAAAATAAACTTCTCCTCCTTAAAACTGTTCTTGTCAGGTCTTTTGGTCACAACAATGAAAACGCCAACCAAAACAGAAATTGTTATTGAGAAGTGGGGTTGTTGTTGTGACTAAGCTGACCGTGTGGTTCAGAAGCTTTTGAAGCTTTTTGGAATTTGTGGGGGAATTTTAGAAAGTTCAGTAATGCAAGCTGGAATAGTCATAGAATGTTGTAAGAGGATCTTCGTGGGCAACTCTGGTGGGTGTTCAGAAGAACAGAATGCCAATAGAACTGTACAGCAGGGACTGAGCTTGTGAGCTTTCAGAGAAGGAGGACTCTACTGGAACTTAGACTACAGGCCATTTTTGTTATGATCTGGCAAAGAAGTTGTCTATATTTTGCTGGTGTCCTGAGACTACCTGTGAGGCTGAATTTAAAGGTGATGGACTTCTTAATCTCGTGAGAGAAATTCTAGGCAGCGTAGCATTTTCAGTGGCATGGACACTGATGGTGGCTTTTAGTCAAATTTATCATGATAATCAACAGCAGGAAGCAAGGGAGACAGAATTGAAAAACTTTCAGTTTGGCTAGAAAACTGTGAGTATAACTGGGGCTAGCTAAGGAGGTATGGTTGTTAAAGACCTTACAGCCACAGAAGAACACTAAAATTTACCAAGGAACAGTAGTAAAGATGGCTTCAAGGCATCTTAGGAATCGGCAAGACTGCAGCCATCTCAGACTCAAGGGTGTAAAAGTAAAAATTCCCTTGAGGAAAAAGCAATGGGGCACCCTGCTTGCACAGAGTGGCCCAGGAAGTTTTTTCACCATGCTCAGCCACCAGGCATTCAGAGTCTGCTGCAGCTGTGGTCCCTAGAGACTTGGCTACTGCTCAAGATGGCGGCAGGCCCTGGCAGCAACTATGTGGGGCTGGTTCCACAGGAATGCAGGATGCTGGAGTTAAGAGGTCATGTAGGAAGGTCTGGGAGGTCAGGCAAAAGGTAGCAGGGCCAGAGTCCCTGAGGGTTGCCCCTGAGAGGGCGATGCATGAAGATATGAGAAGAAAGCCAACCCGCCGTGGAGATCCCTGAGATTAATAAATGCAAGTACCGTGGAATGTCTGCGGAGGGAAGCTGCAGGAATTGAGCAGAGACAGCCAACAGAGAGGCCATATGGGCTGCAACCAAGGGGGTGGAGCTGCACAGCCTCTGGAGAGAACATCAGAATGCCATGTGTCCCAGATGCGGGGCACAGAGCTCATCACTTGTTTGCCCAGTTGGATTTTGGTCTTGCTTTGATCTCATCCCTTCTTTCTATGCCTGTAATTCTCCACTTTGGAATGGAAATGTTTACCATGTGCCTTTATATATTGGGTATGAGTAACTTGCTTTTGGTTTTTACAGGGACTCATGCTGAGAGTGTGCCTTGAGTGTCAGCAGAAGTGTTGGATTTGGACTTTTGGACAATCTTGGAATGGTCGAGACTACAGGGACTCTTGAAATGGACTAATTGCATTGTGCATTGTGAGATGGGAATGAGGTTTTGGGGGCCAGGACAGGATGATATGATTTAGTTATGTGGTGTACTCCAAACACTCATGTGTGAGACAATGCAAGAGGGTTTAGAGATGAAGTGATCAGGTTATGAGAGACTTAGCCTAATCAGCACATTAATCAGCTGATAGAGGTTAATTGGGTGGTAATTGTAGGCTAATAGGGTGTGGCTGGTTGGCAAAGGTGGGTCATTGGGGGCATGCCTTTGTGCATGGTGAGGGGAGTGCTTCTCTGTGTCCCTGTCTCTCTCTCTCTGCTTCCTGGTGCCATGTTCCCAGCTGTTTTCCTCCACCACACCCTTCCACCATGATGCTCTGTCTCACCCCCAGCCCAAAGCAGCAGAATCAGCCATCTACAGCCTGAGACCTCTAAAACTGTGAGCACCCAAATAAAAGTTTCCTCCTTAAAATTGTTCTTGTCAGGTCTTTTGGTCACAAGAACAAAAATGCTGAATAAAAGACCACATAACATTATTTTATAAATAGAAAACCCTAAATCCCCATCAAAAAGCTTTTAAAATTGATAGATGAATTCAGTGAAGTTGCAAGATACAAAATCAACATACAAAAACCAATAGTTTCTGTATCATGAACTTATTGAAAAGGAAATCAAGAAAGCAATCCTATTGACAATAGTTAAAAAGTTTTAGGAATAAATTTAACCAAGAGAATGAAAGATCTATACAATTAAAATTATGAATCACTGATAAAAGACATTATAGAGAACACAGAAAAAATGGAAACATATACTATGTTAATGGATCACGAGAATTAATGTTAAAATGACTCTGCCACCCCAAGTGATCTACAGTTGGTTCAATTCAAGACTTTCTTCACAGAAGTAGAAAAAGACAATCCTAAAATTGGTATGGGATCACAAAAGACTCCAAATATCCAAAGCAATCCTGAGCAAAACAAAGCCAAAACTAAGCACACACAAGCAAAACCAATACCTAAATTCATAACACACCAAAAGCTGGAATAATCAAAATAGCCTGAGAACTAACATAAGAACTGGTGCATAGACCAATGGAACAGAGTAAAGAACCCAGAAATTAATTCACACATATACAGCCAACTGATTTCCCCCCCAACATTGATAAAAACATACATTGGAGAAAGGTAATAGGAATACTAGATATACATATGGAGAAGAAAGAAATTAGTTTCCTTCCTCTCATCAAACACAAAAAAATCAACTCAAATGGATTGAAATTCTAAACATAAGACCTGAAACTAAAATCGGCACAAGAAAACAAAGAAGGAAACACTTGGTGTAAGGAAAGTTTTTTTCAAGATAGTATCCCAAAGGCAAAGCAACAAAATAAAAATAGACAAATGGGGTTATATCAAACAGAAGCTTCTGCACAGCAAAGGAAATGGTCAACAGAATTAGGAATGGTCAACAACCTACAGAATGGGAGGAAATATTTGCAAACTATCCAGCAAGGAATTAATAATATAGGGAATATATAAGAATAGTATAGCCTTTATGGAACGCAGCAGATGCTTAAAAATCTAAAAACACAACTATGATACTGTCTAGCTATACTACTACTGTGATCAATCCAAGAAGGGGATCTTGTTTTATCAAACCTACATCTGAACTCCCATGTTTACTGTAACACCCTTTACAATACTCAAGGTGTGGAATCAACCAAGATGTCACCAACTGATGGGTGCTACATGTACACAACGGGCTGTTATTTAGCCATAAGGAAGAACAAAATTCTTTCATTTGCGGCAATATGGATGGTCATTATGTTAAATAAAATAATCCAGACACAGGAAGACAAATGCCACATATTCCCACTCATTCATGGAAACTAAAAAGTTGAATTCATTGAAGAAGAGAGTGGAATAGAGGTCACTAGATACTGGAAAGCCAAGGGTGAGGGAGAAAGAAAGAAGACAGATAAGAGGCATCAAAACAGAGAGGAGGAATTAGCTCTGGAAGAGCTAATAACTGGAAGAGTATAGAGGTTCCCGACACACAAAAACGATTAACATTTGAGGAGATCAAAGTGCTCATTATCCTGATTGGATCATTATACCTTGTATATATGTATCAGATTATCATACTGTCCCCCATGAAGATGTACAGATTGTGTCTCAATTAAAAAGAAAATCAAAGCGTTTTTTCCAATCCCCACACCAATCCACAAAACTCTTGCGTCACCTGATGTGTGTGGGTTCTCTACTCCACATCCAACAATCCTGCACAGGACAGCAGCAGGGTGTCCTCAAATTCAATTCAATTAAGACTTGTGTAACTGGATATAGTGTCACATTCCACGGGGTAAGGGCTCAGGCCCCCAAGACTACCCCACTTCACACAAGGCCCAAGTAGTGTCCTATGCTTCTGACCCACTGGCTAAAAATATGGGTTCTCTTGACTCCTTTTCTCAGGTCCCATTAATTTGCTAGGGTAGTTCACAGAATTCAGGGAGATACTAATAAATATTTACAGTTTGTGAATAAAGGAAACTATAAAGGAAATGGGTGAACAGTAGGATGGAGAGGTACATGGGGTGGGGTCTAGAAGGATCCTGAGGGTGGGGGCTTTTTTTGTCCCTGGGGGTTAGGGTGCTCACCCACCCCGTGCATGGATGCATTCACCAACCTGGAAGCTCCTGGAACCCTAGTTCAAGGGTTTCATGGAGGCTCATCATGAAGGCTGGATTCTTTCCACTTCCGGCCTCTCTCCCTCTCTGCAAAGTGCATCTATAGATTTAATTATTTCACAGACAGACAAAGACAAAAGCCACAATAAGTAAATGACAGCGTGTGACAATGGGGAGAAGCAATAGAGGCAGACAGGGACGGGGTAGAAGAAAGAGCATGTTGGCAACAGTGGTTTTAAATATCAGGATGGGGGTGGACATGTTCCTGCTAGTAAATCCTACAGATTTACTAACTCGTATTCAGTGTTTGTGCACAGTCCCTTTCCTCTTTAACCTTGTGGCACCCCACCGAGTACTGTTTTTTGAATTTAGGGCAGTTATTTGCTTCCCGTTCCCCACAGGTGTTCATGGCATTCACGGTGATAGACATTTGTGTATTTGTGGTCGCTGCAATCCACTTTTAGTTTCTTCCGCCTCCTAATAGATCTCGTTTATTTATTGCTTTTTGGGGTGCTATAGTTTGGACCTGGAATGTCCCCCCAAGAGCTCATGTGTTAAAGGCTTGGTTCTACTGGAAGTTGCTAGAATCTTAAAGAGGTGAGGCCCAGTGAGAAGTTTTAGGTGCTGGGGGGATGGGGAGTGTGCCATCAAAGGGGGTACGGGACACTGGTCTCCTCCTCTCTCTGTGTCCTGGCCCCGTATGGGCAGCTTTCTCACCACACACCATGACATCTGCCCTGCCCAGGCCCCAGAGATGCAGGTTCCACCAAACACGGGCAGAAACCTCCAGGACGGTGAGCATAGCAACCTTTCCTCTTCATAAGCAAATTAACTGACAACACAGGGGACTTGAGAAACTTCTCTGGGAGGACAGGTGAGAGCTATGCTCCAAGTGATTCTGAGAACTTCTCTCTTCCTGCTTCCTTCTTCTTCCACATTCCCTCCTTTCCCCTAGGGAACTTTTAGTACCTACGGCTGCAGAACAAGTCACCACAAACGTGATAGCTTACGGAGGTCCAGATGTATTATGACACAAGACCGAAACCAGGATGTCCACCGGGCTGTGTTGGGGGACAGGGTGGGGGGGTCTTCTCCTCTGCTTGGCCCTCTTCCAAGATCAGTCAGGCCCTCAGTGCCTAGAGGTCCTCTCCCTGGGCAGCTCATAGGAGGTCACTTGCTTCTTCAACCACTAGGTTCCAATCTGCCGAGACTTACAAGATGTAACCGGATTCAGGTGGTGACCATCCCATCTCCTTTGCTCTGGTCTTTTGGCTACAATCAAGTTGCAGATTCTCCTGGCACTCAAGAGAAGGGGATTATATGTGGGTGGGACTCTCTAGAGGCCACCCTAGGATGTGACTATCATAGGAACCAGTTTCATTGGTTTCTCCTTGATCTTTCTGAAATTCATTTGCATAAATGAGTAGATGCATGCCCATGTACCTCTTTTTTCATATATAAAGGGTAGCAAACCATAGAGTTGCACCTAAAGTATATCATGCAAGTCAGTCCACAGTAGCAGGAGAGATCTTTCTCTTTCTCTTTTTATAGTACTCTATTGCGTGGGTATGTTATAATTTTTTCAACCACTCTCCCAGGGATTGCCAATCAGAATGTTTCCAGTGTTTTGCAATTATAAACAATGCTTCACAGAGTGTCCTTGTGCCTACGTACATTCATAAGATTGTATGTGTATCTTCTGGATAGATTCCTATAAGTAGGATTAGTGGGGCAAAAGTTAAGAGCATATGTAGTTTTCTAAGGCATTGCCAAATTCCTCCCCGGAATGGTTGAGCGAGTTTGCTTTTCTGCTAGCAAGGTAGGGGAATGCCTGCTGCTTCACAACCTCGCCTAGAGAAGGTTTTGGCTAGACTTTTAATTTTGCATGCATGCCTCTTATAAATTTTTTTAAAAGATCACTATTCCTGCAACAAAGACTTATTGAAGACCTGCTCAGTAATTCAGGCAGAACATGGGGAGTGCACTGGTGAAGAAAAGATAAAAGTGTCTTCTCTGATGGCATTTTCAGTCTAGCAGTAGAGACAGACATTGATTGGATGGTTGCACACTTACAATTATAGAAATCAGTGTTCTGGATTGGTCTATGATCCATTAGGTTAACCATACAATTAATTGTGTTTCTCAGAATTCCCTTTTCCGTATGGTTCTGGGGTGGAGCGGGTCAACAGATTTTGGGAGGTAGATGCAGATCAGTGACCCTTACTCTCCACAAGTCCTTGTGGTCAGAATTCTGGATGGACAGATGCTCAGGTTTCTAGAAATTTCCATCTGTTCCTATTCTCCTCTGTTTGGTGTCCAGCTCTTCTTCCTGACTGCTGGTATTGATGACTGGCTACAGCCCCTGGTCAATCCCCTGATGTCTGGCAACACCTCAGGAAGCAGCTGCCGTGGGGTAACAGCCTCTCATAGATCTCTCTAGAAACCCTTTGCCATTTCACTTTTACCATTGGAGATGATTTCTCAGGTTTTCCTACCAGTTGTAACTTGTCCACCTACCCAGTGCTTCCGGAGGCCAGGGAGCAGTTCTCTGATCCTCTGACTCCCTCTTTTGGACTTTTGATTCCCTAGCTCCTCCCAACCCAGTGTGAGTCCTGCTTCCCATTACAGATCTCTTACCCATTCATGCTGCTCTGCTTCCCTGACATAAGATAGGTGCTGTGCAAAGATATCACGCAGCAGGGAGTCCCCAGCTAGTGTGGAGATAAGCTTTCCCAGGGAGATGGCATTTCACCTGAGGTCTGCAGGGTGCTTAAGAGTTAATCAGAGGAGGGCTGGAGCTGTGGCTCAGTGGTAAAGCACTTGCCTGGCATGCGTGAGGACCCTGGTTCAAACCCGAGCACCACATACACATCTAAGTGTCAGAAAAACAAAAACCACATGAAAAAAATAAATAACATTGATTCTCTCTCATTCTCCTTAAAAAGAGAGAGAGAGAGAGAGAGAGAGAGAGAGAGTTAACCAGATGAGGCGGGGTGTGGTGGTACCTGCCTGTAATCCTAGTAACTCAGGAGGCTGAGGCAGGAGGATCACAAGTTCAAAGTCAGCCTCAGCAACTTAGCAAAGTCCTAAGCAACTTAGCAAGACACTATCTTGAAATAAAATATAAAAATGTTGGGGATGTGGCTTTGTGGTTAAGCAAAGCGTCCCCGGGTTCAAACCCCAGTACCAAAAAAAAAAAGTTAACCGGATGAGCATTTTGTGTGAACTGGCTTACTGGACATTTATTCCAACCTACTAGTGTCTCTCCCTGGATAGCAGAGGCCAGAAGTCAAAATGGTACATTTCCTTTCTCTCCTCTCTCACCCTCTTCTTTTGTTTATTGAAGTAGCCAGCATTCAAAACACAATCGAGGTGAAAGTGCAGAGTTCCCCTCTAGCCCCCCTCCACCTGAAACACACACCTGATCCGCCTGGACGTCCGCTAGAGCCAGGAACTGACGTCAACACACCACAATCAAATAAAGTCCCTGGCTTACGTTAGAACCTCTCGGTGTTGTATGTCCTGTGACTTCTGACAAATGTTTAAGATGACACGGATCCACAGTATCATGCAGAACACCTTCACGGTCCTGAAAGTCCTCAGTTCATCCCTACCTCACTCCAAACCTCTAGTATATTAGATTTCTGGTGCTGTAACAAAACACCCAAGACAAATAACTTAAAGAGAGAAAAGGCTTACTTTGGCTTACAGTTTTATCGATTCCAGTCCATAGTCACTTGGCCCTATCACTTTGGGCCTCTAGTGAGCCAGCACATTGTGGTGGAAGCGCAAGACAGAGGAAAACTGCTTGCCTCACGGTGGCTAGTAAGCAGAGAGAGGGAGGGACAGGGTTCCAATGTCCCCTTCCAGGGCCTTCCCCCAGTGGCTCCCTTTCTCCCACTAGGCCCCACCTCCTAAGTTTCCGCTGTCTCCCAACAGTGCCACAGCCTGGTAACCAAGCCTTTAACATGCATTCTGGGGGACATTTAAGATCCAAATCATATTACCTGGCAACCAGTGATCTTTTCCTCTTGCCATTCCTGTGCCTTTTCCAGAATGCCAGCCAGTTAGACTCCCGCAGCCTGTGGCCTTGTTGACTTTGGCTTCTGTCAATTAGTGGTAAGACTTTAGGGCTCTGGCGTGACTTTTGGTGACTCAATAGGCCATTTTTTTTTTTATCAGTGTTTCACACTTTAGTCATTCAAACAGGTATATCATGGCCTCTTGCAGATTTAATGTGCAGTTCTCTAGTGATTTGTGCTGTTGAGCAGCTTTCTGTATTCCCATCTGCAATCTGTGTATCTTCTCTGGTAAAATATCTGCACAGGGGCTGGAGCAACGACTCAGCGGTCACGGTACTTGCCGTTCAAACCCCAGCACCACGTACACAACGAAGTGTCAGAGGAATAAAAATCACGTGAAAAACTAAATAAAAAATTGCTTCTGTCTCTCCCTCTCTCCCACTGTCCCCTTTTCCTTAAAAAAAAAAAAAAAAAAGATATTTGTACAAATTTTATTCTTTATTTTATTCGGTGTTAAGAATTCTTCAAATATTTTACATAATAGTCCTTTATCAGATATGTCTTTGAAAGCATTTCTCTCTAAAGATTTTCTTCTCATTCTCTTGGCAGGGTTTTTATGTTTTGTTTTGGATTTTGGGTTTTGGGTTTTTTATTTTGAGAGAGGGAGAAAAAGAGAGAGAGAGAGAGAAAGGACTTTTATTTAGTTTTTCGTGTGGCCTTCATTGCTCCGAGACTTCCTTGTGTACAGGGTGCTGGGGTTTGAACTCATGTACTCACGCATGCTGGGCAAGCACATAACCACCAAACCACCGCTCCAGCCTTGGCAGTGTCTTTTGCAGGGAGAAGTTTTGAATTTTAATGAAGTCCAATGCACGTCTGAGGCCATCTATGTTTTTTTCCTGTGTTATCTTGTGGGAATTTGATGGTTTGTTTTATATTTTGGGCTACGATCCATTTGGGGCTAATTTTTGTGAGCAGTGTGAGGTCTGTATCCAGGTTTATTTATTTTTCCTGCGGATGTCCAGTTGTTCTAGCACCACTTGTTGAAAAGACAACTGTTTCTGCATCAAGTCGCCTTTGCTCCTTCATCAATGATTAGTTGACCATACCTTTTGTATGCTTATTTCCAGGCTTTCTGATGTGTTCCATTGGTCTATTTGTTTATATCACCCGGATCAAGTATTGTAGCCAGGTAATGTCAGTCCTCCAACTTTGCTCTTTGTTGGTAAGGTGTTGGCTATTCTGGGTCTCGTACCTCTCAATATAAAATTTAGAATCTGTTAGTCAATATCCATAAAATATATTGCTTGGATTTTGATTGGGATGATTGGAATTTATAGATAGAGTTGGGAACAACTGATATCCTAACAACATTGAGTCTTCCTATCCATGAACATAGAATATCTCCCCATGTATTTTTATTTCTTTCGTCAGAGTTGTATAGTTTTCCATACTTTTTTCTAATTTATTTTATCAATATGTATGTATGTATGTACAATATGCTAATTGTACATACTAACAGGATTCCCTGTGGTATTTCCACACATGCCTAAGCATTGACCATCTCCATCCACCTCCATCCAGCCTTTTCCCACTCCCACAAACCCCACTTTCCTTAGCATCTTTCCCAACCCCAGTTTCTACTGTTCTGCTTTCAAGTCAACTTTGTTTTTAATATGAGAGAATATAAAGTACTTATCTTTCTAACTCTGCCTTTTTTGTCATTTAACATGATGTCCTTCAGTTCCACCCATTTGGCTGAAATGGACAGAATTTCATTTTTCTTTACAGAATGAATTATATATATATATATATATATATATATATATATATTATATAATTTCACAATATTTTCTTTTTCTCTAATGATAGGCATCCAGGCTGAATCCACATCTTAACTAATGTTAATAGTGCAAAAAAAAAAAATGGGTGTGCCGGTATCTCTTTCCTATGTGGACTTCAATTCCTTTGCACATATACCTAAGAGTGGGATGGCTGGATTACATGGTACTTCTACTTTTAATTTTTTTTAGTGGATGAACTAAGTTATATTCCTACTAATAGTATGTGAGTGTCCCTTTTAGTCATATCCTCACCAGCATTTGTTGCTTTTTGTTATAATAACCATTATCACTGGGGTAGTTTTGGTTTGCATTTTCCAGATGTATATTGGCCATTTGTATTTCTTCTTTTGTGGAGTGTCTATTCAGAAAATTCCCCCATTTTAAAATTGGGTTATTTGTTATTTTTTATTTCTTCATTCTCTTTATAGTCTGGATGTTAACCCTCTGATGAGCAGCTGGAAAATGTTTTCTCCCATTTCACTGTGTCTTCCCTCTTGATTGTTTCTTTTGCTGTGCAGAAGCTTTTTAGTTTGGTATAATCCTATCTTCTGTTTTCTTTACTTTTGGGGTCCTACCCTGAGAATCACGGCTTATACCAAGACCTTGAAGTGTTTCCCCTGTGCTTTCCACTAGTACATTCAGGCCTTATATTAAGGTCTTTGGTTCATTTTGAGTTGATTTTCGTATGGGGTGAGAAACAGGGACATAGTTTCAATCTTCTGCAAGTGGCTAGTCCGTTTTTTTCAGCGTTATGTTTTGAAGAGGGTCTCTTTTTTTCCAATGTATGTTTTTGGCACTGTTGTTCAGAGTCAGTTGACTGCAGAGGCATGGGTTTATTTATGGGTTTTCTATTCTGTTCCATTGGTCTATGTGTCTATTTTTATGCCAATAGTATGCTGATTCGTTTCCTATGGCTCTGAATTATGTCTTTTTTTTTTAAAGAGAGAGGGACAGTGAGAGAGACAGAGAAAGAGAGAAACAACTTTATTTAGTTTTTCACATGGCCTTAGTTGCTCCAACACTCAGTTGTGTACGTGGTGCTGGGGTTGAACCCTGGTCCTCGTGCTTGCCAGGCAAGCGCCGAAACCGCTGAGCTACTGCTCCAGCCCCTGAATTATGTCTTAAAATCAGGTATTATAATATTTCCAGCTTTACTCTTTCTGCTCAAAATTTCTTTGGATATTCAAGGTCTTTTGCTTCTTCCACTCCAATTTTAGGATTTTTTTATAGTTATATAAAGAATGTTATTTATATCTTGATGGGAATTTTATTGAGCGTGTAGATTCATCTGGGTTGTATAGGCATTTTAACAACATTAATTATTGTAATATGTTAACATAGGAAGTCTTTCTACTTTTTATTGTCTTCAATTTCTTTCATCTGTGCTTCGTTATTTTTGCAGGAAAAGTTTTTTTCACTTTCTTCATTAAATTTATTCCTAGACATTTTATTTGG
Organism: Aplodontia rufa; assembly: GCA_004027875.1. NCBI lineage: Eukaryota > Metazoa > Chordata > Mammalia > Rodentia > Aplodontiidae > Aplodontia > Aplodontia rufa. The sequence continues at coordinate 61,263 of PVKS010000337.1, forward strand.
TGGTTATTGTGAATTTGGATTGCTTTCATGACTTCTTTCTCAGCAAATTTGCTTTTGGTATACAGAAAAGCTGCTTTTTAAGGTTGATTTTGTATCATGTTACTTTACGGTATTAACTTGCCAGTTCTAATAGTCTTTCAGTGGAATCTTTATCTTTCTCTGTGTGTAGAATCATAGCATCTGCAAGCAAGGATAATTTGACTTCTACCTTTCCTATTTGTATGCTTTTTTGCTTGTTTCTTTTGCATAATTGCTCTGGTTAAAGTTTCTAATATTATATTAAATAATAATAGGGAGAATGGACATGTGTGTCTTCTTTCTAATCTTAGGAGAAATCCTTTCAGTTTTTCCCCACTCAGTATAATGTTGACTGTGACTTCGTCATATGTAAACTTTATTATGTTGATGTATGAAGTTAGGAAGACAGTGCAGGCTATGAATGAGAAATCCATCAAAGAGATAGGTATTTTGAGAAAGAACCTATTAGAGATCTTAGAAACAAATTATGCTCAATAAGTCAAATAAAAAATTTTATTTGAAAGCCTCAACAGAGGATGAGATCAAGCAGAAAGAATTTCAGAGCTTGAAGACAGGTCTTTCAGACTATCATATTCAAACAAGAAAAAAACCCATAAAATAGGAAAGAATGAAGAGAACATTCAAGACCTAAGGATATCATTGAATGATTAAATGTCTATATCATGGGCATATCTAAAGGAGAATTTAGGGTTAAGGACATATAAAACCTATTTAATAAAATCATAATAAAAAACTTCAGTAGCTGGAGAGGTGGCTCAGCAGTTGTAGCATTTGCCAGGCATGTGTGAGGATGCAGGTTCAAACTCTAGCACCACATACACAACAAGGTGTCAGAGCAACAAAAGCGGCATGAAAAACTAAATAAAATTGATCTTTCTTTCTCTCTCTCTCTCACACTGTCCTTCTCTTAAAAATAAAAATAAAAACCTTCAATAGTCTCAAGAAAGAAATGGCTAAAGAAATAATTTAAAAATCTATAAGAAAAAGGTGCTGAGTCACATTTAAGGGCAACCCCATCGGATGACAACAGATTTCTCAGCAGAAATAGGAAGGAATGAAATGATGTATTTCACTTTTTTTTTTTTTTAACAAGAGTAGGACAGTGAGAGAGAGAGAATCAATTTTTATTGAGTTTTTCACATGACTTTCATTGCTCTGACACTTAGTTGTGTACGTGGGTGCTGGGGTTAGAACCTGTGTACTCACACATGCCAGGCAAGCGCCCTAACCACTGAGCTACCGCTCCAGCCCCCTGGAATGATATATTTCAAATCCTGAAAGAAAAAAGAAATTCCAACCAAGATTACTTTATCCAGTGTGTCTATCCTTCAGAAATGAAGAAGAAATAAAGACATTCCTAGATAAGCAAAAATTGAGGGAATTCATGAAGACCAAACCAGCCTTATGAAAGACACTTAGGGATTTCTGCAATTAATACCATTATGATAGCATGTGGATTACAAATCCCAGAATAAAAGTAGATAATCAAAAGAGAAATGGAAAAGAATCAAGCATTATTGATACTGTAAACTATCAAATCACAAAGGTGAAAAAGAGAGGAAGAAAAGAACAAGATGAACAGATCGTTTAAAACACCTGAAGAAAATAAATCAACAAAATGACAGGCATTAATCTGTACTTTTTTTTTTTAAGAGAGAGTGAGAATATCAATTTTATATTTTTTCATCTGGCCTTTGTTTCTCTGACATTCAGTTGTGTATGTGGTGCTGGGGCTCAAACCCAAGTCCTTGTGCATGCCAGGCAAGTGCTTTAACCCGTGAGCCACTGCTCCAGCCCTAGTCTGTATTTTTCAACAGTAACTCATATAAGTCTTACAAATATTTTGTAAGACTTCCATCTTCATGTTTGATTCTGGGGTGTGAATATAAATTCATTATTTTTAATTTCAAATTCCAATTTTTCATTCCTGATATATGAGAAAGCAATTAAGTTTTGTACATTAATCCTGTACTCTTCAATCTTTCTATAATCAGCTATTAATTGGTTCAAGAGTTTTTTTAATTATTGATGATTCTTTGGATTTTCTACATAGATAATAATATCTCCCATACACATACACACAAAGACTTTTTTTTTCTTCCCAACCAATATTTTTTTTTCAGGGCTGAGGACCAAACTAGAAGCCTTGCGTGTGCTAGGAAAGCGCTCTGCCACTGAGCTAAATCCCCAACTCCCCAACCAATACTTTTTAAAAATTTTATCTTCTTGCCTTATTGCTTGTGTTAGAACTCCTGGTACAACGTCGAATAAGAATGGGAGGGACCAATCTGGCCTCAAATGCCAGATGTAGAAGTGCCCTGGGGGGCTCCAGTAAGCATGTAGGGACATGGAGGGCTGGAAGACTACTGCCTTCTGGTGGCCATGAACCCTTGGCCAAGTTCCTGGGGAAACAGGTCCAAGTTTCTGAAGAGAGTCTGGTTTGGAACCCTAGTGGGCTTAGTTTTAACATTTATACGAGGGGCTGGAGTGGTGGCTTAGCAGTTACAGTACTTGCCTGGCATGGGCGAGTACGTGAGTTCAAACCCCAACACCACGTATGCAAAAGAGTCAGAGGAACAAAAGCCACATGAAAAACTAAATAAAAATTGTTCTCTCTCTCTCTCTCGTTCTCTCTCTCTCTCTCACTGTCACTCGTTCTTAAAACAAAAAAACAAACAAACAAACAAACAAAAAAAACCCAGAAAACATTCATAGGAAAATCTCTTTGATCAGACTGGGTAAAGCTGTTAGGATTGGGGAAAAACAGGACTTGGAAAATGGAACCAGCAGAGTCCCTGTTAGCTAAGGGAAGGAGCAATTTCCAGAGAACGTTCCTCAGTGATTTCATCGCACACCCAGCCTAAAAGCCCCCCTGTCCTCAAAGTCATCCTAACTCCTCTGCATACTTGATAAGTGCTTGCTCGGCCAGTTCCCGAGCCAGGCCCCTGAGCATGCTCTCTGGGGCCTGCTTTGGCTGCCTCTTCTTCCCTCCTTTCCTCCCTCTTTCTTCCTCCTCCTCCTCCTCCTCCTCCTCCTCCTCCTCCTCCTCCTCTTCTTCTTCTTTTGCCTGCATTTACAATTACTTTTCACTAATGTGTTGGAAATGGCCTTTTTATATTGCACAAAATAGTTACACATTTATGGGGACATTTTTAACTCTAAAGGGAACTTTTTTTCCTCTAAAACTCACTAGTAAACCTACTGATGCAGATGGGCGCATGGTTGGGGAAAAGCTCCTCTACAGAAAGAGCATGTTCACTCCTCTTGTACATTTTTCTTTTAATTGCTATTAAACAAAAAATCCTACATACCTATCCCCCCACCAAAAAAAAAAGAATGTGAGAGGAACACCCTTGTTTTGCTCCAATTTAGCAGGACAGCATCTAGCTTCTCAGCATTAAGTATGACGGTAGAGTTTTTGGCAGATCTTCAAGTTGCAAAAGTCCCTCTTATCCTGGTGTGATGAGAGTTTTTGTCATGAAGGAATGCTGGATTTGGTCAAGTGCTTTTCTGCATCTGTTGTGAAGATTTTTCTTCTTTATCCTGTGGATGTGGTGGAATGCTCTGTCCAGGAGAAACAGACAGCCCGTTTTACTCTGCTCTCACAGCACATTAAACACAGACGATTTCTGTGACCTCCAGAGGTGTTATGGTTTAGATATGAGGTGTCCCCCAACAGTTCATGTGTGCGGCAGCGCAAGGACGTTTGGAGGTGAGATAGTTGGGTTATGAGAGCCTTAACCTAAGCTGATAGGGATCAACTGGGCAGTAACTGTGGGCAGGTAGGGTGTGACTGGAGAAGGTAGGTCACTGGGGGCGTGGCTTTGTGCCTTTGGGGTACATATTTTGCTGCTGATGAGTGGAGCGCTCTCTCTGCTTCCTGCCTGACATGTCCCGAGCTGCTTTCCTCCTCTGTCCCATTTCACCACCATGTTCTGCCTCACCACAGGCCCAGAGCAACAGGGTTGATCGTCTGTGGACCGACACCTCTGAACCCGTGAGTCCCAAATAAACTTTTCCTCCTCTCTGTTGCTCTTCTTAGGACTTTTGGTCATAGTGATGAAAAGGTTGACTAAAATGAAAGGTGTGGAGGTTTCTCCCCAGCTGGGGGCGTCCTCTAGTTCCACTCAATTCTGACACCATCTACCTGAAGATAGCGTTAGATCCCACAGGTTGAAGGCTGAGTCCCAAGACGATTCTCGTGTCCTCTACCCCACTCTGTAGATGCCAGCCTTGAACCCCAGGTTGTGTCACCTGTGCTTCTGACAGCCTGGATATAAATCAAGATTCCCACTACCCCCTCCTTGGGCTCAATTAATTTGCTCGAGCAGCTCACACGACTCAGGGGAACATATTTGCTTGTCTGTTGTGGAGAACACACAGAGACGGCAAGTGAAGAGATGCCTAAGGTATTGGGGAAACGGGGTGGAGCTTCCACGTCCTTTTTGGGTCACCACCTGCTAGGAACCTCAAGGTATTCAGCTATCCAGAGGCTCTCTGAACCCTGTCTTTTGGTTTTGTTTTTTGTTTTTTTGGTAAAGACTTCATTTCATAGGTATCATGGAAGCATGGACAACTGAATTAAAATGTGATTGGATCCAAACAGTTTAACCTGATTCTAATAGAACGGTTGGATCAAGGCCTGTCTGCTTCAGCGCCTCTCTTGGCCTCTCTGCGCAGCTCTCCTCCTCCATGGCATGATGAGGGGCTCTTCTGGAATGAGGAGGGACTTTTGACCTACCATCTGATAAGGGTAGGCCTAAAAACTTCTCTGTGGCCAACTTCAAGATAGAAAGGCAAGAGGATGCAAGGGTTTCTGTGACCTATCTTGGGCAAGAAAAATTCTAGTTTCTGTGGCCTGCTTTGGGGAAGGAATTATGAGCCAAGAACTATGGATGAAAATCGTATATATATTCATATTTATGTGTGTCTCTATATATTCTATTTACAAATACATTAATTTATTTTCAAATATTCACTCAGCCTTGTGTATCTGGAATATACCCACTGGATTATGGCATGCAATTATTTTTATGCATTGTTGTGTTTGGTTTGATAACATTTTGTTGAGGATTTTTTTCACTATGGTTATAAAAAATGTTGCTTTGTAACTTTCCCTTCTTGCAATGTCTTACTTTAATTTGGGCAGTAGGATAATTTTGGCCTCAGAATGAGGTTGGGAGTATTCCCTCTGTTTCTACCTTCTGAAAGAGATTGTAGAGAATTTGTATAATTTCTTTAAAAAAAAGAAAAGCCATTTGATTAGGTTTACCAGTAAACCCAGCTAGGCCTTGTGGCTTCTTTTGTGAAAGATTATTTACTATTAATTCAATTTCTTTAACAGATGTTGACCTATTCAGATTATATACTTCATGGGAGTTTTATCTTTCAAGGAATTGGTTCATTTCACCTAAGCTATCAAATTTTGCGGCATGGAGTTCCTCATAATGCTCCTCCATTAGCCATTTAATGTCGGTAGGATCTGTCATGATGGCCCCTTGTCCGATCTTAGTGACGTGTGTACTCTGTCTTTTTGTCTTAGCTAGTGATTTACTGATTTTGTTAACATTTTCAAAGAACTAGCTTTGGGTATCATTGCTTTTCTCTGTTGATGTCTTGTTTTCAATTTCATTGATCTTTGCCTTAATTTTTTGCTATTTCTCTCCTTAGCCTTAGTTTGGATTTAACTTTCCTTTCTTTTTCTTGTTTTTGAAGGTAGAAGCCTTAATTTTAGAACTTTCTCCTATTCTAATGTATGGTTTTAATGTCTTAAATTTCCTTTTAAGCGATGTCTTCCCTGCATCCCACAACTTTTGATAAGCTTTATTTTGATTTAGTTTAAGATTTTTTAAATTTCTCATGAGATCTCTCTTTTGATCCATATGTTGTTTAGAAGTATGTTATTGAATCTCCAATCGTTTTGAGATTTTTCTAGCTAACTAACTTTATGTTACTGATTTCTAGTTTAATCCCATTATGGTGTGAGGACATTCAGTGTATGATTTGTATTCTTTTGCATTTGTTTAGGTGTTTTATGCCCCAGAATGTGATCTGTTTTGGTGAACATTCCTTGTGAGTTTGAGAAGAATGGGTTGTCTGTTGTTTTGAGGGTGAAGCACTATATATCATTTAGATCCTGTTGATTTATGTGATGATTCAGCTACAGCCCTACCAATTTTCTGTCCCCTGGTTCTGCTCATTACCGAGAAAGGAGAAAGTCTAACTCTAACAGTATACGTGTACATGGTGCTGGGATTCGAACCTGCGTCCTCTTGCACATGCCAGGCAAGTGCTATTCCTGCTGAGCCACCACTCCAGCCCCGGTTCTATCAATTTTTTTTTTAAAGACAGAATCAATTTTATGTAGTTTTTAATGTGGTTTTCATTGTTCCAAGATTTTGTTGTACACATGGTGCTGGGGTTTAAACCCGCGTCCTCTCGCGCATGCCAGGCAAGTGCTACAACTGCTAAGCCACCACTCCAGCCCCAGTTCTATCAGTTTTTACTTCACATATTTTGCTGTTACTGTCAGGGCATTTGCATTAAAGATTGTCAATGTCTTATTAAAGAACTGACCCTTTTTCATTTTGTAATACCCTTCTTCATCCCTAATAATTTTCCTTGCCCCAATGGCTATGGCTGCTCCCCTTCGTTTCGATTAGTGTTGGCATGGTATATCTTTCTCCATCCCTTTGCTTGTAATTTGTATGTCTTAATTTTCAAAGTGGGCTTCCTGCAGAGAGTATTCCTGGTGACTTCTGGAAGTAGATTATTGAATGAGGTTCTGAAATAAGATGTGATCATGTGGTGTTGAATTCAGAACTGATTGAACAGCAGAGAAAGTCAGGGTTCGATACATCTGTTTGGTGGGTGCAGAGTGTGGCAGAGGAGTTGAATTTTGGAGACAGAGCTTCAGTAGTAACTTCTGGTTTGACCAGGTGTTTTCCTGATATGTCAATCTCCCTGATATGGGAGGTTAAAGATATTAGCAGCCCAGTGAGGAATCTCCTAACTCAGGTGCACAAAATTCGCTCCGTTAAACTGTTAAGATGACCACATGGATATTTGGGGTCTTCATGCCACTGGGCAGAGGAAGACAACTTAGCTGGAAGTGAGGAACGCTGGGCATGGCAGTTGAATAAACAAAGTGCTGGATTGTGGCAGAGGCCACCGACTTGCTGGATAGCCTTTCAGCCTCTTCCAGCACATGTGTGCTACAAAACCGGAGAGCTTAAGAATACGTCACCAGTCCTCCTCGCGGGTGCATTTCTACCCATTGCTCATCAGCTGAGGCCTGAAGTCAGAACTAAGCGGAAGGGAACAGGGGCAGGGCAGAGGGCATTGATTTGCTGATTTAGGTTGTAGGCTGGAGGTCTGACTCTGACGATGGAAAGCGACAGCTTTGGGGTTTGATGAGCTGTTCCTGTGGGGGCAAAAGCAGCAGCTCCCTGGACAGAGCAGTTCTGTGATGTGACTCGGGGAGTCGTTTCTGGAAGCTCAGACTTGGGCCTGTTTTGCCCACAGGGATTCTGCAGGGTGTGCATCCCTTCCGTGGGCACTTTTCTTCTTCCATCAAACCCTGGCTGATGCCCTAGGCGAAGTTTTGGGGGCATCCTAGCAGAGGGGTGGAAGTGTTACACTCTACGCAGGGGCAACGGGCTGTTGCCGGAGGAAGCGAGAGGAGTCCTGTTGGTGGGAACATAGGTGGAAAGGGGCTCTGGGGTCAGATTCCCTTAGGCCTCTGGTCTTCTTGGATCAACCAGCGGCACTGGGAAGTATTGCTTTAAAAGCTGGAGTGTTCTTGGTCAGCCTCTGTCTTCAGATTTAAGCTGGAAATACAACCTGATCAGGAGACACAGAGGCCAGTGTTGGAATGACCTTCAGGAGGACGCTGCAGTGCACTTGGGGACCAAGCAGAGCCTGTCTTTCAGTGTAGCCGAGGGCTGGGCTGGACAGTCCCATGTGGACCACAAGGCCTATTGATCCAGGCCTTCCTGGGGTTGACAGCGCCTCTCCTTGCTGTGGCCTCTCTCTGAGCTTTGCCCTGAGAACAGAAATAAACCCACCTCTGCTTCAGTTCCAGAGAGCATAGTTCATTCTCCCCAGCCCCTGTCACCAGAAAGCGGGGAGCTGAAACTCCAGACTTCTTCTGTTCCAATGAAAGAAATTTAAAAGTCAGGCACCAAAAGTCATGCAAGCAAACTTTATTATAAGTGAAAGAAAGGTGAAAGGAAATAAAAGCAAACTAAGGCTCAGGCAGGGAGAGTAGGGGGCTGGAGCGGTGGCTCAGCGGTTTCTGCGCTTGCCTGGCAAGCACAAGGACCTGGGTTCAAACCCCAGCACCACGTACACAACTGAGTGTTGGAGCAACTAAGGACATGTGAAAACTAAATAAAGTTGTTTCTCTCTTTTTCTCTCTCTCACTGTCCCTCTCTCTTTATAAAAAAGAGAGAGAGAGAGAGAGAGAGAGGGCTGTCGCTGAGCAGAGAGCGACACAGGAGACCATGCGGTCTCCAAATTTATTACCCTGTGATGTTTCCCAGGAGAACTGGGGGGCTCCTCCACCAACCTTCGCAGATCGCGTGTTCAACTCCTTCTCGTTGGGCAGTGGAGTGTTTGACCTCAGTCGGTCCTCTCCGGAACTGTCATGGTGGCCGTCCTACGTAGGGGGCTTCATCTACAAGTCAATCCCATGTTAATGTGGGCACTGGGGTCAGTAGCTGGTCAGTAGTAATCCTAGTGCCCCTGCGCTACAAAGGAATCTTTAGATGGATGGAGACGCTTCTGGCCACAATTCCTAGCTATGGAGCAACCTCAACCGACCCTGTCAAGAGTCAGTCCCGTTAATCCTTCTCTCCAGACATAGTTTCCAATAGTTCCTTTGCTTTGGTTTATTTAGTTTATTACTACCCTTTTCTCCTCACCTGCTTTGAAAGCAATTCAGAGAAGACCTAAACTAATTTCAAGGCCACTGTGTGCTTGCATTTCACTGCTCATCACTAGACCACCTAACACCCCCACTGTAAAGACTGGTGACTCTGCTTGGCCGTCTCACACCACTCCTTCCTGGCCCGACCGCGCCACTCATGTTGTAAATCTCAGCACAATTATGAACACAGGACTCTTCTTCGTGCTGGAAATGAACAGAGCCTGCAAGAATCCTGCTCTCCACGAATCTTACTCCAAGGGGCCACCCCAGGGATAAGCCACCTCCAGCCCTTCCCGCAGCTGACACATGGGTCCCTTGCTTCTTTGCAAGGTGTTTCGTATCTTTGGGTGTCCGTAGTCACGTATCCAATTAGTAGCTCTGCAAATCCTGGGGACTCCCCACCACTGAGGCTGCACTTGTCCCTTCAGACTGAGACCCCTGCTGAGAGTGAATAGGGACAGAGCTTTCCCAGCAGAAAAGGATTCCCTGTCTCATAGTCCCAAGGAACATTCCAAGAAGGTGTGGGAAATTCACCCTCCAATTCAAACAGGATGGAGCAGTTCAGGAGACCGGAGGTGCCGGGGGCCAGCCCCAGCTGAACTCGGGTCCCCAAAGGAGGAGTGGAGTCGGTGGTATGGAGGAACAGCTGGAACCTCCGGGGCAAGTTGCAAGCAGACACAGTTCCCTGCTTGAGCAAAATGCCCTCTGTTCTTTATTGTTGAATATTTTTATACAGATGCACAAACAAGCCTTTCATTACCTGCTTCATTATAGAATTCTCTTTTCAGTTTCCCAGTAAACTTAAAGCATCAACCATTAGTACAATTCATGCCCTCGACTTCCCCACCATAATGACCATATGTAACTATTTGGTTTAAACCGTTTCAGAGCATCAGACATAAAAATACTCAAAGTATCATCTATTGGTACAATTCATGTCCTCGACCTCCCCACCACATTGACCATATTGTTTAAACCTGCATTTACAAAGGACAGAGACCAAACACTTCACCAAATTCTGTCTCCCTAAATTCCTTTAGATGTTTCTGCAAACCATTCCCTCACTAGATAAGAGAAGCCCTAAAGCTCACTACACTGCATTAGTCTAGAAGCCCTATCTTAGCATAAATGAAAAGTTTCTTATTTTGCTAGACTACGTTATAGGCTATAACTGCTATACCCTATTAACTACTAACTTAAAACTATTTTGTTATTGTAACCTTACCAAATATTCTATAGTTATCTTAGATCCTATAAATGTTAATCCTATGAAGTTATCTGTGCATCCTAACCTATGGGCTAAAAAGTTGAAGCTTAACCTCTGCAAAGACAAAAAGGGTAAACATGTCTTATTTACTGCTAGGGAGTTAAAGCTCATCCTCTGTAACAACAGGAAAGATAAACACACCTTTCTCACTCCAAGTTCACAATACAATGTGAGCACTCAGGATGGTATTGGTAAATGTTTCACGTATATTGTTTCTTTGTTCCTTAGTTCTAAATATTTTGCTTTCTATATCCAATTTTATTTTAAAGCCAGTATAGCTTCGTTTCCCATGATTTCTATATGTGTTATAGCAAGTATCCTTCTCAACAATCCGCAAGAGTTGTCTAAGCAATAGAATTCTCATAACAATCAGAGAGTTTCAGTATGAGCAAATTCACAACACATATAATTATTAAAACACAGCCAATTCCTAGAAGTGATGGTTTTGGCAATCTCCAGGGCTGGCTTTGCCTAGCCCATCCCCAAACCTGGACTTTGTCAGACAGAACTTCGGTGGACATTGCCTCCTCCACGGAGGTAAACAGGGAGATCCGCTAAGATGGAACTCTCTGGTGGCCTTAGAGGAATCAAGGAGAGTTCTCCTCTTCTGAGATCAAATCTCAGACAGGCCCTGCTACAGGTTGACAAGGTGAGATGGTAAGCTACTGTCCTTCTTGGCCCCCTGGCATACAGCACAGGGCCTGCTGAGTGGAAGGGATCCGTCAGCATGTGTTGAGTGAATGAATGAATGACAAACACGGGAACAGAGGCCCCATTCTGGACCTAGATGAATTCTAGGCCCCACCTTGGAGAGGCGCTGAGCTGGTCTGGGTGATGCCCAGCTCACCCCTGGACAGAACTGCAGTCCAGAGCTTCTGGAGCCAGGACCCTCAGCTGACACGCTCCAGAGGTGGCTCAGAGGTGCCTTCACCCTTGGCTTTTGCAAAGTGTGGACTTTAAATCGAACCAGTTTGATTTTTTTTTTATCGATTTTCTGAATCCTTTGGTACCAGGATGCAGCCAGGAACTTCTCCAGCCAGCCGTGCCCAAGGTCCTGAGGTCAAGGGGACTGCGGTTAGAGGTATGGGGAGAGGTGTATCTTTGCTCAGCTCCCGGTCTGCTTGAAGACTGAAGTCGGGCAGCTGGAAGGTGGGGCCTACTGCACTATCATCCGAAGCAGAGAGGAACATGGGGCTGGGAGGTGACACAGCTGGAAACTGGAAACCCTTGCCCGGGAGTATCAGGAGCCAAGCCCTGATTGGGGACAAATGTGCTCAGAGTAACCAGAGTAACAGTAAAGGATGCACCGTTGGAAGGGCTCTTGCTATGGTTTGGATATGGTTTGTCCCCGAAAGTTTCTTTGTGTTGGAAGCTTTGTCCCCAGGGTGGAGACATTAAGAGGTGGTGGGACCTTTAAGAAAGGAGCCTTTGGGAGTTGGCGCCCTTGGGGGTGCTGCCTTCAGAAGGGATTAAAGTAGTTTTATGGGACCCAGAGTTAGTTTGTGTGAGAGCAATTTGTTATAAAAGAGCCCCTTCATTCTTGCCATGGGATCTCTCTTTTACAGAAGCTCCCACTGTGAAGCCACCTGCCATGATCTGATATAGCCAGCAAGACTGTCACCAGAGCCAGCAAGATGTTGTTTAATTTTCAGCCTTCAAAACTGTGAGCTGAATAAAGCTCTTTTCTTTATAAAGCACCAAACCTCAGGTAGTTTGTTATAGGAATGGAAAATGGGCCAATCTGCCTTTGATGAGGGTGGAACTCAATCATCTCAATTTACAGATGAAGAAACTGAGTCTCAGACAGATCACGGCAGAACTGGGACTTCAATCTCCTTTGAGCCTTTCCACTATGCCATAGCTAGATGGGAGCATGGCACTTGTAAAACACGTCCCCCTCCTTTCATCCTGTTTGCCACCTAAAAACAGTAGCCATTGTCTGGGCAACCCCAGAAGTGACCTTCGCAGTCTCTGGAATGTGATAGGCACTCAGCTTGCACAAACTCAAGTATGTGGTGGCCTGCTATCTGTCACAGAGCATTGTCACCCATGAACTTCTAAGCTCAGCTGATTTGTTTACTTGAACAAGAAGTTTCCATGCCTTTGGAAACAGAGAGTGAGCATGATTCAGGAGGAAAGGTGGTGAAAACAGCTGTCCCACGTCCACTTCAGCATTGTCATGAAATTGGAGATTTCTCCCCTCTGTACTTGGAAAACAGATTGCGGAGGGTGGAGACTGGATCCTTGTTCCTGTTTGTCAGTTTGGTGGACCTCTTGCTCTAAGTGCGGATCGTGTACCAGTAGCGTTGGGACTACCACGGGGCTGGCTAGGAATGTAAGCATCTCAGTCCTTGCCTCCTACATAGGAGACACCCCCAGGTACGCTGCGGGTGTCGCCCAGTGGTACACTGCTTGCCTAGTGTGCTCAAGGTTCTGGGTTTGATTCACAGCACCATCAAAATAAAAAAGTAGGCAACCATTTAAAAGCATTAATTGCCATGAATCTCTTCAATTAACAGACTGTGGTTATTAATACGGCTAAATAATATGTTGTTATTTGGTTTATTGATTGATTTTTATTGGGGCATTATAATTACGCATAGTAGTGGGAGTCATTGGGTCAGAAGCACACACGCACTTCTTGCGATTTGATCGGTCTTGTTCCCTGGTCCCTTCTCTTTCCTTCCCCTACGAGACTGCATTTCGTAGAAGGGTTTCAGATTGACAGAAGAATGGATCAAAACTCCCACACACCACCCTCTTGTCCCCCCACGCACAGCTTCCTCTGTTATCATCTTGCAGCAGTTAATGAATCAATGCTCTTTCGTTGCTATTAACTAAAGCCCACAGTTTAAGGTTCACTTTGTGCTGTAGAGTTCTATGGGTTTTGACAAATGTGTAATGTCACACAGCCATCACCATATCATACAGAACAGTTCCCCTGCTCAGTAAGTCCCTGTGGCTCCATCTAGCTATGCCTCTGTCTCCCCAGCGCCTTGGCAACCACTAATTTTTCTACCCTCTCTATTGACTGCTTAACAAAATGTCATATACTTGTAATTACACAGTACGTAAACTTTTTAGATTAGCTTCTTGTATGCTTTTTTTTTTTTTTTTAAAGAAAGAGGGAACAGTGAGAGAGAGAGAAAAAAAGAAGCCATTCTTATTTAGTTTTTCATGTGACTTTCATTCCTTGGACACTTCATTGTGTACGTGGTGCTGGGGTTTGAACTCACGTACTCATGCATGCCAGGCGCTGTAACCACTGAGCTGCTGCTCCAGCCCTTCTTGTATGCTTTTAAGTTTCCTCCATGGCCGGGTGTGGTGGCACATGCCTGTAATCCCAGCACCTCGGGGGATGGAGGCAGGAGGATTGCAAGTTCAAAGCCAGCTTCATCAATTCAGTGAGACCCCTAAGCAACTTAGTGAGACCCTGTCTCGAAATAAAAAATAAAAAGGACTGGGGATGTGGCTCAAACGCCCCTGGGTTCAATCTCCAATATCAAAACCAGAACAAAACAAAATTTCCTCCATGTATTTTGGCAACCTGCCAACTCTTTTATTTTTGTCTCTGAAAGCATTCCTTTGTTATGCAACCCATCGCTGTTTATCCATGCACTTATTGAAGAACATCTGGGTTGCATCCGGTTTGGGGCAATTATAAATAAAGATGCTCTAAACATCTGTGTGAGATTTTTGTGTACCTAAAAGTTTTTTTTATCTCACTTGGGTTAATAGTCAGGAGCACAAGTGCTGATGTGGTGAGACTACCTTGAGCTTGGTAAGAAACTGCCGGCTCTCTCCCTAAGCAGCTGCTTCCATCAGTAACGAGGAGGGTTTCTGTCGCTCTGGTCCTCGTGGGCATTCAGTGTTGCTAGCATTTTGGATTTTAGCCACCCTGATAGTACGTAGTGACTGTTACTTGAAGTCATGAATCTCAGATGACATAAGGTGTTGAGTGTTTTCTAATTTGCTTCTTTGCCGTCTGTATGTCGTCTTTGGTGGATTATTTATTCAGCTCTTTTGCGCATTTTTAAGTGGACTGTTTTCTTGTGTTGAGCTTTAGAAGTTCATTGTCCAGGGCCTGGAGCGGTGGCTCAGCAGATACAGCTCTTGCCTGGCACGTGCAGGGATGTGGGTTCAAACTCCAGCACCACGTACACAACGGAGTGGGAGTGTTGGAGCAACAAAAACGTAAATAAAATTGATTCTCTCTCAAAAAAGAAGAAGAAGAAGAAGAAGAAGAAGCAGCTCGTTATCTATTTTGGACAGAAGCCCAAACTATATTTTTATATATACATATATATAAAATTATATATCTGGTTTGCAATGATTTTCTCTTAGTCTGTGACTTGTGTCTTACACACACACACACACACACACACACACACACACACACAAAGTATTTTAATGAAGTCCACCTTACCAATCCTGTCCCAGCACCATTTTCAGTGGAGTCCTGCTGGTGGCTTGAAATCAGCAGTCTACATCACAGAAACTGACACTCTTATCAGTCTGAGATTTCCCTCACCCTGAGTTGGTTGCTAAACATTTTCCAGCAGACCTCTGCCTCCTGCTAACCTGCTGAATCTTCCCAGTTGGTTGATTGAATTTTAGTTATGACTTATTTATTAAATTATTGGTACTGGGGATTGAACCCAGGGGCTTTTACCACTAGCTATATCCCTAGTCTTTTTATTTTTTTTTTTAAATCTGAGGCAGGGTCTTCCTAAGTTGCTAGGGTCTTACCTTGCTGAGGCTTGGCATTGAACTTGGGATCCTCCTTTCTCAGCTTCCCACGTCACTAGGATTACCTGAGTGGGCCACTATGTCTGGTTAGTAATGACTTTTTTATGCACCTGAGTTTTTGTTTTGTCTACATATGTGAGATATTGATATTTTATTTTTCTTTTGATTTAATTATTCTTATTTTTTGCATTTTCCCCACTAACATAGAAGGTATTAATATCATCATTTATATCATGATAGAAATTCCTAAATAATACAAATCACTTTTTACTGTACAATTTATATAAATTACTTTGATATTAATAAGACAATATTCTGATTATTGATACAATTTTATCAAAATTATTATTTGAAAAATAAATACCAATTCATTTATAAAATTAATAATTTAACTAAACTAACACAATAAAGAAGACAATAACTTTTTATAACTTCAGGACATGGATTTTTAAAGAATATCTAAAATCATTCATAAGTAATATATTTTGTGAATTTTTCATAATTTAAAGAATTAAACTAAAATTGATGGCAATATCTTCCTGTTTTGCTTACTGCATCATTAGCAAAGTGACTGTTTTATAACAGACAGTAAGTATCTGTTGGAATAATGGACAAATTTTGGTCAAGAATAAGACATAAATGGAGCTGGAGCGGTGGCTCAGTGCTTTCGGCGCTTGCCTGGGATGCGCGAGTACGAGAGTTCGAACCCCAGCACCACGTACACAAAGAAGTCTTGGAGCAACGAAAGCCACATGAAAAACTAAATAAAAAATTGTTCTCTCTCTCTCTCACACTGTCCCTCTCTCTCTCTCTCTCTCTCTCTCTCGTTTAATGATGCCATAAATAGAATTAAGAGCAGGCAGCTTAGAGGAAATATTTGCAATACAGAGAGGGAGAGTTATCTTGCCCTCTGGATTCTGCCTCCTGGAGGCAGCCCTGATAAGCAGGCTTATCCTGATAACCCTGAGGAAGCACAGGCAAATCCAAATTGCAGGATAGTCTGTAAGACAACTGGCCTGGATTCAAAAGTGTCAATGTCAAAAAAAAAAAAAAAAAGGAAAAAGTGAACAACTCCTAGAGTGAAGGAAACTAAAGTTACAGCAACAACAACTAAATCCATAAGGCACTAATTTAAAAAAAAGCTGTAAAACTATAAATAAATAAAAGAAAGATGAGTAGGGTTGAAGAAAGGAAATGGGCAGGGGGAGGTGTTGGGGACTGAATTAGAGCAAATTATGTTCCTTACTTGTATAATTATGTCAAATGAACCATAAATTATATAGAACAAAAACAAACTAAAAGAAAAATTTTAAAAACTTACAATGACTAAATGTGATGCCTGATTCTTGTTTGCATTCTAGAGTGGGAAAAAGCAAACAAATTATTTATAAAGGACCTTCTGGGATAATAGGAAAAACTTGGTATTTGAGTTTTTTTTTTTTTTTAATAAAGAGAGAGGGACAGTGAGAGAGACAGAGAAAGAGAGAAACAACTTTATTGAGTTTTTCACATGGCCTCAGTTGCTCTAACACTCAGTTGTGTACGTGGTGCTGGGGTTTGAACCCGGGTCCTCGTGCTTGCCAGGCAAGCACCGAAACCATTGAGCTACCGATCCAGCCCCTGTATTTGATATTTTTAATGAGCGCTTCATAACAGTATTGTACCAATGTTCAAGTTCTTGGTGCCATAGTGGCGTTGAGTTATGTAAGAATGTCTTGTCCTTAGATGACGCCTGCTGAGTTATGTAGGGCTCAAATGTGTTCAATGTGCCCTCAAATGTGTGTGTGAGTTCGAGAACGAAAGGGACTTTAGCAAATGCTAACATCAGTGAACTGAAGGTTTTACGGGTGTTGATCGCAGTATTAACTGGCAACTTTTCAGTATATTTTAAATTTTTCAAAGTAGAAATTTGGAGAAAATGATGCAACTTCTATGAAGCAGTGTTTCACTTTTCAATGAATACTTTAGACTAAGTCAGGTCTGCAGGAATCAACATCCGCATGGTGAATGAAGAACGTCACAAGTTGTTCAGGGCGCTGTCATTCCAGCATGTGAAATAAAAAAACAGGAAGCAACGCGAAGCATTGTTTATGGAATCGTGCATATAATACACATCAATTTCACCCTCAGGTTATCTTCTTCTCTTTGTGCAGGGAAGGAAAGGATAGGAGCGGGAGCAGGAGACTATGAGGAATGTCAACTTAAATCTGCAAAACTTTGGGCTTCAGAGGTAGCTCCAGGAACCCCCATCTGTTTTCCTCCAGCCCAGGTCAAGGAACAGAACATTCCTAGGCTCTGTGTTCATGGTCCTGTCCTAGCCAAGACCAAGGAGCCCCCAGGTCCTCGAAGAGTCAAGACATTAGGCAGGCTGTCAGATATTTAATAAGTTCTGAGCACAGGGCCCAGGTGGGGGTCACTTGGGGCTGAAGGGATTATCGAAGGCTTAGGACCTGGATAATGCCCGGCCCCCGCCCCCCTGCACTGGAATGCTCTGGGTAACTGCCCAGGTCCCTTTGGCAGGGCAGCCAGCATACCAGGCTGTTTTTGCTAGGCTTCCTGCATCTTTGAATGCAGCAGGGACTGTGCAGAATGACCCTGGGTAGGGACTGGACACAAGCTTCTCCTCACTCCCTCCAGGCCCTCTTCAGCACCTGCGAGCTCCCCCATAATCCATAGCCTGTGGATCCCAATGTCCTGGCTGCAGGCCCCCAGCCTGTGGGACCTGGGGGTTCAGACTACGCAGGAGGCTGCTCGTGGGAACAGGCCCCAGAAGCAGGATCTGAGAACGGGACAGAGAGGTCAGTCATGGCACAAACAAGGGAGGGGCAGTCAGGGGTTCCAGCTGGAGAGGGAGAGTTGGGAGCAGGTAGAATCCAGAGAACCCCTGAAAGGGGCCTGGCGGTGGGGGAGGGGTCAGGCACCGTCACTGCCAGAGGAAACTTCCTAGGGCTGCTAGTCTTTTACCATCATGAAAAGCAGGAAATAAGGAGAAAGCAGAGAGGCTCAATAGTAACCCAGGATTATTCCGGAGAAACCTATGGAGGGGGGCCCAGTGGAGTCTGGGACCCACCTGTCGCTTAGAGCCTGGGGTTGGGTATGGAGGGAATTAGGGGAGGGAGGGGTCATAGCAGGAATTTTCCTGGTTAAACTGGGGTTTTCAGTAGGGTGGGGATCCTGAGTCAGTAGATTCTGAAGCAGTGAGTAGGGGGTTTGCTGCCGCTGAGTGGCTTCTGTAATTTTCCATATCCACCAATTATTATCAGACCTTACGGGCTGGGGGAGTCTTAAGGCCAGCCCACATCATTCCCCAGCAGGGGAAAGCCAGGGCAGCTAGGATGAGGTGAGGGAGGCCTGTGTTTATGTTCATCTGAGGCCCTGGCTGAATTTCTCTCTAAACCACAAGAAAGCCTTCTGCTTTGGGAAAAGGATCCTGAGCTTCTATTTGGCCTTGCATAGCTGTTGAGAGCTCCCACTGCGTGGCAGCCACTTCCCTGCACAGACTGGCGCCCGGAGCTGGCGGGCTGCCCTTCTGAGCCCTCTTCTTGCCCTCAGTCCTGCCCTCTCCTTCCGCCCCCTGGGCCCTGTCTCTGGAAGGCATTTAGCTTTGGGTGAAACACAGGTGGCCTGGGAGTCACTGAGCAGGTTCCACTCGGAACTCTGCCTCCGTCCTGCTGTGTGATGCGGCGGAGCCAGCCCTTCTCTGAACCTCTGAGCTGCAATCTGTAAGGTGCGTGCTGTTCAAGGGGACCACTGTCACCCACCGGGTGCGGTAGATCTCCATGGACTTCCTGCTGCTGTTGCTTTGGTCCCTGGGTCGGAGAGCAGTCCAGACAGAAAGCGGCTGGCCATGCTCTGCCCCACGGTGTGGGCAGGTTGCCTGTATAACCAGAGGAAAGGAAGGGGTCTTGGAGGTGAGGTGTCGATGGTTGTATCGATTACGGCTGGGGTGTGGCGAATGTGAACGTGGTTTGAACAGCGGGGTGGCTTGCGATTGCCCGAGGCTCAGCTCCTGCAGGGGTAGGTGACCCTTAGGAAGTGTGCGCATCAAGTTGGATTTCATTTCACTGCGTACAGAGAAATCCTTGGGCCAAACTTAAATTATGTATGGAGGAAGTTGTAGGCCAAACAATTTAATTTAATAATTTGATAGCAGTATCTATCTCAGTATCTTTTTAAGGATCAGAGAAGCCGTTCAGAGACATTGGCATCGTATCTGTTCTTAGCAAGTATTCGCTGTTCCTACTTAGTCATTCAATAGGCATCTTCCCGCAGGGCCCCATCTGTGTCATACAGTATGCCAGGTCTCCAGGGATGTACACGAACCAGAAGTCATCAGGGGTGGACCATCTAGTTTGTTAGGCATTGATGAACTCAATAAATCTGTCATATGTTCCACCCTGGATCCTGGAGATATAAAAATAGAAGACACTATCCCATCCTCTTGTTGCTCCCTATCTGGAGGGGGTTCATTGCAACACAATTCGAGTGGTATTTTGATGAGGGAGAGCACTGGGCGTTGGGAGAGCTCGTAACAGGGGACCCTGCAGTCCAGGGAGAGCTAGTTTCTCATTTCTGCAGCTCACAGGCAGGCTCTACCCCAGGGCCTTTGCACTGCCCAGGAAATTCTTCCCTAGGATGATGTCCCCATAACCTGTGCCTTCAACAACTTCAGGTCTCTGT
This sequence comes from Aplodontia rufa, assembly GCA_004027875.1. NCBI lineage: Eukaryota > Metazoa > Chordata > Mammalia > Rodentia > Aplodontiidae > Aplodontia > Aplodontia rufa. Next base: position 80,927 of record PVKS010000337.1, read on the forward strand.
TCAAGTCTCACCTCCTCCACAAGACCTTTCCTGTCCACCAGCGGCTGCTCCCACCAACAATAGCGCACCCCCCATGTCCCTTCCCTGCTTTATTTTTCTCCATAGCTTTTGCCACCACTGAAGGAACTGTGCATTTTTCTTGTCCTCTTGTCTGTTTCTGTCTCCTCCTATAGCATGCAAGGTCTCTCGTGTCCCCAGTGTCTGCAACAGTGGGGCACATAATAGGTCTCACTAAATAGTCATTGACTGACCCAAGTGGTAAGCTTAGGAAGATGAGTAGGGGTGGGTGGGGGAGGACACAGGGGCCCGAGGAGAGAGTGAGAAAGGAGAGAGAAGGGGAGACAGGAGAGACAGAGACTGGCATGTTTGGGAACTGAGAGTCCCACCAGCTTCTTCCGCAGCGTGTCCTGTGTAGCGGGTGGTATAAAAGAAGGCTGGAGAGGGCAGCAGGGCAGATCACACAGGGGAGGCAGGGAGCTCAGCACAGGCAGGACATGCCACATGCAGTCACAGAGGCGAGAAAGACTGACCTGGGAACGAGGAGGGTGTGAGCTCTGCCAGACTTCTGGAAAGAGGTGATGCTGCTGCTCCAGGCCTGGGGAAGAGCTCCCCCAGAACGGAGGCCCCAGAACGGAGGGCCCTCTGGAGGCCGTTCCCACCGCCCCTTCCTACCAGGCGGATGTGGGGTCCTGCGCCCATGAGGGCTGGGGGTGGCTTTCACCTGTTTGGCACAGGGGCTAATAGAACTCCACCCTCAGCAGTAGCTCTGGAAATGAGGCCCAGCTGAACTGGAATGGAGGTGTCCAAACTGGGTGCCACCTGGGATCTTGCCCACCAGAGCAGCATCCTGTTCTGAGATTCCTCCCTCCTCCAAAGAAGAACATTCTAGAAGTGGAGGAACAACAGAAAGAAGACGGGACAGGCAGCCAGTGTGTGGTGTTTCTTGAGAGTGAACAGTTGAGTTGGTCAAGCTTTTCCAAGAAAAAAGGCGCTATCGATCAGAGGCTGGATTTGGGGGTTTTTTTCTGTTTTAAAGGGAGAGAGAGAGAAAGAAAGAGGGGATTGATTTTATTTATTTTTTCATCTGCATTTTGTTTTTCCGGCACTTAGTTGCGTATGTGGTGCTGGGGTTCAAATCCGGATCCTTGTGCATGCCAGGCAGGAGCTCCAACCACTGAGCCACCGCCCCAGCCCCTGGATTTGTATTTTTAGCCCAGGCCTTGGTGAAAGCTGGACTTGGGGCTGCTTCCAGGATTTGACTGGAAGTGCTGGCTCTGGGCACATGCGTGACAGCTCAGCTGTGTCACCCACCCTGACCCTGTACATTTCAGCTTTAAAGGTCTCAGGCTAGGACCTGCTCAGTCTCTTCTTTCTGAACTCAGATCATCTTGCCTTTGGTCAGCTTCGTCCTGGGAGTCACTAGGACAAAGCCCAGCTCCTTAGCCTGACTCTAACCCACCTGCACCTCTCGGTCAGTCCTTCCACCAAATTCCGACAAACCACTTAAAAATGCATCTTTTCCCTGAGGAGTCACTATGCCCTCCTTCCTGCTAAAATAGTCAACATTTATCAAGTCCTTGCCAGGTGTCTGACACCTGCCATGTATCAACACAGAACAGGTCAAATTATTAACCCCTTTATTCATGTTGCTAAACTGAAGCACAGAACAGTTATATGACTGTCCCAAGCTCACACAGCTGATCAACAGTAACTCCAGAGCTGGAGCTCTTAACAGCCTTGTATCTTGCCTCAGTCAGTGGTCTAGGGAGCTGCTCAGATTTTCAGGACAATTGTCAAATTTGCAAGTTAGCTGTTAAAACACAGGTCTTGTTAAAAAATTAAATCGTATAAGCTTACGATAATAAATGGCATGATAGACAAAGCTAAGAAATGTTCAAAATGTGCCACTTTGCTGAGATCTGCGCTAACTTGACGGGGGCGGTGGAAGTACTGTGTGCCTGCACTGGGCCTCTGGTCCCAACTGCATTTAATGACACTATGTTGGTGGCGTGAAATTATCCAAGGCAGGAACATTTGCTCTACAGAACTGGCAAATGTTAAAAATCAGGGCTTTTTATTCCTGGGGGACCAGTTTTGCAATATTGACTGGCATAACTCTGCCTAACACCCTGAGCCACCACATCAATTTGCGGATGCCTAGAGGTGCCTATGAGTTTTCATAGGCTGTTCCTTCTACCTGGAACACCGTTCCTTACATCTTACATTCTTACCCCAATGAACTCCAGCCCACTCTTTTTTTTTCCTGAAGATTGAACCCAGGGGCACTTAAACACTGAGCCACATCCCCACCCCTTTTATTTATTTATTTATTTATTTATTTATTTTCAGACAGGATCTCGCTAAGTTGCTTAGGGCCTTGCAAAGTGGTTGAGGCTGCCTTGGATTTGTGGTCCTCCTGCCTCAGCCTCCGTGCAGCTGTGATTACAGGATTGCAGCACTATACCGTCCCAGCCCACTCTTTTGAGTGCCAACGCAGATGCCGCCTCCTCCTGAAATCCCTCAGTGACCCCTTGTCCTGGAACGGTGCCTGCACTGAGCTGACACAGTGTTTGCTGAGCAATAACTGTGTGCTAGGCTCTGAGCTCAGCCCTTGAAACACAAGGCTGCCTGAGAGGTGGCCTCTGCTCCTAGAGCCCTCACTGTTGCGAGGACGGAGCGCGAGACTGAGTTCTGTGGACTGGAGTGTCCTCCGAGGGATGAGGAACTGTGATGCAGATTGGGCAGAAGACGCACAGGTGGTGAGGATCAGGGTGAAATTGGACAGATGCCCTGCATGTGGGTGAAGCTACTTGTCTGGGAGCCTGGGGCCAATGCAGGATTGCCTGATCTTTTACGGAGGAGCTGGGAATCTGGGATTTCTGGCTAAGATTGCTTAACATTTATATATCGACAACTAATTACATTAAAAAAAAAAAAAGCGCTGTGTGGGCGGAGCTCAGCCTTTCCTAGGGGCTTCAGAGCCCTGGGAGGAACGTCTATGACCCATGACCCAGGTCCACTCCTCTGCACTTCCTGGGACCATGAGCTCATTGAATGCTCCATTCATCTGGAGGGAAATCACATTGTCTTGTGACAATGACAATCATCTAGTCCTCCTGGGTTCAGCCCCTCCGTGTGTTGGAAAGGACGTGGGTTGGGGGCCAGATGGGTGAGGCTGATGATTCTGAGTCCTTCTGCTAGCCGAGTGCCCTTCGGCAAGCACCTACCGCCTGCCCCTGGGCTTCCTTACTGATCAGGTGGGTGTAATGTCTGGCAAGACGTCGAGAGCATTCAGGGATTTGGCAGGGCTGGACTTGAACCTACCTTGCGCGTGTGCCTGACAGAGCCTCGCTGAATATGGAGCTCTTCTCTCCTTCCGTCCTTTGCTGTCAGCCTCAGAGTGGACAGCGTGTGTGAGGAGATTCATAACAGTCCAGAGACTGGCAAGCTCCCCGTGGAAGGAATCCTGGAAAGCTTCCTGGAGGAGGAGAGCGCCAGGCAGACTTTCTGTCCAGGAGGCCAGGGGTACAAATCCACTGGACAAGGCTGATTTGTCCCAGCTGCTCAGGTTTCTCTGGCTGCCGCCAGCAGGATTTCCGTGCGAGAATGAGGGCACTTGTTGGTGTTCCACTGATTCCCCACATTCTTCTTGAAGTCCTGTCTTGGGGTCAGACATGGTGCTAGGTGCTGGGGTGAGAAATGATCAGGGCTGAATTCTGCCCTGGAGAGTCACCTGCTCTGATGGGGTGGACGCGGTGGGGGTGTTTTTCATCACTGCGATGTGGATGGCTGCAAAAGGGGGACCAGACTGGGAGGGAGACTGAGCTGAGTTCTGAGGTCCCTGAGGGTCACTGAGCCATATGAACATTTCTAGAGAGATAATGTTGGAGGTGGGAACAGAAGCAGTGGGCTGAGCATGGAGCTGGAGCCAGAGGAGCCGTGCATTGCTGCAGTAAACTCCTGAGCTCTACTATGTGCCATGTGCTGGGCCTCAGCAAACTCCTGAACACCTACTATGTGCCGTATGCTGGGCTTCAGCTAACTTCTCCTAAGCCCCTACTATATGCTGTGTGCTGGGTGTCAATTAACTTCTCCTGAGCACCTACTGTGTGCCATGTGCTGGGCCTCAGAATGTCTCCTGAGTGCCTACTATGTGCTTGTGCTGGGCTTCAGCTAACCTCCCATGTGCCTACTATGTGCCGTGTGCTGGGTCTCAGCTAACTTCTCCTGAGTGCCTACTATAAGCCGTGTGCTGGGCCTCAGAATGTCTCCTGAGGGCCTACTGTGTGCTGTGTGCTAGGCCACAGAGGGGAAGCAGACACAGTACTTGATTTTTGAGAGGTCTGCAGTCGCCTGCAAAGACACAATAACAAGCAGGTGCTGACGTGTCTGGATGGATCATGGTGACCACTCCCTGGAGCAAGTTCTGCAGTATTCTAGTTCGCAACAGGAAGGCCAGATAACTTGCTTGGGGACAGGTGGCTGGAGATGAGGCAGAGGTTTGAACCCAGGTCTGTGTGACTTCAAGCCTGGGGTCCTCGACCTGCCGTGGCACCTTGCCCTCGCTCTCATGCCCAATCCTTTCGTTAAGTGTTGCTTGCTGAGTTCAAGCTAGTGCCAAGCACCACTCAGCCCAGCACGTCCCAGACACCTGTGTGGAAATAGGAGTGAAATCCCAGTGCACAGATGGGCTCTCCCTGGGGTGGAGGATAGCAAGCGGCTCCCAAGGGCAGCTTCCTGTGGGACAAAGGACAGGGTGGGACAAGGGCAGCCGGGGATGGGGATGGGCAAGCAGAGGGAGGGCACCTGGCTCCGTGGGTCTGGTGCAGACCAGAAGGAAGGTGCTGGTTTCAGAGCTGGAGCACCCTGAGAGAAAGGGGTGAGTCCCAGCACAGGCAGTGCCAGGCTTGGGGGACCCCTGCGACAGAGGGGAGGGAGAAGGGCAGAGGCCTCTCCACAGAGGAGAACGAAAGCTGGAGAGAGGTCATTAGAGGCAGAGGACTTGGGGATTTTCTTTTGTGCCTCAGTTTCATCCGGTTATTGGTGGAGAAGGAGAAGTGACGATGGGGCAGATTGCCCGTTGTTCTTGTCAACCCCTGACCACAGCAGATATTTTTTCCATGTCTTCAGTCTCTGCCTCATTCACAGCTGAATCCCCAGCAAAGCCTAGAAAGCTGCAGACAGTAGATACATATGTTTTTGCCTTGCACTGAATTCACAGGGTTCCCCGGGAAACCCCGAGATTAGGTCCGAGGGAGAGAAGTGTTCTCGGGGGCCCAGAGGAATGCTCCTCTCTGATGCTGGGGGGACAGGAGCAGGGCGAGGAAAGGCAGTAGCCCACCTCCAAGACTTCTCAGAAGAGCTTGTCCTGTGCCGTGGGGTGCAGCAGTAGGGATTAACAGAAGCACAGTGGAGAATAGAAGCAGCTACCTATGCCCTGTGAGAAATTTCTAGAAGGTCAGCTCTCTTTTACTAGCATCATTCTGCATTTGCCAGTGCTCTAAGTAATTATTCAAGCATTAATTCATTGAATCCTGGCAAGTCTCTGAGTCCACCAGCCCTGAGGCGATGTCACCAGTACCCGGGAAGCCAGGATTTGAACTCAGGATTCGGAGCTGACATTCTTTTCCGTGCCTTCCTTGGTGTGTACCTCCCCAATCCCAGCAGCCTCCAGGTCTGGAGGGGGCCGTTGTTTTCCAATTCCACAGGAAGCAGCAGAGAAGTGCTGCCAGGTCACTGCCTTGTGATCACACTGGGTCATTCACCCAGACCAGACACGCTGGTTCCTTTCCACAATGTCAGAATTTACTGACAGCAAATTCCCAGGCTACACCGCTTCCATCAGCGGCAGTTCAGGGAATACCTGTGGGTCACCTGGTCATCAGAGCAGGGTGATCTCAGCTTCCTTTACTCCACTCTGAATTTCTAATCAGAATTCCTTGTAACATGCAAATCGTGCATCATGCTGTACGCAATTAGATTCGTAGGTTGCAGAAAGGCTAACAGAGAGCAGAGGAGGCCGAAGTGAGAGCAAAGAGAGCAGCTGTGAGTGTGTGTAGGTGGTCGGATAAGATGAGGACCCAGCCCACGAACGTGTTGGGGCGCAGGGCTGTCAAAGTGCAGGACTTATTCCAGGCCAAGTCCAGACAAATGGCAGTCTCAGTGTCCACTTGGCCTGGGACCTGCGTGGCCATCACAGGCAGGAGAAACTACCTGTGCTAAAGCCCAGGGACGGAGATTCAGAGGCTCAATGCTGTGGCGATTTTTCTGGGCAAGGCTGTTGGCGAGGGACCAAGTGACGAAATCAAGGTGCCACTGTGTCCTCGGGTGCTCCTCCTTTACGGGAGAGGGGGTTGCATCGTAGGTGGGCTGGCGTGTTTGGTAAGCCGTGGGTCAGGTTTCCCCCATTTGAGTCATACTCCTATGTATCCGTGCGCTTCCGATCAACTCAATCAGTTCACAATGGTGGTTTTCATTAGCACAATCTATTTATCAGCGTGTGTCTTACGGTTGTGCCAGGCAGAAGGTGGCTGCTTACCTGGATGAGTAGGTGTAGAGTCGTTCCACCCCAGCTGTTAAACTCACAGTGGAGGAGCTTATGGGAAACGCTGCTTTACAAAGGGGAGGACCTCAGGTTTAGGCACTGCCTGGAATCCGCTGCTGCATACACCATGGACTCACTGGGTAGAGCACCGCTGCTGAGAGGCTCACATCTCTACCTGGAAGCCTCCAGCTTTCCCCTTTCCAAAGCGAAGAAATGCAGGATTCGGTAGAATCGGGTGCCCCCTTGGAGTCTGGGGACAACGTTTCGCAGCATCTCCAAAGCAGGGCTTTCACAGGATCCAGAGAAGGTTGGGGACTTGCAGGTTGGGAATGACAAGAAGAGGACAGGGATCGGGGTGGGTGGCATGTGGCTCCCACGGTTGTCCCTGGCTTGAGACAGAGCAAGACAGGAACAGGAGCCATGGGCTGGAGGAATTCAACAAAGATCTACTGTGGTTCTGGTAGGAGAGGTGCACCTGGGAGGGGATCCCAGAGCTCCAGGCCCAGGTGGAACAGAGCCCTGAACCACAGGTGGCCCAAGCCAAATCCTCCTCAATGGGTCCTTTAAATCCAATAGGACTGTGTGTGCTTCAGGAAATGGCTGCTTCTGAATGAGAGGGAGAAAAAAAATCCCCAGGGGTCTTGAGAGGGGAAATAGAGCTTCCTATGTGAGTTACGGGAATCTTGGAGCAGACCTAGGCCGGAGCGAGGGAGGCAGACAGAGGGGACCTTAAAACCAGGCGGGCTGGCTCCTGCCTCTTCTCCAGGTCTGAGGACGGAGAGGGGCTCACCAGTGAGAATCTTGCTCCTGGGGCTCCCTTCACCTGGTGGGGTGCGGGAAGCAGGACTGGGGGTGCTGAGGGAGGGGACACCTGGCCGTTGATTTGGGAGCAGGGCCCGGGAGAGGATGGCTCCTCTGCCTTCCCACATCTGTGTGGGTCCTGCAGCTCATCCTCCCCAGAGATGAGAACGGGGGCTCCTGGGACATGGGGGCCCCTGTGTGTGGGCTTGGAGGGCCTGGCCCTCGTGGCCCTGAGTGCTGCCCAGCCTCTGGCATCCGCCCTTAGCTTCCTCCACCTCTCATTACTGCAGCTGCGGCTCTGCTCTGAAATTATCTGGTGGTGCCCACTCTCTGTGGTCATTTGATAAAAATAGGCAATGCCACATCCTCCCCGGAGCCTGCCTTGGGCTCGGGCAATAGTCCAGGGTCCAGGGCTGCTGTTTCCGTGCGTGCTCTGTGAATGAACCTTGTCTCACTCTTTCAGACTCATTTCCAGGGGCTACTGCTGCCCCTCACCCCAAGAGCCTGCAGCCACGGACCCCTAAAACATGCCTGATGTTGGTTTCATTCAGCTATAGCGAAGCCACAGGATCAGAAAGTGATTGGCATTTAAGAGTTCGCTCCGTGCCGTTCCTGGGAAGAGGGTCTGCACCTCACCTATGGAGCAGGGCAAGGGTCCGGATGCAGAGGAACTCTGCCACCAGATTGGATGTCCCTGAGCCTTCACCATGATTTCTGAGTGGAAGGGCGGTGGCTTCCACAGCTGTCCAGAACTGGCCTGGGATATAAATGGCAGCTGAATGCTGTCTGGAGTGTGAGCCTTAGATAAAATAGTTCCCTTCCAGGCTTAGCGGTGGTGGTTTTGCATGGGAAAGGTCACTCCCGCAGGGGAGTGGGTTGAGGTCTCCAGGGATTAGCTACCCCTGGGAGGGGCAGTCTCTCCCTGGTCAGCAAGGCTCCCGAGATGTCAAAGCATCCTAAAAGAAAACAAAACATCTGTTTAACACTCAGGGCTGCTCAGAGGCAGGCGAGTTCTGGGCTATTCATTTCAGCTGCCTGAGCTTCAGTTTCCTGAGCTTCAGTTTCCTGAATCTGTAAAATCAGTAACTTTTTCATTCATTGAACAAATAACTGTTCAAGGAGGCAGATGGCAGGTTTAGCAACATCTACCTGCCAGGGTCGTTGGTGGGTGTGGGGACATGGTGGACTCTGCTCATCAGAGGTGTCCGATGAGTGCTAATGGACGCTGGGCCCCGTTGCAGCTCCAAGGAGCATCAAAGACTGGTGCGGAAGGGTCGGGGGCCATTGCCTTTGCTGTTCAGAGCCCTCGGAGTGGAGGCTATGGTTGAACAGAACGTTCAGGAATGTTCTTGGAGCTCAGAGGAGCTGCTGGATAGAGGCCAGCCTAGTAGCCAGAAGCCCCAGAGTCTGAAGCTGAGGCCAGGTCTTGGGAGGTGGCACAAGTGATCCCTCAACTCGGGGACCTAGAGACAGCATGGCATCCACAGGGAACACCTGGCAGAACACAGGCCAGCTGACCAGCTGTGGATAAATAGGGACTCGGATCCTGGCAGCGAAGAGGAGCAGGAAGCCACTGGTAGGAATCTCTGAGAGGCGGGTGGTGGCTGGCAAGTGGACTTTCCTCCGCCTTTTGGCTGCGATTGCTTTTGGACCCCAGGCTGCTGGTGGTGTTTTTGCCAAAGTCGGTTCTAAGGGATCTCAGGAAGCCTTAGGATGGGGAGTCCACAGAGGAGCAGCCCTGGGTTTGGAGAATTTACCCCCCTGCAGGGGAGGCCGTGAGGGACACCACACTGGGCATCATGCCTCTGCTCCTTCCTGGCTGTGTGACCTCCAGCAAGTTCCTTGAGCTTTCTGAGCCTTGGTTTCCCACTGGCAAGTGGGGACAATGCTACCTGTAGGGCTTTCACGAGCACCCAGGCTCCCTTTTCTGTAGGTAGACCCAGTGCTGGCAACCCAGGGAAAAGCTCTAATTTGAAATTCTTTTAAAATCAGGAGGCTGATGAATATAATACTAATGAATACATAATAATGAACCCAACCTGGTTTATTATTTGCATTTCTATCAGTGCAGTTGTCAAATATAACTGCGTGTGTATGGATATGGGGTTTGTTTGTTTATTTATTCATTTTGAGGAAGAGGCCTCTCTCCAAAAGATCCTCAAAGCCCCCAGGGCCCACAAAGGCCACAAGGGGGCCTGCAAAGCCCCCACACATCACGGGTGCTAGGGCTCCGTTCCTGAGCACCCGACCTGGGCAGGGCACTGTTTCCAGTGCTGAGACAGAAGAGCGAATCGTCACCTTCTGTCCTCAGAGAACCAGCCTTGACCGCAGGGGACCACAGCCCGTGAGATGCAGGGAAGCAGAGGCAGGCGCCAGCACCCTCTGCCCATGACCCCCAACATTGACCCCTCTGTGCGACCCGGGCTCTCCTCCCCGCAGCTTCTTACCTGCGTCCAGGTGGTATCAGTTCCTGCCCTTCCTCTTGTGCCACCAAGTCTCCACTTAAGAAACCACTCTTTCTCTGGGTGCTTCTGGACATCTTCTGATGTCTGGGAAAGTGTGTCCAGGACAGCTGTGACTTGAAGCACTTGTGATGGGAGAGTTCTCTGCCACCTCTGGTAGGGACAGTGACCTCATCAACCCTGCTACTAAAGGCTCCTGTCTCCAGGGACACCACTGGACCGACTCCTGGAGGCTTTAGTCTCATCTTTCCAGCTGGAGTGGTCTGTTTATCTTTTTATTGTCTCCAAAGAGGGGGAGCAGTGGAATGGGTGGCCCCGGCAGGAAGCTGAGGAGGGGTCTGAATGGGCCATAGGAACATCACCTGATGCTCATGTCATGGGCTGTTTCTTTTCCAGGACCCCAGAGATGAAGGGGCTCCTCACACTGGCTTGGTTCCTGGCTTTTAGTAAGTGTGGCCCCTTCTCCTCTGAGTGACCTCCCACCCACTAGGACTGATGGGGTGGTGGAAGAGCGCCAGCCTCCGAGGTCATAGAGACTGCTGTTTGAATCCCTCTCTGCTTTTCCTGCTTCATGTAGATGCCAGCCTTCATCTCCCTGAGCCTCTGCTTCCTTGTCTGATGTAGACTGATGCTTGCAGCCAGCGAGGGCTGTGGCAGGATTCAGATGCAGAATGCGTGAAGGTTACATGTGGGAAGATACAGAGCTTGCAAATATGGGAGGTGAAATTTCTTTCCCTTGAATATAAAATAAAATAAGGTCAAAAATAAAGGGGCCGAAGCAGATGCTGAGACCCTCATTGAAATATTCCGGCCCGTGATCCTGGGCCATTTTCTGCTCAGGCCCATCTAGATCTTCTGCACACCCTGCTCTCAGCCACCTCTCACCTGGGAGGTGACCGTATACCTGACTTTACGTTCTGTCATTACCCTGCGACCCTGACAGGCGGTCCTGCCCTCTGATGCCTTTCCTGATCTCTGAGGGCCTCAGGAGGAACCAGACGCTTGGTGCAGGGAGGAGAGAGAGCCTTGAACTCCTGGATACAGGACAGGGCGCTTCACCTTCCAGCTTCCGGGCATGCCTCAGTTTCCCAATTTGTATGATGAGGGAGCTGAAGCTAATAATAACTTCAAATTGTATGATTCTTAACGCAACAGGGGGATGACTCCCTAGGATACCTGGAGGCGTAGGGTGGGGGACAGGGTGAGGGGAGGGCTTAGGAAGAATATCTAGGAGACTGGAGGGTGGGATATGGGGGAATCATCTCAGAAGGAGATCTCTGACCTCCACGAGATATCCATTTAACTCAGGGGGTCCTCTGGGGGAAACAGCAACATGGGGAACCCAAGCAGGGCATCCTTGACATGGCATTTGCCCTGGATAACTAAGTATATATGCAGTTGTTCTTGAATGTTTGATAATGTTTCCCCCTCAATTGTAACTCCATATCCATCTAATTTAAAAAAAAAAAAAACTATGAGGGAGCTGGCTCCAGTGATTTCCAAGGGTCCTGTCCTGCTCTAGGAATCTAGCATCTGATGCTCTAAAAGGTGTCAGAGGAAGGAGGCGGGGAAGGGGGGATTTTACAAGAGAGACAGGAAGCTCTGGTTGCTTCCCGCAGCTATCACTGCGCATCAGATCTAGAATTTCTCCGCCCCTCCCGACGTGTCTGCCCCTGTGCTCGGAGTTTATCTACTGCCTCTTACGTTAACCCTCAGGACAACTCAAGAGGTATTAGAACCCCATTTAACAGATGAGGAAACTAAGGCTCTGAGAGGCGGAGTGGCCTTTCCAACACTGCATATTGGAGACTGGGCCAGAATTTGCCCGGCTCTGCACGCTCTTAACCACCTCTCTCTGCTGCCTGCCCTTCCCTGCCTTGCTCCCCTCCCACTTCTTGGAGAACCAGAGAGGGCGGGAGAAAGGGCGAGGGACGCTGGGAGGGGGCTGCAGGGGTGTCACCTGGCGACCTGGGCTGTCTTTCAGGTGTGGCTGCTGTGCCTGGCGGCTTGCTGGACCTGAAGGCCATGATCGAGAAGGTGACTGGCAGGAGCGCGCTGAGGAACTACGGCTTCTACGGCTGCTACTGTGGCTGGGGCGGCCGAGGGACCCCCAAGGACGGCACCGACTGGTGGGCTGATGCTCTGGGCTCTGCACCCACTCGCCTCCCCAGTGCTATGCCTGTTCTAGAGGATGAGGATTAAAGCACCTTTCTGTACTTAAGAAAGGGTCCTGGAGGAGTTAGCCGGCTTGCTGAGACACTGGAGGACACTCCCGAAAGACTCAAGGCCAGGTGTCCGCTGCAGCGATGCGGTGCCAATGCAGTGTTTGAAAGCAATGATGATCCTTCTTTTGCTTACGGATCTGCCATCTGGGGAGGGCTGGGTGGGGATCTGCTCTGCTCAGTTCAGCTCGGGAAGCTTGCCTGGGACTTTCTAGATGACTAATTTCTATGGCTGGCAAGTAGCTGTCACTGTGTCCTGGCCAGGCCAGGGCCAGGGCCTCAGTTCCTCCCTCCCACAGAGGCCTCTCCAAGGATGTTTGGACTCCTCACAGCATGCCGGCTCGAGGTCTAAGAATAATGTTCCCAAATGCAAGGCACATTTATCATCAGCCTCAGAAGTGCTACAGTGTCACTTACACTGTCCCCTTAGATGAGGCTGTTACAAAAGTGTGTGTGTGTGTGTGTGTGTGTGTGTGTTGGTACTAGGAATTGAACCCAGGGGTGCTTAACCACTGAGCCACATCCCCGGCCCTTTTTATATTTTCTTTTGAGACGGGGCCTCCCTAAGTTGCTAAGGGTTTTTCTAAGTTGCCAAGGCTGGCTTTGAACTTGTGATCCTCTTGCCTCAGCCTCCCCAGCTGATGGGACTACAGGTGTACACCACCATGCCTGGCTATCACAAAGCTTTTAAGAACAAGAAGTACTAGATTAGCCAATGGGTACCAAGTTGCAATTAGATATGAAGAATAAATTCTGATATTCTATGTTACCTAGTAGAATGGCCATCATTAGTAATGTAAAGGATATTTCATAATAGTTGAAGAGAGAATTTTTAATGGTCTTGCCCCAAATAAAGGCTGAATGTGTTAGGTGAGGGACTTGCTAATTACCCTGATTTGATCTTTGCATAATACATACATGTATCAAAGTGCCACAATGTACCCCATAAATATGTGCAGTTATTGTGTGCCAATTAAGAAAAAGAAGGGAGGGGCTAGAGCAGTGGCTCAGCGGTTATGGCACTTGCCTGGCATGTGTCAGTATGCAGGTTCAAACCCCAGCAACACATATACAGCAAAGTTTCAAAGCAGCAAAAGCCACATGAAAAACTAAATAAAAAATTGATTCTCTCTTTAAAAAAAAAAAAAAAGAGAAGGAAACTGGACATGGTGGTGCACGCCTTTAATCCCCATGACTCAGGAGGCTGAGGCAGGAGGATAGTAAGTTTGAGCCCAGCCTCAACAATTTAGCAAGACCCTGTCTCAAAATAAAAAAAATGAAAAGGGCTGGAAGGAGGGGACCTACGTTCCACCTCTGGACTGGGAAGAGTCAGTTCTAGGAGAGTGTCTGAAGTGGAGACACTGTTCTTTGGAAAACTCGGCCTACAGAGCCAACGCTTCTTCTACCTCTAGACACAAGCAATGGACGGCAGGAGGCTGGAGTCAACTTCTTGTGTTGGTGTGGGAGATTACAGACAAGCAGGAGAGGTGCTAGTGTGAGCCACCTGGTAATGGGCTCGAGCTGGAGACGTCAGCGTGGACTCCTGTTTGTCTTCATACAGACATAGACGGTTCCTGCAGAAATACAGGGTGATGTGTATGTCTAAACACATTCATCTAAACATAGCTTTTTGCTCTCTCAGGTGACAGGGCTTCAGTAGTAATAAGCATACCCAGAACCCTGATCTGGTTTCTCATGACATTTTTTTTTTTTTTTTAAAGAGAGAGGGACAGTAAGAGAGAGAAAGAGAAAATCAATTTTTATTTATTTTTCCATCTGGCCTTGTTTATCCAACCTTTAGTTGTGTATGTGGTGCTGGGGTTCGTACTCAGGTCCTTGTGCATGCCAGATAAGCGCCTTAACCGCTGAGCCACCACTTGAGCCCCTTCTTGTGACATTCTTGACTAAAAGGAATCAAAGCCCCTGGAAGGAGTGACTGGTTCTCCTAGGGCAGGAAATGTACAGGTGGGCCTGGAGCTGTTTGTAGGGCCAAAAAGCAAAGAATCAATCAAGCAAAACAAAATCCCACGTCAGCAGGAGCATGTCAAAGGAGTGCAAAAGTCATAGTAACAATGTAAGACGCTAAGGATTGGGAAAACTGGGCATTTTGCCTAGATGATCACTATTTTTCTGGAAATAAAAAAATCTAAATGCAACCTGCCATGTCTAACATTATAGAAATTAATTTTTTTGCTCACTTAGCGATTCCATGCAAATCACATGTTGATTGAAGGTCCCAGGCCCCTCCCATCTATGGCTTGGCCATCCCCTGGGAGTCCTCTGCTGGGTCATCTCTGTCCAGCCAAAAGATGGAGGAAGAGAGGATGTGGGAGACAGGTGGGAGGTTTCGTGGTGGCTGTGGAAGTCATCTACATCCTCCAGGCGTCACCTACCTGCAAGTGGGGCTGGGAAGTGCCCTCTAACCATGATCTCAGCAGGCAAAAACAGATCTGCCAAGCGCTGGCGGGCAGCATCCCTAGCGGAAGAGAGGGGAGTACTCAGCCACAGTACCCATCCTGCCTCTGCCAGCCCAGGACCACGAAGGTGGGCTCTATGAGAGAGACATGGCTGAACTCTTGCACCTGTCAGGGATGAAGCCTAAATAACATCCAGAGAGTCACCCAATAGTAATGATATGGATTTGGGAATGGCAGAGCCTTGCATTGGGGGCATGTGTGCCACCGTAATCCAGGAGCAAATTCCAGAGGGTTGCGGCAAGGGGAAGTTTTTAATAGCAGAAAAGGTAGATATTCAGATCAGCTGGTTGACGCAAAGCTCATGGGCAGGAGTTGGCTCAGCTCACCGGCGGAGGTGCCCCGCAGAGCGAGCTCTCTGTCCAGGGCCTCTTGCCTGACCTGGCACAGTCTTAAAGAATGTTAAACATAAACCCTCTTCCAGTGATCTGTGTGGGTACCAGCAAGCATTACAATGCAAGGGGCACATGAAGGACAAGGAGGACCTCCTTGTGGGGTTAGAGAAAGTCTTTAAGACAGTATTTATCTCAGCAGGAGGTGGGAGTCCTCTGTTACCACTGCCCCAACCCTGATTCTAAATTTTCTCCAGGTTTGACAAGAATAATTTCTTTTCTTCTTTTCTTTTTCTCTTTTCCTTTCTTAATTTGAGACAGGGTCTTGCTAAGTTGCTCAGGGCCTCACTACATTGCCGAGGCTGGCTTTGAACTTGCAGTCCTCCTGCCTCAGCCTCCTGAGCCACTGGGATTACAGGCACGCACCACAGCACCCGGCGACATGAATGATTTCATCCTGGGATCTTTCACAGGGACGAGGGGTCGGCAGGGGGTCCCCGACACTCAGGATCCAAGTCTCTCTCATTGGCAGGTGCTGTTGGATGCATGATCGCTGCTACGGGCGGCTGGAGGAAGAGGGCTGCAGCATCTGGACGCAGTCGTATCAATACAGATTCACGCGGGGCCTGGTGATCTGCGGTAAGGCCGGCCTTCCTGTTCACACCTGGAACTCTCCTGCCTCTGAATGCATCTCCCCGAGAGCTTCGCCAGCCCGTATCTGGAGTGGCAGAGCTGGGGGCAGCTGGGTCAGACCTCCAGGGAAGGGCTGAAACATCACTAGATAAGTCACCAACTTCCTTTTACTGGACTCCCACTCCATTTCCTAGAGTGGGTTTAGTCTCCCCCATTTTTCACAGAAACAAACTGAAGCCCAAAGACTTGACCGTGCACGGCAGGACTCAAGTTCAGGTCTTCTGAGTTCAAGGCTAAATCCAGGGATGGCCTCTCCTCTCTGAGAATTAGTCCCTCCCAGCAGCAGCTGTCTCCACCCTTAGGATGGGAGCTCCCTGAGGACAGGAACTGTGTCCTCCGCAACTGAAGGCTCCCTCTGTGGAGCAGTGGGCCTCCTGCATCAGATATGCCCTCCCCCAATTTAGGAGCTCCGCCTCCTTCATCAGACCGTGAGCTTCCTGGAGCAGGAAGCAGAAGCATCCCAGGCAGCCCTGGGACCTGACTCTGAGCAAGTCAGTAGTGGTAGAGTGCATCCTTCCGGTCCTCACTGTGATTTGGTGTCTCTTCTGCAGAACACGGGCCCTTCTGTCGAGTGGGTCTCTGTGCCTGCGATCGGAGGCTTGTTTACTGCCTGAAGAGAAACCTGCGGAGCTACAACCCCCATTACCAGTACTTCCCCAACATCTTCTGCTCCTAGTGGCCTGCAGTGGGCTCCTGCCTGGAGGTGACTTCTGTCCTCCCCTGCGGCAGAAGCTCCCAGGCCTCGTTCTTTCTCCATGATCTCAGGGCCAGAGTCCGAAGAGAGTGGATAGGACTCTCCCTGAAGGGTGCACATGCTTTCCTGTTTCTGTAAACAGCTTTCACATCACCCTGCGGAAAATTTTCACTCAAGCAAAAGCTAAATTGATTCCATAAATTTGCTGTGGGTGGAATTCATTCGCAAGGGTACTGAAAACCTCACGCGTCTTTCCTCCTCTGGGGGAATCACTGGGCCTCTTCTCTCCCATTGGGCCCTAAGACCAAAGTTAGCTGCATTTTCTCTGAGACAGGGAACTTTAGTAACAGCAGGGCTCCTGGGGTGAGTGGTGGGCTTCTCTTGGGCTCATTTCCTTAAACCTTGAGGTCCTCCCAGACAAACACTGGGTCACATTCCAGCCGGGGCTTCTAGGCCAGAGAAGGCAGGATTCAAATCCCAGTGCTGGCATTTCCAGCAGTGTGGTTTTCAGCCATCACTGAACCTCTGTGATGTTCAATCTCTTTGAAAAAGAAACCGTCGTGTTCCTTGAGTTGTAAAATGAGACTCCTAATGTCCTCCTTGATACAGGGAATGCTGGGCTTCAGGGATTTCATAGAGCAAGATTTTTTTTAAGCTAGGGTTCAGCTATGTGGTTTATTTTTACCGAGTAAGAACACTTACAAACCCAACTCATCGTTCAGTTTTTAAAAGAAAGGGAATTCTAATGCCAAGCCTGTAGGAAAAAAGGATGCATTCCAAAATGAAGGCGAGTCCTTTCCGAGACAGGAGCTTTGGCTTGTTTACACTGACGGACCCCAAAATTGCCACCTGATAAATGGGATCTGTAGTTAAAAAACCTTCAGTGTTGAACATTTTCTAAATAAAATGTAATTTTATGAGATTACCCTCAATGTGCTAGTGTTTTGATGTAGAGTTGGTGTCTATATTTAACAACGAGCGCCCAAGCAGCTCACGAGGTTTTTAAAATCAAAGCCATTTCACAGATCCAATGTAGACTGGGTCTGTGGAGATAACAGGAAGCCCCCCTCCAGTGCCAGGCAAGGTTATGGGGTGAGGTTATGAAAGCTATAGCACCGGCTGACCAGGGTTTGAGCTGGAAGGGATGTTGCGGGGAGGGACTTCATTTATCTACTGGAAAATCAGGCCAAGAGAAGTTAGGAGACGTACCCAGAGTCACACCACATATCAACAGCAGAAGTCGGATCAGACCTCAGGTCCTGGCTCCACCAAATCCTAGGCTCTGCCCTTTCGCCCACACCACCTTCAATTCCAGCTCATAAAGGAAGAAAATGGAACCCAGGGCGGTGGAGGGCCTCACCTACTGGGGCTCTCAGGAGATTCCCTGGATTCCAGCGGGGGCCAGCTACATTTCCTCTCTCCCCTAACTGCCTCTTTGGTTTCAGAGGTTGCTCTGGTCAGTCTGTCTGTCTGGGGCTCTAGGAATCCGCCTCCATGGAGGAGGCCAACCCACCTTTTCTGCTGTGGACAGCTCTGGGGAGGCAATGAGACCTGAATGAACCCCCTTTGGCCAGCAGGGGCATAGGTAGATGTTAGTACTCTCAAAGTTGTCTGGCTCCCCTTTTAAGAGAGATGCTGGGTGCTGGAGCGGTGGCTCAGCAGTTGCAGCACTTGCCTGGCATGTGTGAGGATGTGGGTTCGAACCCCAGCACCACATGCACAACAAAGGGTCGGAGCAACAAAGGCCACATGGAAAGTGAAATAAAATTGATTCTCTCTCTCTCACTTTAAAAAAGAGAGAAAGAGGGAGAGAGGTTCTGGAAGGCACAAACCAGCCTGTGTCTGCCTTCCTATAGGTGAAGATCCCAAACCTGCACTCAGGGGACACATGGCCTTATGACTGCAGATTCTTTGCTGGTGTTTGAAATTGAGCTTTGGATTCAAATGCAACCCTCTCACTTATGTAAAATGATCTCTACAATCATGGGGACATTAGAGGGGGTGCTCATACCTGTCCCCCAAGTGAGGAGCAGTCAAAGGATCTGGCGCTGGTGGAGACCCTGGGAGGACAGAGCTGAGGCGAGCAGGCGTGCGGCGTCCCTCCAAAACTACCTAGACATGAGCAGCACCCATGGGGCAGGTGTCCACACCCGCGGTAGGGGTGGGACCCACAGCTCCGGGAGGCCAAGTGCTCTGCCTGAGGACACACAGGTAATAAGGAAGACAGGTGGGAAAGCTGTGTTCTCAGCCTATAAAACACACGGCAGCACTAGGCAGAAGCAGGGAGCCTGGGCCAGGTCTTGCGAAAGGCACTGGAAAAAAAATAACATTTTGTTTTGTACCAGGAGGGTGTGGTACCTTCCAGTTGTGTAACTTTAGCTTAAGCTCTGTCTCCCAGAATTCCTTTCCCTGCAGAGTTCTGGGTCAGCAGAGCCCAGGAAGGCGATTTGTGTGAGATTTGGAAGGCAGAAGTGAAGCCATGTTTCTTTTCAGACGTGGAAGGTTGGAGCCAAGCGCGAGATCTGTTTGCAGCTCACACGTGCTCCCGCGGGCGGGCTTGCCGGGCCGGTGCGAGCCTGCTGGGCCTCTTGCTCGGGCTCCTCTGACTCTTGGGCCAGATGTGAATTCAGCTCTGTAAGTGAGGGAGCCAGCTTCTTCCTCTGGGCACTCCAGCATGCTCACGCCACCTGAAGGTGCTGAGACCCCCACACACCTGACCCATCCACATGGGTGCCACTCTTCTTCCTGGATTCCAGTTTGTCCTTGCTCCCCACCCTTCACACCCATCGACTTCCCTTCCAGACAGTCCGCTAAGCTAACTTCAGGCTGTGGCCACCGACAGAGTGCTAAGCCAGCTCTGCTACCTGCACGAGGTCAATCCACAATTATAGAGAGGGCTCCTGCCTCGGCCTGGACTTGGGTGCTAATGGAATTTGGTAGTGGAAGTGGTTCCCAAGGAACAGAGCCTCAGAGACAGGCTCTCTGGCTTGCTTCAGGGTTGTCTGGGCCTGGTTTTCTTATCTGATTAAAGGGATTAATGACGTGTCTAGTGGTACAGGGAGCACCGATTGTCCGTGGCCTCCAGGAATAAACGATCAACCGCGCACACCCCATCCAAGTGTTCTGTCTTCACAAGCTTTGGGTGACCAAGTAGCTGGGGCCACACAGCATTTTAGTGAAAATAAAACATCTGAACTCAAGGCTTTTGATTCTCACTCAAGATCTGCATAAGGGACACCAGCACTCCGTAGCCTCACTGTGTGGAGGACAGAGACCTCTTAGAGAAAGATTGGAGAGACGCACGGAGTCGAGAGGAGCCTCGCAGCAGCTGTCCCAGATGTGGCTTTGCTGCTGTCCTTGTCCATGCAGTTTCTTCCCCTCCTATCTATCCTACCTGCAAATCACATTTTTTTTCAGTAGCAATAACTATAATAAAAGTGACCATTTACTGGGTCCTCCTGTATGCCAGGGATTTTCACACAGATTATCTCATTTGTTCTTCCCTGCAACCAGCGACCCAACTGGTAAGTATAATTATCCCACTAAATGGGTAAATTGAGGCTGACTGTGTGTCCAACACCTTGCAACCCAGGAAAGATAGAGTGGGGATTTGAACCTGGGTCTGTGCCAATCCAGAAGCTGAGCTCACTGGGCCAATGAGCTCTCAGCCCTTCCTACCAGGCTTGGCATGGGGCCCACCAAGTTCAATCCTCTGCACACCTATGCTTCACAGGCCTCCATGGGCGGTCCAGGGCACAGGGTCACAACTATGACCCTGGCATCAGAATTAGGAGCTTGAGAGCCCATAGTCAGAAACTCAACACAGGAAACCTGGTTTCTGGAGACCCCAGCCATGAGGATGCTTGCTGGCCAGCACATTGTCTCAGAGAAGACTGGTGACCATGGTGGTGACCAGGACATATGAAGTGCCTTCTGAATCCCACCCCAAGAAGTACAGAGTGAGACCTGCCTAGCAGTAGGGTCAAGTGCAATCTCCTATCCCAAATCATCCCAATCCCCCAAACACGCAGATGGCTTAACATTCTACTAATCAGTTTTGGGTAACTAAAAGTGCTGGGAACTAGAAGCCCGATTCCAGCTGTGACCTTGTCTGCGTGGTGACCTTGGGAGGCCCTTATTTCTTGGGCCTCGGTGTTTCCATTTTTAACAAGAGCAGGCTGGATAGAGAATTTTAAATCTGTGCTATCTACATAGAGGGTGGCCCAGTGAGTGTGTACATGTGCAAACGTGTGCTAATAGGCCACAAGCGGTGAAGCCTGCCTCAGCACACAGCTTCCCTGGATGTGCGTAGGTCGACTGGTTGAGATGTGGATTTTATTGCTTTCCGTGGGTTGCCATCAAAAGATTTGGAAACCCTCGTTCCCGTGACCTCCCAGGACCCTCTGGGTCTGAAGCAGCAGCTGGCTGAGTGGCTTCCGTGTCTTAGCCTTAATTAGACACAACCCCAAAGCTTTGCCTGGCTCTCCAGGCCCCTGGACCCCTCACCCTTCTCTTCAGACGTTGGATCAGAACGGGGCTTCTGGCTGGATTGCCAAGCCACTGGTGGCACCAGCCACTGGACGTTCAGTAACCACCCAGGAAGGGACATAGAGACAGGCGCACACCTCCCCAGTGGGACAGAGAGCCAAGCCACTGGGTTTCAGTCATGTAGAGCTGTGTTGTTGGGGCTGTAGGATCAGAGTGGAGCGTGTTTCCTTCCTCGTGACCTCAGCCTGTGATTCCGACTCCTCAGCTGTTTCCTCCGCTGTCAAATGGGCTAATAACACCTTCGCTGGGCTGTCGAGAGTATGGCTGAGAGGATGCTCATAAACCATCTGGGGGCATACAGTAGGCACTCAATAAATGGCACCTGTCATAAGGGAAGACACCAAATTCAAGTCCCAGAGTTCTGACTTCAATGGTCAGTCCTAAGCAGGAGTCTTGGGAGCCAGGGTGGGTGGAAGTGGGGGAGGCGCTCCTCTCCCCACCTTCCAGGATGCCCCATGTACCACTCGGCCTACAGTGACCCTGCGATTGCATGGGTGCCATCTGGCGGAGCACTGGTGAGCTCTCGGCACAGCGAGCAGGCTTGCAGCTGGTCAGAGGCTATGCGGTTCCACAGCCTCAGCCTCCCGCTGAGCGCTGGCCCATGTCTGGGGCACCCGCCTCGCCCCCACCAGCAGAAGCCTTCCCCGCCCAAGCCCAGCTCCAATCGGCCTCCAGTGCCAGCTTCCCGGCTTCCCAGGCAGTGGTCCTCCTTCCTCTTCCCCATGCAGCCCTATCCCTGTATCCACCCGAACCCCCAGGGTTAGTCCTTCAACGCACATCAATTGAGCATCTGCTCGTGCCAGGCCTGGGCAAGGAACTCGGGACACACAGATTCCACAAGAGACTCAGGCTGGGAAGGGACTGACTCTCGATGAGGAAGTGCCACCCTGTGGTGGGAGGGGGCCGGGAAGGGGCTTGTGGATTGCCCCAGAAGGTGGTGGCCTGCTGAGGCCTCCTGGACTCCATCTCCAGCCTAATAAGCAGAGCAGCCGTCTCTGTACATGGACCCAATGCATGTCACCCAATGCCAGCCCCCAAGGCAGGGACCTCATGACTCTATTCCAGAGAACCCAACTTACCAGTGACACAGCACATCTGCTGGGGCAGCGTGACCTCCAGTGGGCCAGGCTGAAAGGAGAAGCTCTGCCAGGTGCAGGCTGGGGGGATTCCAAGACTGCCCCACCCTGGGCCAGCTGTTCAGGATGACCGGATCCCTAAGCCCAATAGAGCCCGGAAATCCACATCTTCAAATTGGCTTCCCAGCAATGACCATGGTGGTCAGATGGTGGAACACGGGGAGAGACAGGACCTGGGAGGCCATGCAGGTCACACGCTATTTTGTTACTCGGGCTAGAAGGAGAGCAAAGCCTGCTTAATGAGCTCACGGAAACCCACAGGTATATCCTGATGGCATCCTGGCATCCCAAGGTCTGGGACAACTTGTGGCCCTGGTACTTATTTTCCAGACTTCTAAGTTTAAGACAGTGTCCCAGGGGTCAAGGTGTAGGAAGCATGGAACAAGCATGGAATATACCACCATCATGGCCCACCAACGTGTGGGCATTTTATCACTTCCCCTTTAAAAATTAAAAAAATTCTTTTATTATAGAAAATTTTCTTAAGATGCATTTACTCACCTTTATGCCTCTTTTTTTTTTTAACAGAGAGAGAAAGATGGAATCAATTTTATTTAGTTTTTCTTGTGGCTTTCGTTGCTCCAATACTTTGTTGTGTACGTGGTGCTGGGGTTGGAACCCACATCCTCGTGCATGCCAGGCAAGCACTGTTACCACTGAGCCACCGCTCCAGTCCCCCTTTGTGCTTTTTGATCCAAGGGTAGCCCTGAAACTTCCTTGCCCTTTCTTGGGTGGTTCCGGGTCATTGGTGTAATGCCCCTGCACTGGCCTGTAGCTACACCATTCTTGGTCCAGCAAGGAGCTGGGCAGAAATTGAGATGAATTTTAGAAAAAGAAAAGTTGCATCTCAAAGTCACTTGGCCATCATTTCCAAAATAGCAGAAATCAGGAATCAATAAACAACTCAAGTGTGAGCGCCCCTGATTCAGAGGATCTGGAATTGTTTGGTCTCTGTATCGAAAATGCTTTGAGTCATCAATCTTAAATTGCTGATCTAGTACGTTTAGAATGTTGTGTAATTGTTTTCCTATAAATCAAGGTGAACCAGCTGTCAGACGCCCTGAGATTACTCAGGTTTCAAATAAACTTGTTGGGAGTAAACCTTGAACCTGTCATTATCTTCTCTGAGCATCTCTTTATCGAGACAGTTGTACTGTCCCGTGGGACATCTGGTCCCAGTTCTGAAGAGCCACAGCTCACCAACTCACCCTACCCCCTGTAGAACTTTTACCATGTGACCCTTTTCAAAGTGCTTTCAAATCCAGGATCCCACAGGAGCCTCATGACATCCTGTTTTATAGAGTGCAAAACTGAGGGACAGAGAAAAGCATCTTGCTGAAGGTTGGATCCAAGCAGGAGGTGGAAGGACTTGAAACAGGACCCTGAGCCTGGGGTGGACTCAGCTGGTGTCCTGTGGCAGCAGTACAGAGCTCTCCCAGGGAGCTCTGCTCCATGTGCCCCAGCGCCCTGCTGTTTCCTGACATGCCCGAGCAGATCCAGTGAGGGCTGTGTCCTAGGTGCACGGCACACGGGTCCCCTGATCCTGCCTATTTACCCTATGCTGTAGCTACTGCGAACGCCTCACCCTTGGCACAGAGAGACTGAGGCACTGAGAGGTTAAGGAACTTGCCCTGGACCCAAGCCAGGGAGCAACGCTGAGGCCTCCAGCCCCAGAGCCCACCCTCTGGGCCAACCAAGGTGAGTGAATCAACGCAGCCAACCCTGCTCAACGCGGGGCCTGGGCAAGGCTGCTGTCCCAGGAGGGGAGTGTGACCCTTCAGTGTTCCCCGGGCCATGGTGACAGACAACTGCAGTGCAGCAGCTGAAGAGGGGCCACTTCTTGTGGCCTGCTGGCCTCATAGATGCGGGGAGGAAGGAAGCCAACCAATGTGCATAAAAGACAGCTGCTGCCTCCAATGCTGATGGTGACATTCAGGACAACCGTGCTGCGGGGGCCACACCAGCTGCCAGTCAGATCGGCCCAAGGGCTCTCCAGGTGGTCTGCCATTCCCTTTCCGAAGCGCCCTGTGGAGACGGCACTGGGAGTCCCTCCTCCTGGGCAAAGAAACGGAGGCTGGGAGGCTCGGAGAGTTCTAAGGCCCTGGACCCCAGGGTCCATGGGAGCCAGGAGGCTGCGGAGATGCGGGCTGGTGTGGGGATCCTGAGCCCACACCTGCTAACCTTTCACCCTTTCCCGTGGAATTAAGATGCCCAGGCAGTGGCGCGCAGTTTTACTTACTTGTTTTTCTGGTTCACTGTTTGTTTGGTTTTTTTGGTGGGCTTTTTTTTTGTTTTGTTTTATTTTTTGCTTCAGTCAACAGGGAATTGGAGGCCAGTGTTGGAGAGGAAAATCTTGTCCTCTACCCTTTTAGGGTCATTCGCAGGGCCCTGCAAATTAAACAAACAAAAGACAGAGTAACAGGAAAGGGGCACACAATTTTATTAAGAAGTCTGTGCCTCTCAGTTCACAGAAAAATAAAACAAAACAAAGAAGTTGTTTGACTCCAGGGCTTGTGTTTTTCTCTCCAGGAGTTTGGGCCCCAGGGGTGGTAAATTGTGCTGAACTGGCTAGGAGACAGATGGGGAACCAGGGGAAGATGAGGCCTTTAAGTAAGGGCTGTTTCTGCAAACTCCTCTGGCACTGACACCTGGCTTCTCTCTCGGGCATGTGAAGGGGCAGGAGCCCTTCCTCCATGGGAAACAAATGCCCTCCTTCTGGTCCATACCGGGAGGGCCGAGAA
Source organism: Aplodontia rufa (assembly GCA_004027875.1). Lineage (NCBI taxonomy): Eukaryota > Metazoa > Chordata > Mammalia > Rodentia > Aplodontiidae > Aplodontia > Aplodontia rufa. Next base: position 105,574 of record PVKS010000337.1, read on the forward strand.
CTCTCTTCCTGCATCTGTTTATCCTCAGTTGGCTTCAGCTCAAAATAATCCTTATGTCAAAGTGGCACATTCCACCCCCCTTCACCAGGGACAGAGGATTACTTGCTGGAGGGCATGGAGCCAGCAGGTGACAGGAATGGCCAACAGATGGAGCCTCTGGAATCCAGGGCTCCCCAAGAACAGAATGGATGTTCCTGGAGGGCCTCCCTCGTCCTCGCCCAGCAGCATTTCCTGGGAGAGGCTTCCCAGAGCACAGTCACACAGCTCTGGCTGGCAGTGGCCCGTGGTTCCCTGGTCCAGCCTTCCCAATCCTTCAACTGCGTGACGATCAAGGTAGCAAGGTGCTCGGGGAAGTGCCTGCCAGCTCCCCCAGGGACCACAGATTGTGCACCACTTCCACCTAATGAGAGATTTTAATTTAATTGTATTTTATTTTAATTTACACTGAGCCACACCTCCTGCCCCTGATTCTATTTATTCTTTTTCTTTTCTTTTAGAGAGGGAGAGAGAGAAAGAATCAATTTTACTTAGTTTTTCTGTCTGGTCTTTGTTGCTTGACACCTCGCTGTGTGTGTGGTGCTGGGGTTCGAACCCACGTACTCGTGCATGCCAGGCAAGCGCCGCAACCGCTGAGCCACCGCTCCAGCCCCTCTATTTGTTCTTAATGGACACCTTTTGCTGATGCCATTGATACTGGTTCTCTGTGTACCAGAGGATATGAATTTCCTTCTTTTTTTTTTCTAAACACAGAGAGAGCATTGATTTCATTTTTCATCTGGTTTTCATTGCTCCAACACTTAGTTGTGTATGTGGTGCTGGGGTTTGAACCTGCGTCCTCGTGCATGCCAGGCAAGCACTGTAACCACTGAGCCACCTATAAATTTCCTTCTTAAATAGAAGAGAAAAGGGAAAGACAGGGAGAGATGGAGGGAAGGAGGGAGGGAGGAAATAGTCCACCTAGCCTCAGGAAGGTACTTGTGATGACCTGGGTTTGAGTGCCACACTCCTCTGCCCCTCCTGGGTGGCAGATGAAGCAGTGGGGAGCCATAGAACCAGGCTGGGCTGGAGCGTGAGGTGCAGGCTGTCACCCAGTTGCTGTGCCCAGGAGCCCTGGTATCAGGGTGATCCTCCTGGGTCGGCAAAGGGGCAGGTGTCTCGGTGTGGGGGCAGGAGAGTGGGGTAGCAGGGCCTGCGAGGTGCACAGCAGAGGAGGGGGTCCACACCCCATTCAGCCAGCAGCACTTGTTATAAAAGCAGGTTCCTGCCCCCACCCCCACCCCAGACCCCCAGACTCTTCAGGCTGTAAAAAGAAAATGTGGACTCATTCTGGAAGCGGCACTGGAAGCGTTTGCCGAATGGAGCAGAGAGGCCACCCGCAAGCAGGGCTTAAGCGTGATTCACGCTGCAGCTGGGGGTGAGGGCTCCGGTGGCTTCTGACACCAGTGGCTGGGACGGCTCGCTACTTGTGCCCAGAGACTTAAGATGCAGATGAGGAGGCTCTAGGACTCATCGTGTGGACAGTGTCCTCGGTGGAGACATATTCTCTCCATCTTTTGTGGATCACAAAGACCGTCCCCTGTTCTCCGCTCCGACAGAAGTTTCCCTGTGGAAGAATTTTCCCACCTTGCCAACACAACGCTGTCTGCTCATCTCAGCTCCCACCTTCCTCAAAACATGGATTCGGGGCTATCTGACTCTGCTTTCCTGGATTGCAATTCCGAAGACCCCCAAATAAAGTCTTTTAAAAATTATTCCAGGGCCTGAGTTTGCATTGATCCACAAGGTGTGGGGCCCGAGAACCTGCATTCTCAGCACCCCCATCTTGGGAGGGGCTTCTCATCCTCCATCAAGTTGAGACCTGCTGCCTCTGGGCGTCATCTTCTGGGAGGGGAGGGTGACCCAGGGTGCAGGGTTTAACATGGACTCTGCCCCTTATGCTGAGTGAGTGACCCCAGAACCTGTGTCCCTGTCTGTAAGAAGGGGACAGTAGCTCCTGCTGCAGGGCCATGCCTGATGAGGCGTGAGTGGGAGATGCACAAGGGACCCTTAGCTCTGGGGTCCTGGAAACTCAGGAAGTGGGAGCTACCATGGAGGAATGATCACCTCGTCCTTCTCTGAACTCCCGACCCTGGGATGTCTGAGGTCAGGGAAGGGCACCAACTTTGGTCCTGGAACATCTGCAATCCCCCAAAGACTGCACTTTGACCCCACTTCAGAGGCCTCCAGGGAGTAAGGGGAGTGTTCTTGGCAGAGGGTGGAGGGCTGATTTCTAATCACAGGAAGGTGGGCAACCGGGAGGTAAAAAAATGTGCTCCCCTTTTTCCAGGCTGCCCACCGCCCTTTAACTCTGTCTCAACTTTCTCAACAGTGGCAGCTGCTCACGAGGAAAGAGATGAGGGTTTGACCAAAAGTTCCCTTCCATGGGGAGGTATTAGCACCTCCATGTTACAGATCACAAATTAAGGATCAGAGAAGTAACACACTAGCCCAAAGTCACACAGCTGGGAAGGAGCCCAGTTGAGAGAAATAGGCTGGGCCTTCCTAAAGTTCCCATTCATTCGTTCATTCATTCACTTATTCAGCCTTTCTCTGAATGCTGGAAAGGTTGTGGTCCATCCCTGTCTTCCAGATGCTCACATTCTGATTGAATGTTGGAGTGATGGAGACAAAAGCAATTGGAGAATTACCTAGAAAGCACGCGGGTCCCCAACAGGAGACATCAGGAGAGACGAGAGTTGGTTCCTGACTCGGTGCATCCAGGCTGTCCTGGGGTGAGGACAGCTCATACACTGACCTCAGGCATGAGCGAGAGTGTCAGCGACCCCAGTCCCCCTCGAGGAGACACTGAGACAGGATGGCTGGCAGGATCCATCCCAAATGCACATCACCGCAGAGGGCAGGACCTGTGACAGCAACATGGGCATTTGGGAGCAAGATCCAGCTGGAAAAACAGGCAGGGACCTGGCAGAGCCACGACCCATCTCTCTGCCCCTGGGCTGGGCAGCCAGAGGTCGAACCCTGGATCCAGGAGGCTGGGGATTGCATCAGCCAATGGGTGGGAAGGGGCTGGTGTGGGCTGAGTGCTGCAGATGGGAGGGCTCCACACCAATGCCCTCATTGTCCCCAGTGTGACTCTGACCCTCTTCCTGGTCTCCAGTTTTGCTACACCCGCCCCCTCCTCATTGTCCTCTGGAGTGGCTAATCCCGGCCTTGGGGCACCAGGGCTGAGTCAGGAGCTGCCCCAGTAAGAGTGTGGGAGTTAAGGTGGAACAGGGCCCTGCAGCCAGAGAGACCTGGGTTCGAGTTCCTGTCTTGCCACTTATCAGCTGTGACTCACTGCTGAAGTTCCAGTTTCCATAGCTGCAAAATGCAGGCAACAGCGCTGGAGCCTGCAGGAAGTGGGGGGAGTGGGCGCCACCGGTGTTCAAGGTCTGATACCTCCCCCACTGGGTGTCCTTCTGCAGAGCAGAGGGAACAGGAAGCCCAGGGGCTGTGCTGGTTCATGCAGGTGTACATGAGAGGTGTGGGTGGAGAATGGATCCCCCCAGGAGCCTCTCCTTCCCTTCTGCCTCCTGTCCAGGTTCCATACCTGGAAACTGGCCCAGTGCAAGAGCTCAAGGGCAGGAGGACTGTCGCTTACCTTGGGACCCACTGTCCTGGCTGCCTGAGGTCCCCCTTGCCCATCCTGCCTTCTGATCCTAAGTCCCATGCCTTTACCCATCGGAGATCCATTCATTTATCCACCAAATACCTGCTGATCACCCATTGGGTGCCAGGCCTGCACCGGGCAAGGAGGAGTCGCAGAGGGAAGTGTGGCCCTTGCCGCCAGCCCTACCCCTTGCCCCCGAGGGTGTTTCAGCCCTCAGCCTGAGCCATATCCTCATTCTATCAGGGATGTTGAGTCTGTTCCCTCTCAGGGGTAGACAGATCCAGAGGTCTCTAAACCAACCATTGCCTTGGGCCACCACTGCCTCGAGGGGCTGTCCACTCTGTGGTGGGCTAGACTCGGGACGAGGCAGCATCTTCTCAGCCGGATGCTGGCTCAAGCTCTGGAACTTGGCTGCCATCCTGGAGCCATGAGGGCCACTCAAGAGCAAAGCCAGCACAGGGAGGGTGGCCCAACCAGGAGCAGGAGAGAAATCGGACTTTGATGACATCATCACATTGCCAAAGAGCCCAACGTGGAGCCCCCCACCGCTCAGCTGCTCGTCACGTGAGATCACCCATGCCCTCGACATGGGCCTGAGGAGCCAGTTAGAAGCTGGAAGCTTCGGCTTTTGCAGGACAGGAGGGAGCCCAGGGCCTCCCACATACTAGGCAAGCCCTCTTCCACTAAGCCACCTGCCTTGGCTGGAATCTTCCAGACAGTACAAACAGGACACAGGAGCAGGGGGACGAGTCCCTGTGGCTCTACTTTTGCTGATTTGGGAGGCTCAGGAGGTTCCTGTTTCCCGCTTCTGAGCACCAGGCCCTCAACTAAAAAGTGAGACTATTAAAGGCCACCATGTGCGAACCCTGAGGTTAGGAGAATGTTGCTCAGAGCCACAGAGAGCTCTCCTGGGAGCACGCAGGCCGCAGCTCCTGGTAGTGTCTTGAACAGTGGACCCCACGTGGGAGTCTAATAGAGAACTGGGTGGGAAGGGGCAGTGTCAGTGAACTGTTTTCTCCTCTTGATTCCACTTAAGAGTGACTTCAGAGCTGGTCGCTGGCTGACAACAATGATGTCAGCCAGTGGGGCTTGCTGCCTGCCAGGGCCCATGCTTCAGTCCTTGAATCTCATTTATAAATAACTTCTTATTTTCATCGAGACTTAACACACAACGAGATTGGGATTCCTTGGGATTCCTCCAAAAAATACATGGATACATTACAATTTTTTTTTTTTTTTTGTACCAGGGATTGAACCCAGGGGTGCTTAACCACCGAGCCACATCCCAGGTCCTTTTTAGTTTTTATTTTGAGACAGGGTCTCGCTAAGGTGCTGAGTCTCGCTTTGAACTTACGGTCCTCCTCTCTCAGCCTCCCGAGACACTGGGGTCACAGGCATGCACCACCACACCTGGCTCTCTAGAATGTTCTTTTGATAGATTTTTTTTCTCCTTTTTTTAAAGCAGTTTTAGGTTCACAGCAGATTTGGGTAGAAAGGAATGGGAATTTCCTTGACCTCCTGTCTCCACACAAGCACAGCCTCACCGCTATCCTTGTCTTCTCCTGGAGAGGACACAGAATATGAAATTGAACCCACAGCCCTTGGTTATCCATTCCTCTCATGCTGCCTCATCGGAGCTACTGAGTTCCAGGAAATTCGCACCAAAAGTTATTACACAGATGTGTGTCAGAGTTCCGAGAGTGTGGGTGGCCCCAGGTGCCTCAGCCCTAGGGCTGGAAAGACAGCGAATCGCACGTGAATGTCAGATTGCGGGTCCTGATGTGAAGAAGGGATCTGCCCGAAGTGTTTCCCTGGAAGCAGAGGCCAGGTGAGGGTTCTTAGGCAAGTTTATTACTGAGTGCTCTCTGGAGAAACCTGTAGGGGAACCAGGAGAACAGGCCAGGCCAGGGGCCGAGCCGGGAGAGGAGGTTCCAGAAGTCTCAGGGACATTCTACCCCCAATCCCAGGAGGAATCCTGTGCACCCAGATGGTGGTGCACAGAGGCAAGGGACCAGGCACTTACACCCTCCATGCTGTTGGCTGCCCAGGTCATCAGACCCAGGTGGCCTCCTGAGGAGGACAGTAAGAGAGTCACTGGGACAGAAAAATCAAACTTAGCTTTATAGCAGCTGCTCGGTGGTGGCTTGCAGAGGGTATTGGAGGGGGTGAGAGGGGCCAGGAGGCCAGCAGGTGGCGGGGGCCAGAAGCCAGGCCCACACCAGACTCCCCGCAGCACCTCTTCCCCGACTACTGTGGCCAAACCTCATCCCTGGGTGCTCCCTCGCCTGGGTTCTCCCCGAGATCCTGACCCACCCTCAGACCTCAGCACTGGCTGAGAGAGGCTTGGCCAGGGTGCAGGTGGCCCTCTTCCCCCTGGAGAGTTTTAAAAGCCAGGCTGGTCAGACACTGGGCGGGACAATGGCAATCCTGCGGGATGTGCAGAGCTCAAGATGCCCTGGAATGGGGTGCGCGTCGCAGGGCACAGCGAGCTGGCTTCTCCTAGCATGTAGGAGTCTGGCCCCGGCAGCGAGGCCGCCAGTAGAGATGCAGACTCTTCTTGTAGGTGTCCAGGTTGCGCTTCAGGCACAAGGCCATCTCCTTGTCGCAGGCACACAGCTGCTGCTCACACCAGCTCCCCTTCTCAGCTGTGGGGGGAGGAGGGGTTCAGTGTCTGTCCCTTCCTGAGACAGCTAAATCTAGGGGCTGAGGAAGGTGTCACATCCTCGCTCAGCTGTGAAGGTGCCACCAGAGCCACTCGAACTCTAGCTGCATGACCTTGCTTACTTGAGCATCCATTCACTAGACAATTATTGAGCACCTACCACGCGCTGGAGAGGACCCAACAAAACAGAAAGGAAGGGGCAGGGATTGAGAGCCTCGGGAATAAATGGGGGCCAGGTGGGAACGGGGAGATGCAGGGCGGCAAGATCGCCAAACAGTGTTGAGGAGCCCTGAGCCAGGGCTGCAGAGTCCACTCCCTCTAGAGAACCCTGGGGAGAGGGGGCTGCCAGGCTGCCGGAAGAGGATGTCCAGACTCTGGCCGAGGGACTAAGGGATCGCCTGCTTCGGTTTCATTATGTGGAAAGTGGAGATAATGAGAGTTGCGGCTCACAGGGCCACTGTGAGAATTAGCACATGGCAGGTGCTCAATCGGTGCTGGATATTGCTATTATTAAGCCCTCAGTTAGCTGCGTGTGGTGATACAGCAACGCAGGAGGCTGAGATAGGAGGATCACACCTTGGAGGCCAGCCTCAGCAACTCAGAAAGACCCTGACTCAAAATAAAAAGGGCTAGGGACGTAGCTCAGTGGTAGAGCACCCCTGAGTTCAATCCTTAGTACAAAGCTAAAACAAAACAAAAGCAATTAAGATTCGCAGCATCTGCTGTGATAACCCTTTGGAGTCTCAGCCCTGCAACCTGCTACCATTTTCTATGCTGGGGACACCACGACCCAGGGGCTAATTGACCTGGATACCAGTCCAGGAAAACACTTTTCCACTCTAGCTTGAGTTTCTTTGTCTGTGCAAGGGAGAAGATCAGGGTTTCCACCTCCCCTCTGGCTGTTTTGAGGATCGATGATGGTGGAAGTGATAGTAATAACATGGACAGCCATGTGGCTTATTGAGGGTCCTGTGAGGCATCCCGGGAGGCTCATTCTGTTGGTTTCACTTGAGCTCTTGCAATAACTTTATGGGGTGAATTACAGATGAGGATACTGAAGTTCAGAGTGGTTAAGCAATGTGGTCATGGTTACAGACCCAGTCAGTGCTAGACCTGGCATCTAGAGACCCAAAGGATCAGACCTCCCCTTGGACCTCTCCACACCACACTCCTGTGCCTGCTTCTCCTCCGCAGCCCAGCTGCTGCCATCAGACAGAGAGGTCAAATCGTTTCTGCATGGTCACTCAGCCTTCAAAGGCAGTGAGGACCAGAGCTCCCTTCCTGGCTTCCAGCTCCAACTCTAATGCCCGGGCACTCACGGCACTGGATGTCCCCGTGGGAAAAGGTGAAGTTGTAGTGGTCCCTGTTGGGTTTGCACTCGTGGGTCCTCAGGTGGTCGTAGCAACAGTCATGTTTCTGACAGCACCTGGGGGGAGAGGACAGTGGGTGGGGCAGGCCGGGCACCCAGCTGCATGGGTCACTAGCTCACTCAGGTCTCTGGCTGTCCCCACCCATATGCCCACCTGGGAAGAGCCAAGGATCCCTTAGGTCAAACAGCTGACATCAGTGCTTCCGATGCCCCAGTGCAGGGCACACATTCCCTCTTAACTCTCACAGCCACTCGGGCTGAGGGTACCAGCGGTATCTCCATTGCCCAAGGTCACACAGCCTGAAAGTGGTGGATGAGGGAAATGCCCCCAGGCCTGGCTGGCCTCATCCCTCCCCGGGCCAATTTCCAGGATGGTTGTGGGGATCAAATGAAATATAGCAAAAAGAAAGTTGGGGGCTTTGAAACACTGTGCAGAAGCAGCAGGGGCTGTGGGGGGTATCAGAGCTAGATGAGGGGGCGTGCGAGAGGGTCAGACCTGCAGAGACCCTGGGCCACCTGGAAGGCCGGTTCCAGGAGGGCTGGGTCTCAGCAGAGCCTGTAACGTAGTAGATGCTCAGCAAAATGAGTTCATTACGGGAATCAATAGATGGAGAAGAAAGACCCCAGCTAGGACTGTACCCGCAGGCCTGGGAAGAGGGTTACCAGTCTGTGGCGTCTTTGGGCTGGCCTCTGCCACCAGGTCCACAGTGACAGCCATACAACCAGTAGTTGAAGAGGGGTATCTTCTTGGTCATTTGCTGAATCATCTTGTTCAGGTTTAGGATCCCTCCCTGGGCTGGAGTCACACCTGGCAAAGAGTCCAGCAACGAAGAGAGTGGATGAATGCCATGGGGATGCCAGTGAGCCCACAGGTGGCACCTCTGCTGTGCCTGGGCCAAATGAGTATTTTGAATGATGATGATGATAAAATAACCACTATTAAAAATCGAAGGTAGGCTGGGAGTGCTTGGTATTTACCGAGCCCTGGGTTCAACCCCCAGAACCAAAAATAAATAAATAAATAAATAAAATAAATGTAGCGACAGTTATTGCATGTTTAATACAGATCCTTTTCCTATGAGACAAATACTGTTTTTTTAATAAATATATTTTCTGTTTTGGAATAACCGTAGATGTACAGAAAAGTGGTAAGAACAGTACCGAGGCCCCCAAGTCCCCCTCATTCAGTTTACAGTGCACTTATTAAAGCCAACATTGGTACAATGGATGTGTGTGTGTGTGTCTGTGCACGGTGCTGAAGGCACCATTTGTAATTCCTGCTTTTCAAATGAGCAGATAGAAGCTCGGTAGCTCACTCAAGGTTACGGTAGGTGCACATGGAGCCAGAATTGGAGCCAAGGTCACCTGGTTCCATTTTCTCTCTCTTGACTTCCCATTCACAAGGGGAGGAAGAAGACCCCTGCTCCTTCTTCCCTGTCCCTCCCTGCACCCCGCAGGGGATTCTGAGCATTACAGAGCCAGTGATATAATAGCTGCTGGCTTGGATGGGGCAGAGGGACACAGCAGGCTGAGTTGGGAAAAAGAAGACACCAAGGTCAGTGAATTCAGGGGAGAGGTGGGAGCAGGGAAGGGGACATGTGTGCTGCCCCGAGCAATGGCTCAAGATCACGGGCCATGTGGATCCAGACGGAGCCAGGAGTGGCAGGGAGACAGGGCTGGGCAGCCCCTTTGGGTGACCCTAACCTTGGTACCCCACCCTCGGGTAACGATGCTGTAGTGAAACCCCTCAGGCACAATGTGGGAAATTGGGGTGCACATGAGGAGTAGGGAAGGACTCGTGCAGAGGACAGAGGCTGAGATCATAAGCAGGTGGCCTCAGGCTGCAACTAGACGTGAGTGGACTATTGTGTCCCCTCAACATATGGTGTCCACATCACCACTTCTGTTGGACACAGTGGCTCTAGTGAATGGTACATTACAGAGAAACCTCACTAAACTTTAACCGTGCTGATGAATGGTCCCAGGTCCTATGGAATCACCCGGGATTACCATCAGGAATTCCGGGATTCCCAGATTCCGTGATAAGGGACCCAAGGCAAGCAATGGCAGAGTTAGAATCCACCTGTGGATCAACCAGAGACCAGAACTCAGATCCCGGCCTTCCTGGTGGACCTCTTTTCCCTTTCCTTTCCTCTCCCTTCCTCCCTCCCTCCCTCTTTCTGCTTCTCTCTCTCTCCCTTCCTTCCTTCCTGCCACAAACCTAGCGCTCCAAATTTCAGCTCAAAAAGAAAGACACCCACGCCTGAAGGAAACAACTCCCCCTGGCCAGGCAAGCAACACATTGCCTCTGATTGCAAATGCTTTGAGTGGTCTCATCCATCATAATGTCATAGTGACGACAGCCCAGCTGGAGAAACTGGGCTCATTCCACGCATACAGGGGCTTTGGTGGCCTGGCTGGGCCTGGCTGAGCCTGCCAGCGATTGCCGTCTTGGTGGATTTTCCTGTCTTCAGCTGCGCTCGAGAGGGTGGAGTGAGAGGAGGTGCTGCTTCCGTCTCTGTGCACGGGCGTGTGTTAAGCTTTTGCTTACTAGGCCTTAACTCCTGCTTACAGCTTCTCAGCAGAGCCCTTCCAACATCCCTACGGAGGGCATGCTATTGTACCCATTTTACAGATGAGGATGTGGAGAGGTTGGGTGGCTTGGCCAAGGTCATGCTGCCAGGAGATGGTGAGGTCCCAACTGAACACAGGTTCATCTCTAAATTTTATCTCTACACGGTATCGCCCCTTTACATCCGAGACATGATGTTTTGTAGCTTGATTGCAAATTTCCTAAGGATTTTCCATGTAACCACAGGGGAGTGTCCCTCTCCAGATGGCAGGAGTTCCAAGACAACATAAAATAAATCACTTTTTAAAAACAGAAGACCAAGCTGGGCATGGTGGCACAAGTCTATAATTCCAGCAACTAGGGAGACCAAAGCAGGAGGATCTCAAATTTGAGGCCCGGACTCAGCAATTTAGCAAGACGAGGTCTCCAAATCAATAAAAAGGCTGGGGATGTAGCTCAGCATCACTGGGTTCCATCCCCAGTACCCACAAGATAAACCAACAACAAAACCAAGGTCTTTCTAAAATCACTTATTTGGAGTAGGAGCAAGAAAATGAAAAGGGGGCAGGTAATTGTTAGCAATCACGCTTTTGCATTCGATCTGTTAAAGACTTCATGGAAATGACCCCCAGCCCCTTCCCATCAACGGCCAATGGAACCTCTTCCCTGGTTCAATGATAATGGACAGGAAAGGGCTCTAAAAGCAGAGTGCTGGCTATTATTCCATCAAAGGAGGGGGCGAGCGAGTGGAGGAGGGGATCCCACTTCTGTAACTTGTGCAAAGCACCGTAGCTGTCAGCCTCAAATTTGGCGTGCCACCCAGCATAGCCATGCACGGCTCTCTGGCTGAAACCATCATCCTAGGGGACTGGAGTCACTGATGGGGCAGAGGGTTGGGGGCCCAGGTGGGGGGCAGGGGATCAGAGCAGCTACAGCCCAGTCTAGGGAGGAGAGGTAGTGTTACCCACATCCCTTCTTTCTTCCCGGCTTGTGTCCCTGTCCCCACTCACCAGCCGTCACCAGCAGCCCACACAGCAGGACAAGTTCCATGACCCAGCTCAGAGCGGTGCAGGCAATTTCTTGAAGTCTGCTTGCACACAGGCAAGGCAAGGGGACTTATATCATCAATGCACCCCGTCCCCGCCCAGCTCCCACCTCTCCCAGTTCCAACTCCAGGGTAAGTGACCAAGGCTCCTTCTGCTTCCTCTTTTCTGGTGCCGGGAAATTGTAATTTTGTTTTTAATATCTGGCTTTTTTTTTTTTCAGTGCTGGGGATCAAACCCAGGACCTCATGTATGCTAAGTGCTCCAGCCCTGAGCCTCATCCCCGGTCCACTTTTTTTCATTTCTGATCAAAGAAACATACCCAATTTGGAAGATATGGAAAAAACAGACAACAAGAAATTTAGAATCACCCGCAAATCCATTAACATTTTGGTGTGTGTCTTTCTGGTCCTAGTGCTATGAGTCTGTCTGTCTATCATATCTCTACCTACCCACTATCTTTCTTTATATCTCTATACTTTTCCCTAACCAAACTAGAAAAATATCGAATGTAGTACTTCATAGACTGCCTTTTCACTTACTGATGTAATTTGAATACATATGTTGTTAAATATTTTACAATTACATTTTAAAGGTGGCCTCAAATTCCATCATATAGCTATTCATTTATTTAATGAATCCCTTATTGATGAATATATAGGTTGTTTCTAATTTTTTACTATTCTAATGACATGAAAGAAACTACCATACATCTCAGCTCACGACCAAAGCTGTTTCCTAGTGCCAGCAAGAGCTGAGCTGGAAGGTTTGCTGTTTTTCAGGCCCTCTCTTTCTCTCTCCTCTCTTTCCTCTCTCTTTTATATCCAATTTTGGGGCTGGAGTAGTGGTTCAGCAGTAGAGTGCTTACCGGGCATGTGTGAGGACCCAAGTTCAAACCCCAGCATTGCATACACAACAGTGTCTGAAAAACAAAAACCAGATGAAAACAATAAATAAAATGGATTCTCTCTAAACCATGAATAAATAAATAAATTCAGTTTCTTAACTCAATCAACCAGCTCACCACCCCACAAGCAAGAAAACAACCTACATGCAAGGTAATGGTGTAGCAGGTAGACCAGATGTCTCTGGCATACTCTTTTTTTTTTTTTTTTTTTTAATTTTATTTTGTTTAAACCACTTTATGGAGGTTTGACTGTCATGTAATTAAGGATAAGAATTTAATGTATATGGCTTGAAGAGTCAGGGGATGAAGTTGCTCCTGCGGGAACATCACCACCTTGGAGGCCACAGACCTGACCTCCCCTCCTAGGCTGCCTCCCACCTGGCATATTGTCCACTTGGCCTCCCTGGGCATGTGTGATAGTCCTGTCTGTCGTCCTTGTGATAAATAAATAAATCTCACCAGGGCACATGGCTAGCTCTCCGCTGCCCAGCACCCTTCAGGCAGAACCCAAAGCAGGCAGAATCACAAGCTGCTCGTTGACCCCGGAAGCCTTTCCCCACCAGGAGAGCAGGAGGGGTTTCTGCTGCAAAGAGGCCTTAAAACTGCAGCGTCCCCGCCCCTCCAGCAGCCCCCAGGCACTTCCATCAGGATGGGTCTGGGATCAGAGAGACCTGGTTCAAATTCTGGATCCTTCTCTTTCTGTGGGAATCCTGGGCAAATCACTTCACCCCCATGAGCTGTGCTTTCCTTCTTTGCAGAATGGGGCCAATGGCTCTACCTATACTGCCGAGAGGTTTAAAGATGATGAGCCAGGCTGCAGGAAAGGTACCTTGGGAGCGATGGGAGGCGGGGGCTGTAGTGAGATGAGCCTGGCCTCCCCAGCAGCCCAGCTGCTGAATGAGGAGCAGGCCCCTCAGCTCCACGTACCCTACTTCCTCCCGTGTAAGATAGGGGTGGGACCCCACAGGACGGTCGTGAGGGTGAGGGTTAACGGAGCTGATGCGTGCTGCGGTGTGGACACCATTTGAGGGAGCTTGATCCTCAGTGTGAGATGTTAGTGGGTGGGGGCACCTTTCACAAGCAGGAAGTTGCTATTGACCTCCCTGTCTGGCCATGTGATCTCTCCCTCTCACCTGTGCCTCTGCCACGGTCCCATCCACTGTGATGACCCAGCAAAGGAGGCCCTCACCAGAGGCGGAAGCCATGGGGTTGCCTAATCCTGGTCAGCCTCTAAAACTGTGAGCTAAATAAACCTCTTTTCTTTCTAAGGTACCTAGCCTCAAGTATTTCATTATAGTAACAGAAAATGGGTTAATATAATACATCGAGAAGGCCAACACGGGTTACCTGTGGTTACTCCCATCAGCAGCATCAATGTCGCTACCTTCCTAACCATCCTCCTCATAGTTGTATATCACAAGTGGAATAAACAGCCATCCTTTTCTTCTGTCGTGTAACCTGTTCACTCTATGCCTCATCTTGACATATTTTTCCCTATATAAATTTGATCCGGGTCTCATTTTTATCTTCTTTGCTTCTTAAAGTATTCAAGCTTTCCTGTATCTTCTTAAACATACAGGATATAGTTACAACCTTCAACTTTACAGTGCTGTCTCCTGGCTCATTACTGGGTTCTTCTCTGTGGCTTGATGGCTGCTTCGCGGTAGATTTCCAGGAGTGAAGCTGCTGTGTGGATTTAGACCCCTGCCCCTGCTCCAGCCGCAGCGTCTCAGTGCCTTTTAGCCCTGAGCACGTCTTGAGATTTCCCAGCGATCTGTGTTTGGCTTCACTGGTCACAGCTGGTAAAAGCCTTGCTGAGACTACCAGGCCACAGTCCAGCAGGCTGTCCGGTGGTTGGGTGGAAGGGAGCAGCAGGGAGCTTGGAGCGGGGTAGAAATTTCTCTTACTAACAGTTACCACTGTCTGCACCTTCCCATGTCCCTGTGCTGGGTCGCTATCTCAAAGAGAGGCTACTGTCCCCCACTTTATAGATGGGGAACCTGGGACTCAGAGATGTTAGAGGCTTAGGGTTCACAGAGCAGGTATGTGGCACAGTTGGGTTAGTACAGGGGTCCTCCAGAGGCCACCCTGACTGCATGTGGGACATGAGCAGGCACTGCCTCGTCCCGGTCTCACCAAAGAGTCTGTGTGCAGGGTTCTCTGCCACCTGCTTCCTCAACTTCCCGGCACAGACAGCTGTGGAGATGAGAAGGTCTGGCGGAAGCTGCTTCCCCAACCACACTGCAGAGAAGAGAGGATCCTGAGAGATCTGCATGGAGTGAATGCGTCCCCCACAGTGCCCAGAGTCCTCCCCTTCCTGCAGAGCCCGGTTACCAGAACAGTCCCTCTGCCTGCATCCCATCCACAAAGGCCTGCCAGAGCCATCAGAGGGGCAGCTCAGAAGCACAGTAGGGGTGCTGGAGGAGGCTGAAGCAGAGGAGCTGGGCTTCCTGGAAGGGGCGGGGATCCTTGAGCTTGAGTTTGGCCTAGGTAGGAGGGTGGCCACTCATTCCCATCTCCACCCAGCAGATCCAAAAGAAGCAGGTTAAACACCAGGGACTCTCCACTGTCTGTCAAGCACATGCAACGTTCTGGATGAATCTGATAAATACAAGGACAGGAAAGAGTGCAGCCGTGGGGTTCCATCTCTGTGACACCCCAAACGGTCCAGCTAATTTGTGCACACGAGCCAGGACGGTGGTTGTCCACGGATGTGTGCATGGTGACAACAAGGAGTCCCTAGAGGTCCTCGGGTGCTGCCGATGTTCTGTCCTGGGTGCTGGTTACGTGGACACGTCCACCCTGTGAACATGCGTCCTTAGCTCACCTACAGTGTGTGTGTTTCCCTGTGCACTGTCCTTCATGCTTTTGAATAATAATAATGATGATGCTAATTAAAAACAAATGAGTCACACCTCGGCAAGGATGTGCTTCAGAGGGGCCCTCTGGGTGCTGGGGTGTCCCAGACTGTGAACCACCGAGGTCGGGCAGTAAAAGGAAGGCCACTGCGTGGACATCACACAGCTCTGGCTTCAATTTCCAGCTTGGTGAAGGTGCTCCTTTGGTTTATCTCTTGGAACCTCAAGTTTCCCATTTGGAAAATGGGGCCCGTGGGCCTGCGCAGACTTGCTGCCGTGAGTGTACTGTGGACCGATTGGCACCCAGGTGGGCGTCAATAAATGCGTGGCTCCTGGTGAGCCCTCCCTCTGGGAGGAAAGAGCCTGGCCCATGGTGGAGGCTGGGAGGGTGGACTTCCTTCTGCAGCTGGGAGATCCTTGTGTCCAAATGGCCAGGCTGGTCACACGCCCGGGGGATTTCCACCTCGACCTCTCAGTTCACTCTGGGTGACTGAGGAAGGCATTTTCTCAATGCCTTGAAACCCCCTCACCCAGCAGCTTCCAGATGGTCATTGCTGGAAAGTTCTACTTGTTTAGAGCCAGCCCAGCCCCCTGCTGCCTTCCTTAGGGCAGCAGAGCCTAGCATTCAGAAAGAGGCCTGGGTGTCTGTCTGACATGTCCTACCTTTGAGCTATGCCCCAGCCCTTCCATTATCTTAACAGAATCTTCCAAGGAGCAGAAATTAGGTTCTCAGGAAGCCCGATTAATCGACATTTTCCTATTTTGTATGGTACTTTTCATGTTGTATTAAGAAGCCTGACTAAGCCAAGGTCACGAGGTTTTCTTCTAGAAACGACCTAACTTTAGATTTTACATTGGGATCCTTGATTCATTTTTTAAAAATATTTGTCTTTGAAGTGTGCAAAATGCATTTAACAAATATAGCATAAATATGCATATAACCCTTTGTAAGTCTAGTGACATTAAGGACATTCACCTTGCAGGGCAACTGTCACCACCATCCATCCTGAGGACTCTTCATCTTGCAAAGCTGAAACTCTGTGCCCATTTGCAGTGAGTTCCCGTTCCTCTCTCAGCCACTGGAAACCACTGCTCTGCCTTTAGTGTCTGTGACTCAGACACTCCGGGCACCTCATGCAAACCGTGTCACACAGCAGTCGTGTTTTCACGACTTCTTCCCTTAGCCCATTGTAAGCACAACCTCCTTGAGGTGCCTTCCTGTTGTAAGATGTGCAGAATTTATTTCCATCTTAAGGTCGAGTAAGAGGATCCATTTTCGGAGAGCTTTATTGAGTTGAGGGCGTACATCCTACCATTCATTCAAGTGCATGAGTTAATTGTTTATTTTCACAGTTATACAACCTTTGCCAAAAATTTTTTGAGAACATTCTCGACACCCCCACAAAGACACTTAACCAATTAGCAGTCACTCCCTAATCCCCTCCACCGCACACTCCCTCCCCTTAGCCCTAGGTAAGCCCTGGTGGGCTTTCTGTCTTTCCAGACTTGCCTGTTCCAGGAATTTCATATCAGTGAAATCGTATCATATGTGACCTTTGGTGGCTGGCTTCTTCCACTTGGCGTGTGGCGTCCGTGTTCCTTTGAATGGCTGAATGACATCCCATTACATATACCCATTCTCCGCTACAGACTGTCCTTTTTCCTGCTTTCTGGTTATGATGACTCAAGTGTGAACATTCCTGCATACACTTCCCGGGTGGAGGAAAGCTTTGGTGTCTCTTGGGTTTATACCTAGGTGCAGAATTGCTGGTTGACACGGGAACTCCACATCAAACACTTTGAGGAGCTGCCGAACTGTTTTCCAAAGCAGCTGTGCCGTTTTCGACTCCCATGACCAGGGACAATGACATCTGTCCTCACTCGCCTCCTTTTTTTTCAATCGCAGTCACCCCCGTGGGTGTGAAGTGGTATCTCACTGGGGTTGGGCTCTCATTTCCCTTCTGACTAATGATGTGGCACATCATCTTCGTAGGAGCAGAGCTGATTTAAATCTTTTGTCATATTTATTTTTTTAATTTTATATATTTATTTATTTTTGTGATACCGGGAATTGAACCCACGGTTTCATGCATGCTTCAATCCCAGCTCTTTTTATGATGAGACAAGGTCTTGCTAAATAGCCTGGATCGACCTTGAACTTTGATCCTCCTGCGTCAGTCTCCCTTGTAGCTGGGATTACAGGTGTGCACCACTGCACCTGGATACTTCCATATTTTCTGCTAAGAGTCTTCTGGTTTACACTTAGGTCTCTGATCTATTTTGAGTTAATCTTCGCTGTGGTGTAAGAAAAGGGTCTGGAGACTGGGTGTGGGCAATGTGGGGGTAACTATGGTTTACGATCAAATGCATATCACATTTTTCCTTAATGTCTGAACACACATTCTGTTTAAATTTTGTGTGTGGTGACAGAAATGGATTGAAATTATTATTTTTTTTTGTTTTCGTTAACCCCTGTCTTCCTCTCTCTCTCCCTCCCTCCTTCCTTCTGCCATAATGAGAAACAACTGGCCCAGCCCTATGGGAGGAGGCTGTTCTTCGTGTGTGGATCTTCATGTGTGGACTTGCTGTTACCGTCTTGGTCAAAAAATAAAATTTCCATACTATGTAGATCTAATTCTGGATCATCCATTCTGTTCCACTGACCTAATTGGTTATCTTTACGTCAATGCCACACTACTTTATTAGCATAAGTTTATAATTCCTAATCAGATAGCGTAAGCACTGCAACTTCATTTTTCTTTTTATTGTTGACTTGGCTCTTCTAGATCTTTTTAATTTTCATATGAATTATAGGATCAGCTTGTCAGTTTCCAAGAAAAGTCTGCTATGATTTTGATTGGAAGTGCCCTGACTTCATGGAGCCAATGCGGAAATTCATGTGTTAAGGACACCGAGTCCTTTATCCACGAGCATGGTGTGTCCCTTACTTTATTTTCGTCTTCCTTGATTTGTCTGAGCACTGTTTTATTGTTTTTGGTGTACACATATTCTATATTTTTTGATCAATTTTACCCCTGAATATTTCATAGTTTTGGATATTGTTATAAATGAATTTGTAAAATTTCAATGTCCAAGTATTCATTCCTATAGGTAGAAGTACAATTACTATTATTTTCTCTTTTTTTTCCTGTAAACTTGCTGAACTCAGTTAATAGTCCCAGTAGCCTTTTTGTACATTCTGTAGGACTTCCTTTTTTAAACAACAATTTTATTACTGGAGCACACGGACTTGTTTATGCAACCAGGGCAGAGGCTGCAGATGACTCATCTTCCCAATGGTGGGGGAGGACTCCCTTGATCTCATCCTATCTAGTCAATTGGTGGATTCGGTTCTCTATCAGAACCAGACAGAATTTAGGATTTTTGTCCTTTGTGTTTCTCTCAAGATACTTCTAAATAGCAACTGCTCTTAGTGGGCTGGCGGAGGTCCTCAGGAAGATCAGGAGCACACCCTTTGGACTTACAGAATCTTGAGTTTTTATTGTCTGTCAAAACACATATATGTCCAATGCCACTTGAGTCCCTCAGGATCACACTTCTTTGGGAGGGTGACAGGCCCTTCTTGCCCAGTTCATAATTCTGCTCCTTCACATCATCAGGTGGGGACACTGCCGTGACAGGGTGGAGCCCACAGTGGGACAGGCCCTTCCCAGGAGCATGTGTGTGACCCGTAATGGAAGTGGCCAGGCAGCAAAGAGCCTGTGAGATTGTTTCCATGGATTGTGACAAGGAATGCCAATAGAGGATCCCACTTCCTCCTTCCCAGTCCGAAAGCCCTTTTACTAATGGTCTCCTCTTCTCTTCCTGCCTTCCTGCAGCAACTAAGCTACCAGTGCAGCACCGACTAGGAGGGCAGGGTGGACAGCCTCACCTCTTCCTGAACTGGAGGGGCAGGGGCTCATCAGCATTAGGCACCATGTCAGCTGTAGGTTTATTGTTGACACCTCTTTCAGGTCGAAGAAACTCCCCTCTCTCTGTTTGCTGACAGCTCTTTGTCCGGAATGAATGTTGGATTTTGTTACATTGCATTCATTGCTGGTTGGTTTGGTTGTGTTTTGGGGCATGTACTAGATGGATCATATGGTTTTTCTCCTCTAGTTTATTAATATGGTGCATTATATTAACTGACTGTTTTACTGCAGTACTGGGGATTGAACCCAGAGACACTCTACCACTGAGCTACAACTCCAGCTCCCCACCTTTTAAAACAAGGTGTATAGTTTCATTTTCTTTATTTGCAAAATACTTAGGACTAATGCAAAAAAAGAAAGAAAGAAAGAAAGACCCCCTGTGAAAACAATTACATTGATTACATTGGTGGGTGGGGCTGAGAGGGGTTAGTGCCCTAGCCCCAAGGAGCTGTAGCAACTCTGGTCCAAGGAATCGAAATGCTATTGGAAAGATACAGAGGAAGAAGGAGAGTGAGAATTGACTGAGGGAGAGGGCCCTGAGGTGGGCCACAAGGGGGCACTAGAGGCTGGGGCGTGGGTCTGGGTGGAGGGAAAGGCCCTCACTGATAGCCATAGAGTGGGGGTCCTGGAGGGCCAGCGTGTCCATGAAGGGGCATTAGTGGTGACCCATGGGAGATCCAAACGGAGGCCCTCGGGGGACGGGCATGCCCGTTAAAGGAGGTCCAGGATGAGGCACTCCAAATGGCAATTGGGGCAGGGGCTGCCCCCCCAGAGCCTGGAGGCCCAGCATGTGGGTGTCCTAAGCCATGATGGCCATGGTGGGCCAGCTGCATCTGAGACATTCCTGGCTGGGGCTTCCCACCTGGTGGGAATGGGTGAGGATGTGAATGTCCGTGACCAGGGTGTCCAGCCCCTGGGGTTCCTGCTGATGGAGGGCCATGTCCCCCAGCCCCGGGAGGCATAGATAGTGGAGGCATCGCTGGTAGTATCCCAGGAGGGAGGGCTCCAGGGGGTGGCACTGGGGGTAGGAAGGAGCAGGAGAAGGCATGCCTGGTGGAGGAAGCCCACACCCTAATGATAATACACAGGATTGGGGTGGAAGGTGAAGGGGGTGCATCTGCAAACAGCTGATGAGGACGGTCAGCCTGGGAGAGTGGGTTCTGGGCTCCTAAGAAGGGGTTCAGCTACTGAGTCATGATGCTCACTCATAGAGTCCTTCTCGAAAGGGTTTAAGGTACAGAGGTACTGCCCATCCCTGGCCTCAATCGCTGCCTCCAAACCACCAAACAAAGCAAGATTAATAAAAGCATAACCTTTGGAGTTGTCTGGATCAGGGTCCAGCATAATTATGGGTGTTTATAAGATGACCCCCAAAACACTGAAAGGTATCATTAAGCAGGTTCTCATCAATCTCCTGGTCTAGGTAGCCAATGAAAGTGTTGGCCCCTACATCCGGGTTTTTGTTGTGAGCTGATGACTTGTTTACCTGTATTGGCTTTCCGTAGGGTTCGATCACGTTTGTGATCCTAATGGCTTAATCAGCATCTTCCTCATTCAAAAATTCAACAAAGCCACAGCCTGGGTGCTGGCCAGGGACTCCGTCCTTTGGCATGATGACTGGCCAAGAGTTCCCCCAGCAGGGTTCACTAACCTCATCTAGGCACCCCACGTACACAGCGGCATCCTGATTCCATTCAGAGATTGGCCTGGCAGCCACCATGGCAAAAGAGCTCCCACCCTCTCCAAGCAGCAGCAACCAGACCTTCTTATTTTACTGTGATACGGAGTCTTGCTAAGTTGCCAAGGGTGGCCTCAAACTCGTGATCCTCCTGCCTCAGCCTCCTCAGTCACTGGGATTCCAGGCATGCACCACCACATGCAGACTAACGGATTTTAATGTAAAAAAAAAATCAACCTTTCAACCTTTCATTCCTGGGATGAGCCCACCTGGGTCATGACATATTTTCCTGCTGAGGCATTCTTAGGTTATGTTTGTCACATTTTGTTAAGAACTTTTGTGCCTATGTTCATGAGAGATATTAGTCTCAAGTTTTCTTGTGATGTCTTTATCTGGCTTTGATATCAGAATCCTAGTGGCTAACAGAGTTAGAAAGCACCACAGCCATCTAAATTGTCTAGAGGAAGATTTATTCCCACTTGTGTCTTTCAAGGAAATTGATCATTTATATATATATATATATATATATATATATATATATATATATAATTGATTTTATGGGTTCAATGGTGTCCTCTCCTAATTCCCGTGTTGAGACCCTGATGCCCAAGACCATAGAATGTGACTGCACTTGGGGACAAGGCCTTTGAAGAGGAAAATGAGAGTGAGCCTTGATCCAATTGATTCCCCACTGTGAGCAGAGCCTGGCATTGGGCACAACCAATGTCCTTGTAAGAAGAGGAAATTTGGACACACAAGAGGCACAGGGACATGCAAGCACAGGGGAAAAGACCATGTGGGGACACTCTGAAAAGGCAGCCACCTGCAAACCTAGGAGAGAGGTCTCAGAATGAAGCCAGCCCTGCCTACACCTTGACCTTGGACTTGCAGCCCCCACGACTGCCTGTGATATCCGGCTGTGGCAAAGCAACTTGGTTGGTATTATTTCCTCATCAAGTATTTGGTCACATTCACCGGTGAAGTCACCTGTACCTGCAGTTTATTTATGGGAAAGTTTTAAACTACATGTGAAATTTCTTTTATAGCTGTGGGCTATTCCCACTTGAATGAGCTTGTGCCTCTCAAGGAAATTGGTCATTTTACCTTAGTTGTTGAGTATATCTTTCTATTCATATGAACGCAGCAACTAGAAATAAGAAAATACCAAAAGCCAATCTGCCGTCTAGAGATGATGGGTACTAATGTTTGCCACTTGTCTTTCCTGATGGATTTTACATATGTGCATACCAATCCCTGTTTTTATCATCAAATACTCTTGAAAAGCATGATTATGGATGGGTGGTTAATAATTCGCTTGACTGCTCCCCTCACCTAGCTGTTTCCGATTGGCAGGGCTGCTCCTGGCACCTGTCTTTTCCTTCTGTCCCTGGGAACCATTCATGCTGTGTCTTGGTTCGCAGTCCTAGAAGTGGAATTTCTGGGTCAACTTCATTATTGAGCGCACTGTGCTTGGTAGGGGGAGGGTGGGGAGCCCATCCTTTCCCTGGAGGCCTGGGCCTCTCTGAGGACCAGCCCGACCAGCGCCTCCAGTGGGGTTCCCACATGATAAAGGGGAGGTAGTGCTGTGCACGTGCTCTTAGGGGTCCCCGGCTTTGGTCTTGGCCTCCTTCACGCAAATCTCAGTAGCTGCCAGCCTCTTGCAGGTTGGAGGCTGTATCTCCACGTGGCGACTGTACCTGGCCTCCCTTCTTGAGCCTCCCTGTTTGGAGCAAGATAACCTCGTTAAGAGGTGTACGCAAACATGGAAGCAAAAACAGAAGCTCAGCTTTGTGCGTTCAGAGAGCGACGGGCAGGACCAGCCCTGCCACTCCCAGTCTTGTCCAAGGGGAACCTCTGGGCTTTTGGAGGAAATAAGGGCCTCTACTCTCCAGGATCCTGGGCTAAGGGAAGTGTCAAGAGCCACAAACCAAAACATATACATGTATCTACAGAACGCGTAGGCAAGTGCAAATTATCAGCTTCCCCGTGAGGCTGCGTGATTGGATGCGGTGGGGTGTTTCCAGGATGTCTTCCTGGGGAAGAAGGACCTGGCGTCACAGAGGCAGAAGAAAGGCGGGGGCTGGGTGAAGGGGAATGAATGGCACCTAAGATGGTTAACTGCTTTGGGACAGCCAGAAGCAGCTGGCTACGCTGCAGTTAGGAAAGGAAGCCCCTGGGGACACAGAGAGGATCTATGTGCGGGTGAGTGGATTCCTTGGAAGGTCAATTTCCAATACCCTCCTTTTTCCCCTTTCACCATCCCAATCACCTCGGGCCAGAGACCAGGCCTCTACTTCGGAACAATCAGGTGTTTAACATTGAGTAGCTGCCAGGTGCCTCGCAGCACAGTGCACCTGGCGGGCTGGTGTGCTCCTTACTCACGAGATCTTGTCACACTCATTCCGAGGTGGGGAACTTCTGCCAAGGTTGCAGCCAGGAAGTGGGGCTCTGGGTTAGAGTCCCATGGATGTGACTGCTCAGTCTGACACACAGCCTCCTGGAGTTCCAGGTTGCCCTTCTCTGCTGTCCCACCCCTGCAGCGCACACCATGCTCCAAAAACAGTAGCAATTGACCATGACCCCGGGCCTACCATACCCTCAACCAGAGGCAGCGGTGCCCCCCAGGGCAGTGTCTGAACATTTTAGCAGTGTTCTGAGACATGTTTAGTTGGGACAGCTCAGAGGTCAGAGAAGAGGGCAGCTCCAAGGCCAGAGATGCTGCTGGACCTTCCGCGATGCCCAGGGAGCTGTCCGCTGCAAGTCACTTGTGCCCAGGCTGAGAGGCCCTGCCCTGACCAAGCAGGCTCCACTCTCCAGATGTGAGCTGGGGGGACTTCCTGCCCCTCCAGCCCTAGCCTAGGTGGACATGGACATGGACACCAACCACTTCCAGAGCACTGAAGCCCCTTCTAGATGAGTGCGTGTGGGTGCTCTGCAGATCCAGGGCTAAGCGCGTTCCAGATGGACACATTGTACACATGACCATGCGCCATGCAGGGCCTCCCTGACAAAAGTCTCTCCTGACCAAACTCCACTCAGGCCCCTCTTCCACACGCACCTCTGCATTGTCCAGTCTTAGCAGGGATCCTGCTGAGTCGGTCCAGCTACATTCTCCCAACTCCACATCCGATCACCCTCCTCTCCGGGTGATCCTCAGCCTCCACCATCCACTAGCGATGTCTGGTCACCTTGGACCCCAGCATTTCTTTTTGTTGTTTTTGATCCGTCCACTCCTCAGCTAGAAACTCCCACTTCCCCTTGTCGTGTTTGGAGTCCAGTCTCTTCCCCACTGCTAAACCCTGGCACAGTGGTGCCTCCACCTCTCATGAATCGATTCCAGCTTCCTATGTTGCAATAAATGTCATTCCAACATCTTCCCGTGGGGATGGAGAGGCCTTTGAACTAACTTCCTCTCAGATGCCTGGGGAAGGACCAACTCTTGGCCAGGTGCTTAAACCCCTCGGAGGGGCAGGCCAGACAGCACTGGGGGTGGGGACCTCCCCAGGCAGCCGTGGGCAGGGCTGTGGCAGTGGGAGGGAGGAGGCGGGGCCTCCTTTTTCTAGGGCATCTGTCACTTGCCCAGGGGCATTGCCCCAGCTCTACCCTGCCAGTGTGCATGGCAGTGTGAAGCTGGGGCCTGCTCCCTGGAGCCTTAGAAGTGCACCAAGGACTTCTTGAGACCTATGTCTCTGGCCCCCCAGAACCCAGAACATGGCAGATGGGGAGCAGGTCAACCCCAAAGGGTTCAGGAGGAAGGTGCTGGCTAGATGCTGCTCTGGGTGGAAGGGTCCAAGCTGCAGGGCCTCTTCTTCCAGAACCTCCAGGTAGGTGCTTGCTGCCCTGGGTCGGAACCCTCCTTGAAAGGTGCTGGGCTGGGGTGGGGGCAGGGACTGGCTCAGAGGAGCTCTGAGTTTCTGAGTGCTGAGCTGGGCTGTCACTTATACTTTCAGTTCCAGAAGGCCTTTGGGACCATTTTGTCAACATCATGGGGCACTTGAGGCCCAGAGAAGCTAAGGGAATTTGGAAGCAGAACTGGAACTGCGCCCAGGGACCACTGATACCTCTAGCTCTGGGTCTTAGCTGCCCAGCGGCCAGGTTGGGCCACCTGGCTCTGAGTCCCAGGACTCTCTGGAGTGTGGCTAGGAAGGTTGGCTCTGGTCTGAGACAGTGGCTTCCTCTCTTGGAAGCAGAGGTGTGGAAGGAAGTTGCTTCCGGTGCCTCCTGGCTCTGCCGCCCTGGGGTGTGTTCCTCTAGGAGGGCAGGGCAGGTGTGGAGGGGTGCTGGTCACAGGGCTCAGGTGGTAGGAACTGGGATATCGAGGGACAGCATGAGTGGCACCTGTGTTGAGGCTCAGAACTGCAGGAAGGAGGAGGGGCTGAACTGAGGCTTAGGGTTTCCTCTCTCTCAGGTGCAGCCTGGGTGTGAAGTTCTTCGCCATCGCCGTGGCTGCCAGTGGTAAGCACAGGCCCTGGGGACACCCCTTCTTCACCACCCCCAGCCTTTCTCCTGCACCCCTGGGTACCTGTATTATTGTCCCAGGGCCAGACACTTCCTTCCTGTCTCTGGGCCTCCACTTCCCTGGCAGGCTTCCCCGCCTCCCCTGGGGCTGTTTACTCCTTGGCCACCCGCAAACACACCAGGGGCCTTCAGCATTTATGAGCCACGAGGGAGCATGGCGCAGAGCTGAGCAAGCATCGTAAAATGCTGGTGTTCGCTGGGCGTTTGCGTGCCTAAGGTGCACATTAGCGAGTGTGCGTGTTGGTGGAGCGAATGGGTGTGTGCCGCCAGACGTCCGTGTGGACGCGTGTGGAGGTGCGTCTGAGCTCTTGGGGATGCCTGTGAGCCTCCTCGTGTCTCCGCGTGTTCGTCGTGGTGCGAGGAGTGTGTAGGGGCCGATGGCCCCGGAGCTTCTCTCCTGGGCGGGTACTGGGGGCATCGTGGACCCAGTGCAGCCACCGTCGTGTGAGGCTCTAGACGCAAATTAGAGCCCAGCATGAATCCGGATATTCCTGCGGCAGGGGCCTCAGCTGCGTGGGATGTCAACCGACCCTCTTGCTGGCTTTGCATGCAGCTAGTTACATGTCACCTGGACACAGCCTGATTTGAGGGAAAGAAAACAATGCCAGAAACAAAGATAAGAGTCAACGTGGCCAGACACAAGAAAGGACTGGCGGCATGTGGGCAAAGCAACCTGTTATTTAGGAAACTACCGCCTGCGCGCTGCCTAACCACTGGCTGGGCCGAGCCTTCCACCCAGCTAGATGCGGGCTTCATGTGTGTGAGCATGGTTGTGATGTGTGAGTGTGAGTGTGTGCAGGTGTGTGAGGTGTGGGTAGAGCAGGGCTGTTTGACAAGTGTCAGTGTAAGCCGAGTGTGGGAGGTGTCTGGGTGTGTGTGTGTAAGCTGAGTGTGGGAGGTGTCTGGGTGTGTGAGTGGGTAAGCTGAGTGTGAGAGGTGTCTGGGTGTGTGGGAGTGGGTAAGCTGAACATGAGTGTGTAAGCTGAGTGTGAGAGGTGTCTGGGGGTTGTGTGTGTAAGCTGAGTGTGAAAGCTGTGTGTGTAAATTGAGTGTGACTAGGGGAGTGGGCAAGTGTAATAGCGGGTGTGTGTGAGCCTACCCTTTGGTCCTGTGGGAGCAGAGGGCCAGGGCCTGAGGCTGTCAGGGAACATCTCGGCAGCTGGTGGGGTGGGGCAGCAGTGGGGCAGAGATGGGGGCCACCACATAGGGACAGGGGACAGAGGGCAACCAGAGCCCGTGGCAGTCAGGTCCTTCCTGGAGGCACTGCCTGGGATGGGTGCTCTGTACATACATTCAAGGTGGCATCTGAGCCTCCAGGGAGCTGGTAGGGGAGGCATCCTTGTCCCCCATCTGTTTGAGTCGTCTGAGGTCCCCAAGACTGGTGGAGGCAGCAGAGCGAGGCCTGGGTGGCACCTAAGCTGCTTTGCACACACATTTTTCTCCCACAAGACTCAGCAGAGCAGGAGGAGGAGGCTGGGGAGGAGAGCCAGTGCCTCGTCCCCTGGTCCCCTGGCCCTCTCACGTGCTGTCCTCGAGAGCCTTTTTGGGTCTTCTCTGTCTGCAGTGCAGGGCGGGCTCAGCCCCCTGGCCACAGGTCCTCCCCGGCCCTGCCCTGGGTTCTTGCTAGACACCGCTCTTTCTCTTCGAAGTCAGCTTTTTCTCCCTGGTCCTCCCTCTTTTCTTCCTCTGTGCTCCTTGTTCTCTGTAATGTCAGCATCCACAGAGCTGAGACTCAGGAGAAGCAGGTTCCCAACCTCTGCCCTCTCAGGGCTGGGAGGTTGGAGGTGCACGTGGGGTCTGCGCTGCGTGCTGGCTGGCTGGCCTCTCAGCTGGGGGACAACGAGCAGGTTCTGCCTCTTTCAGCCACCTTTCTGAGCATTAGTTTTCTCATCCATAAAATGGGAACAGAGTGGCTCTCCTGCTGGCATGTAGACAAGGACTGTAGGCTCCAGGCTTGGTCAGTGCTGAGCCCAGGAAGACACGAGGGGCAGCACAGGTGGCTCAGAGCCCAACACCAGTGAGGACCACAAGAGAGGGAAGCAGTGGCCTGCAGGGAGAACGCATCCCCGAACTGAGCAGGCCTGGCTGGTGCTTAGAAGCTGACATTGCTGGTGAAAGAAGGGTCCCTGTACCATCACTGTCTCTGTGAATGCATAATCCTAAGATGCACCAACTCCAGGACCTCGGTGGGGACCTGGCTCCCCACCAGGGGCAGGGATATCAGGAAGAAGCCAGAAGGGGGTTAGAGGGACCCAGAATCAAAGCCCTGGGATCCACAGCAGCAGGTGACATTTGCAAAGCCCCTTCCAGTTATCCAGGCAATGGGGCAGCCCCTTTGAGGAGCATGTTCAGATGATCCCCAACCTGTGATGGGTTGGCTTAATTCTTCAGCTTTATGATGGTGTAAAACCAGTACACATTCAACAGAAACTTTCGATTTTGAATTTGGAGCTCTTCCCAGACTAGTGACACACAGTGCAATCTCTCACTTGCTGGGCAGCACTGTCCCCGACCCCAGGGGAGTCATCTGCCCTGCAGTGGACTCTTGCTAGGCAGTGATGTTTGGTAGGTTAGGCTCTGAAACGCATTTTTGACTTAAGGTATTTTCAACTTGAGATGGGCTTATCAGGAGCATCTGAGCCAAGTGGCAAGGGGTGTGTGTCCAGACTGTCCCCATCACCTTCCAACACAACCCTGGGCAAGTGACTAAGTGCTCCAGCTCAGTCTCCTTATCCACAAGATGGGATAACAACAGAGGTCGCCATGAGCACTCAGGGAGTTGGAGAGTGGAAGGGCCTAGGCTTTTGTCCATCTGGTTTCTCAGGCAGTAGAGCTTAATGCGGGGATCTGGGCGATGCCCCGTTCTCAGGACTTTGTAGATGCCTCTCCTCCTTTCCTTGCTCGCCTCTCCTCTTCTGCTTCTCTCTGCTTCCCCCTTCTTGCCCTGGCCCTGGGGTACAGGGAGGACAATCAATAGGGCAGGGACCCACACCACTGCCTGGTTCTCCCGTAGCTCTGTCCGCAGCCCAGGGCAGCCTGCTCAACCTGAAGTCCATGGTGGAGACGACCACGGGCAGAAGTGCCATCCTGTCCTTCGTGGGTTACGGCTGCTACTGCGGGCTGGGGGGTCGTGGCCTGCCCATGGACGAGGTGGACTGGTAGGTGAGGGGACCAGGTGAGGGCAGCTGAGGGCATCCCCATCTCAGTGAGAAGGAACAGGGGCCTCTCCCCAAAGGATCAGGCTTTTTGGATGAGGAGCCCGATCTTTGAGTGTCCTCCCCAGCCACCCTGGATGCTTTCTCTTGTCCATCTCCAAGGTCTCATGACCTCAAACGCACATGGGGGGCCAAGGGCGTGAGGCCCTTCCCCATCAGACTGCAGGCTCTGAAGGGCAGGACTGTGCTTCCTCCATCAGACTAGCAGCTCCCCAAAGCCATGTCTTCTGGTCCTATTTCCCCAACAGCAGCCAGCACCAGGTCTGGTATCACTGGGAGCTTAATAAATGCATGCTGACAGTGGCTTCCACCCTACAGAGGTGGTGGGGACAGCCACTCTGTGTTTGCTTCCCATCCCCCATCCTCCCAGTGCCCATTGGCTTTCCAGACCACCTCACTCCCTGGCCATCAGGCACAGCCAGGTACAGCCTCTGCTTACGAACAGAGTGGTTCCATGCCAACTTAAACCCAGGCCTCCCCCTTCCACCCTGACCACGCTGTTGGACCACCTGAACTGCCCCCAGAGCCCCCCGCCCCACCACACTGCAGCTGTATCCTGGGTAGTTCAGGAAGCTGGGAGCCTTGGGGATAGGATAAAGGGGCAGGATCAAGGGCAAGAACCCAGGGAACCAGCCCCAGCTCTGCCTGGATGTGCAACCTTGGGCAAATTACTGTGGCTCTCTGGGCAGCAGTCTGAAGAGGTCTGACCCATGAAGGGCTGGAACAGATGGCCCGAGATCTCTGCCCGTCTGCTTACCTCTGCCAACTCCAGGTGCTGCCATGCCCACGACTGCTGCTACCAGAAGCTCTTTGACCAGGGCTGCCGCCCCTACGTGGACCACTACGACTTCACGATAGAGAATGAGACCGTGATTGTGTGCAGTGAGTCCCTCCCCTGACACCCAGCCAGAGAGGGCATGGACGGCCACACACAGGGTGCCCCATGCACTCGGATTCCAGGCAGACAGTGAAAATCGGTTTAGTCTATGCATGGACACCAGGAAGATCGATGTTAGCATAGCATTAATTAGAAGAAGCACTCCTTCGGTGTAAGCGCGAATGGCCACAAGTACACACAAGGACAGTCTGACTTTTTGCCTCTCAGTCCTTACCCATCGCTCCCCCCAGGGTAGGTGTTCCTTGCCTCTGGGACAGGAGGCAGGAGGTCTGAGAGCATAGAGACAGCTGGCAGGGTGAGCCTTTGCTTCCTTGGGTGACTTAGGCAAACCCTACTTCCCGCCTGGGCCTCAGTTTCCCCAACTACACAATGCTGACTTCAACTAGAAGTTGGATTTCATTGGTTCCCCAGTTTCAGCCTGCACCAGAGTCACCAGAAGGGCTGTGGCAGCATGGAGTGCTAGGCCCCTGCCCAGAGCAGCTGACCTGCACCCCGGGGTGGTGCTGGTGCTGCTGGCTCTGGGCTCTTGGATTCCGTGCTCCACGTGCCCATGTCCCCGTCCTTCACCCACAGCCTTGCACCCACCCCCACAGGCGAGCTCAACGAGACAGATTGTGACAAGCAGACATGCCAATGTGACAAGAGTGTGGCTCTGTGCCTCAGGAACCAGACGTACAGGGAGCAGCACCGCGGCTACCTCAACATTTACTGCCAGGGCCCCACGCCCAGCTGCAGCATCTATGACCCACCCCCCGAGTT
Organism: Aplodontia rufa; assembly: GCA_004027875.1. Taxonomy (NCBI): domain Eukaryota; kingdom Metazoa; phylum Chordata; class Mammalia; order Rodentia; family Aplodontiidae; genus Aplodontia; species Aplodontia rufa. Next base: position 135,634 of record PVKS010000337.1, read on the forward strand.
CATCTGTGGACATGGCTTCCCAGTGACCCCTGCCCTGCCCTAGCACTTCTGAGGTCTGAGAGCAAAGAGGGTGGAGGGTCTGTCTTGGGGGCCAGACAGCTGGAGCCGATGGGGTGGGGCCAGAGAGGGAGCTCAGGGGCCTCCACTGCTGCCTCCCCAGAGCCCTGCATCAAGCCCGGGCCCTGCCTGTGGCCACCAGCTCTTCTGGCCCTGCACTGCGCATGGCTTTGTCCTGGTGCTGGCTCTGGACTTGATGGGGAGCCTGTGGCTTGTTGGAGTCTCCCCTGAGTGTGGAAGGCATGACCTGGAGAAGAGATTGGGCCCCAGCTTGACTCCCTGAGCTGTGGCGCCCTGGCTCCTCAGGCCTCCAGCGCATGCTTGGCTGCGTCCTGGGACCGGCTCCTGGGCATGGACAGTGCTGGTCCTGAGGTCTGGCTTCTGGGTCCCTGGCCAGCCCTGCAGGATGGTCAGGAGGATTTTCTCTGCTTTGGGGGCTGTGGCTCTCAGAGCCCCATTAACACAGCAGGTGGCCCCTCTGCACCTCTGTTGAGGTGGCACAGGACTGCAGGACGGGTCCCAGCACCAAAGCCTCTGCTCACAGTGCCTCCAAGCAGACTCCCGCGCCCATATGCAGCCATGTGTCAGGTGCAGGGTGACTGTCCCTGAGCACACAGGGGCACGGTGGGAACACACCCAAATATGCCCCCCACGCTCACATGCCCACCCTGACCCATGCACGGAAGAGCCCCCACCCCCAGCGCAGGACACCACTGCTCTGAGGTGGGGCCTTTGGATGCCCAGACATGAGCAGCTTGCAGGGCCCAGCCCTCAGCCCTCGCTTGCAGCTGCCAGAGGCGGGAAAACACCGACCCCTTCTCCTGGCCAAAGAGAGCCAGGTGTTCTGTTGTGGGGAAGAAGCTGAGGGCTGGGACTCGCTGGGTCAAGAGGGACACAGAGGTGGGAGGGAAGGTGTCAATGCAAGAGACTGGGGAGAAAATTCCAGAAGGCAGCAGAGAATGAGCAGGGTGGAGAAGAGGGAGGGGAGATGGGAGCAAGGTGAGAGGCATGGTGCCTGGAGAAGGGACAGGCAGGTAAAGGGGAGGCTTCTCTGCTGTGCCCAGCACTGTGGCCCCTCCAGGTGCACCTGCACCTTCCCCTGGCCACTCACTCCCTCGGCCCACCTCAGGGTCAGTGGCCTCCACCTAGCCAACCCTGCCTCACTCCTGACTTCAAGCCATGTCAGTCCCGAGGACCCACAGAGGCTGCCCTGCCTGGACGCTGAGAACAACCACCAGAAATTTCAACCTGCCCTGGCAGCGTCCCCATGGCCACTGTCACTGAGGAGGGACAGCCAAGCAGGGTGGAGAAGGAGGCAGGAAGAGGCACCAAGAAGAGTTGGCAGGAGGCCCAGAAGCTGCGATAAACAGCAGCTTTTAGGACAGCAGCCTTGGGACTCCGGGAGGCTGCAGTGGGGTCACTGTTGGGGGCTTGGCTCTTCCCAGGCTCACCTCAGGCCAGCAGGGGTGTGTGTGACATGATGGTCACCGCGAGTGCTGACCAGACCTGCCCAGTCACCTGTGTCTTCCTTGTCTACCTTCCAGGAGCCCAGTAAGCAAGCTGCCCTTCTCCACTCTCCTCCACTGGCCCCCAAGTCTCTGGGTCAAGGTCCCCAAGCAGTGGTATTGCTGGGACCAGGCACCTGGAGCCTCCTGCAGGGTCTCGGCCCCTGACCTGTGGGCCCTCCTCTCGTGCACACCCTGCCTTCTGGAAGGGGGATGGGGTTCTGCTGCTATGGGGGTCCTACCCACCCCTCCTCACCCCAGACTCTCCAGGGCGCCCCAGCCCTCAGAGAAGCCCGCAGGTCTCAGCATCCCCTCCGCAAAAGAATAAAGGCCCAGCTCTGGATCCTGAGTGTCTGACTTTACTCCTGACTGTGGGTCCTCCCTGGCCAGCCATTGGGAGGGGGCACAGGGATCTCTCCTGGATCTTCATCCCTGGGGAGGGCAGGTTCCCCCCAAACCCACTAGTTCGTGTGGCCTGTCCTCTCCTGTCCCCTGCTTGGAGCTGAAGTGGCCCAGCTCCAGCAGAGAGAGGCAAAGGCTGGGAGGGTTGGGAAGCCGTGTCAAAGCCATGGTCCCTGGGCCCATAGTCCGGCCTTAGGCAGTGATGACCAGCCCAGACCAGGGGCTGTCCAGTTGCCAGTCTCAGTATCAGCCTCCTCACTCTTCTGATGAACCACCAAGGTCCAACAAGGGACAACAGCTTGCCCAAAGTCACAGAAGCTGTAAACCAGGCTCCGAATCCTGGGTCACCCTTCCTGACACCTCCTAAGATGACAGGCAGCCTTGGCAATGAGGAGTGACTCAGGGCCTGGATGCCAGCCAATCTCGTTTCTCTTTCTAGCTCTGCTGTCTTAGTTGTGCCATCTGTGACATGGGACCACACTCCCAGCCTGAAAGTCACAGGCTTATGGTGCCAGCCATGGAGACAACTGGAGGCTGCAGCTTTGTGAGTGGAGTAGGGGAGGGGTCAGAGGGCAGGAGGTCATCACGCTCCCGATCACAGCTCCAAGGCCAGACACTGTTCAAAAGGAAGTGGGGTGGTGACAGGGAAGCCACATGAGAATGGTGCAGGACAGCGGTCTTGGGTCCCATCCCGGCCCCTCCGTTCCTGCCCACGTGGGTGTAGAGTGATGTTTCTGATGCTCTCCAAAACTGTGGGTTTTCCTGGGGACATTTAGCGGTGACCCCTGGGGAGGCACAGGTGAATGCCCCCTCCCCACCTATCCCCAGCCTCTGACGGAGCAGCCTATGCATCCTGCAGCATAGATGGAGCTTTCTGGAGAGACTTCACTACATCCTTAAAGCTGGAAACCCCCGGACCAGGTCATCAGCTGTTATGTTCACTTGGTGGCCACCAGTACCAGTGGCCTCCCTAGCCGTTCCAAACTGAGCCCTGGCATGGCAGGAGAGGTAGGTGCCCAAACTCGTGGCCTTCATGACCCTCACAACCTTCTCCATGATGACACCCCAAAGGCCATCAGGGTGGAACCAGGGTGGTATTCTGGGCTCTCCCCTGGGGGGGCGGGGCGCTCCCAACAGAGATGCATAGGGCACCTTTTTGAAGGGGCTTTACATCCAGGGACTTTTCCTTCTCTGAGAACTTTCGGTCACTCTTTCCAAGCCTTCCATGCTGAGGCTGGAGAAGAGGGCTGGCTTGTTCCTTGCTGGCCTAGGGGCTGCCCTCTCTACCCAGACTTGAGTCTGCCTTCTCCATTCTGTGGGGACCCCTCCCCTCCCCTTCCCCATTCACAGCTTTGGGGGCCCTCGGTTAGGACCAGCTGTTTCCTAGGACTTGGGCGACACCTTGTGGACATTTTTGGTCACCACCAGTGCTGCTCTCCATACTTCCTGCTCTAGACCCGCTGTGAGAGAGGACAGGGAGAGGCAATGCCCAGCAGAGCACAGGAAAACCATCTCATCACCGCCACCAACACCTCCTGTCTCAAGCAGTATTGACTGGGTAGCACCCCAGCTCTGCCTCTCACAGGCTGCGAGCCCTTGGGCGGGTTTTGTCACCCAAGCTGAGCCCCAACATTCCCCCTTTGCTGCTGTGTGGTTAATAATGAAGCACACGCCTCAGAGGGTTTGAGGACTGAATGAACACACAGCACGGGGCCTGGCGTGGAGGACAGAAACTGTCAGAGCTGGTGACTGGTGCCCTTCTGTCCTGTAATGGGCTGAAGGTCTTCAGGGTCAGGTTGGAAAGCAGAAGCAGGAAGTGGATCGCCAGCAATCTCCCCAAACCGGAAACTGGCAGAGCCAAAGCTGTAGCTTTAGAAGGAAAACCTGGCTCCTCCTATGAGGAGGATGGGAGGGAGGCAGAGGAAGGCTCCACGGACACCATTGCCCCCAACCACAGCCAGGCCCCTGGACCTTGCCTGACCCTGGTCACGGCTGGGCCCAGGACCCACCACTCCCTTGGCATGGGCTTGACCATGAATGCAGAGAGGTGGCCCTCTCCTCCCAGAGGCTGGCACAGCTTCCCCAGGTGTGGCTTCCTAACAAGCAGCTGATGCCACCAACTGTGACAACAGGCAAAGTTCTAGAGAGAAACACCAAGGCTTCTAGCCTAGGGAGGCAGCAGTGTACGGCAAAACCCAAAAATGTCACCCTGCCAAGAGCTGCCCTGCTGGCACAGCCTGCCCCCGCAGAGGCCAGGACCCCAGGACATCAGGGAAGAAGAGCAGGGTGAGCTAGCACTTCCTGTCTGCCAAGCACCAGCTGAGAGCTGAGGGTGTCCTCTCATGTCCCCCTGCCCCTGGTGGCCCTCCACAGGGGGGCTATTCATAGCTGGTCACAGCCTGCTTATAAACCAAAACCACAAAGGCCCAGAGAAGCCAAGTACGTGGCTCCAGGTCTTGGAGAACTTGCACTTTGACTCCTGAACCTTAACCTCAGAGAGCTTCGGGTCCAACATCCTCCCCTTGAGAAAAGGGATGGGAAGAAAGAGATTCAGAGTCCCCGGCACTTGTAACCAGTGAAAGAGGGATGAATAATTCCTGGTAAAACATGGAGGAGAAGGCACAGCCGAGGAAACTGAGGCCCAGAGAGAAGGGGGGCCTGTTTGAGGCCCTCCCAACCCCCGCTGCCTTCACGCAAGACCGGGCCTCTCCAGCCTAAAGAGGCTGCCCACCCTCGCTTCGCAGGTAAATTCCTTCCTGCCCTCCCCAGCACTGGCCAGAACCAGGGCCAGGCCCCCAGCAGGGTGGCATTGAGCCCTTGGAGCAGCCTCCTAGCTCAGCCTTGCCCCACGTCTCCAGTTCTGGGGTTTCTTCTGGAGGAAGCCTTGGAGGCATGGCAGCTGTGTGTCCCTGAGCTGTGTGCCCCTCCTGCACAGAGCTTAGTGAATTGCGGATTTGAACCACCCCTACCTGCAGATTTTTCAGGAATTCCATGTGCCTGGCACAACGTGGACTCTCAGTACCTGGAGTCGTCTGCCCCAGCAACAGGCTTGGGGACACATTCTTAGTCCCTGACTCAGGCTCTCAAGGGCCCTTAAGTGATCTCAGTCGTGCCTGGTTGGTAGCCTGAGCCCTTAGCCTATGCACTCAGGGACCCAGAGACCCAGTCACCCACTCCTCACCAGCTGGCTATCTCCCTGCCACACCCATGTTGCAGGCCCTTCCCAGAGTAGGACAGGGTAGCAGCAATCTCGTCTCCTTCAGCTTTCACACATGCAGTCATCCCCAAAGAGTGACCGCCACTGCAGGTCAGGTGCTGAGCCCCAGATCCCACCCTCCATGGAAAACTCACCACCTTACCACCCTGATGTCTGGAAGCTTCACTCAGAGCTCAAGAAACGGGCTGGTTACGATCTAAAGTGAGTCATTGTAAAACTATACCTGCATTCAGAGTTGGGCCACGCGTTCTAACCACAGTGCCCTGCGACCAAAGGAGCTAACGGCACTGAGTCCCCACCACGGCCTCTCGCTGTCCATGGTAGAAGTACTGTGGTCGTGGCTGCCCCTCTTGCTCTCCAAGACCCTGAGGCTCCAGGAGCTTGGGCTGCCCAAGGTCACGCAGGTGGAGAGCAGCAGGAAGCTAGAACTCTGCTGATCCCTGCTGCTCCAGGATCAAGGGCAGGCTTCTGAGCGACCAAGGCCCCTTGTCTCTTCTGCTTGCTTTGAACACCAGCACCCGCCTTCCATGTCCCTACTTAGAGCAACCTGGAAATTCCTTCATCTTCCAGGGATTGTCATGACCTCCATACACATCAGTGATGAAGAAGGAACAAGGACTCAAGAGCCTCTGTTCTAGAGGGGCAGACGGACCCCAAACCAGGAATGTAAGTGAGTGTACCGGTGTCGGGGTAGGGCTTGAGGCAGAGGCTGGAGAGACAGGAAAGGCCCGGGTGGTGGGCGTGGGGGGCAGCATTAAAGATGCGGAGGGAGGGAACAGGGTGACGTGGGCAGACCTGCATCCTCCTCGACAGCTGCTGTGTGGAGAAGATTGCAGGGGGCAGGGTGGCTGCTGTTACAGTAACCCCGACAGAAGCCATGGGGCTCCGGGGATGGCAGGAGGCAGAGGGAGGCAGGACGAGGGCTCATTCTAAATTTTTCCCTCCTGTTTTGCTTTTTTCAAGTAAACATTTGACCGAGTGTTTAAGAATATAGACTCTGGATGCATGGGGGAGGCGGGGCCAACAACTTGGACATAGGACTTGAGACGACTCTGACACCCAGAAGGGCCAAGGTAGAGAAGGGACCTTCAGTTGTTCCCAGAAAGGCGAGTGGAGGAGGATCCTGTCTCTGCATCCCCACTGGCCTTCCCACCCCTCCTCCTCCAGACCCAGCTTTCCTCCAGCCCGCTCCCCCACAGGGTGCCTTGCTCCTGTTGGTGATCATTTATTTATTGTGCCCCCAGAGCCTTGACAGCCCCCCGAGGGAGATGCACCTTTGCTTCCCCACCCAGAGCACAGGCCCTGGCATGGAGTCCATCCTCGATGGAGATGAGAGAAGGTCCCTGCACATCCCCACCTCCCTCCTCCCAGAATCAGGTACCACACAGGACGGGGCCTCCATATCACCCAGGGCCGGTCCCTTCTCCTACTGGACCAGGTGATGGGGCTCGCAGGGGTGGCAGAGACAGCCCGGGTCTCACACCGGAGCCACGGCTTCCATGCTGAACCGTGCCTGGCCCCTCTTCCTTCACCCTGGATGTCACCCGGGTGCCCTCCCTGCCTGGCGCTGGTGTCTGCTGTGGCCAGGGCTCTCCAGGAGTACAGGTGCTCTGGCTCAGCTGGGCCACCCTGCTCCGTGTCTGCCTTCCTCACAGACGGTTCAGACCCTCCCACTGCTCAGCTGGGGCTTCCCTCCCACACTTTCTAGACACTCAGTGGAGGAGGAAGCACAGGCCAGCTTACTGCAGGACTGGTGCTGAGCTGGGGCCCTGGTTCCCTGCGGACGGGGCCTGCTGGCATCCCATTCCGCCTCAATCTCTCCCTGCCTTAACCCACTTTCCTCGCCGGAGATCCTAACCGCCTCAGAGCTCCCAGCATCTCCCCCGGGATTTTTAGACTCCATTCTGTTCGTGTGCATGAGTGCGTGCGTGCGTGTGTGTGTGTGTGTGTGTGTGTGTCTGCATGTCCCTGTGTGTGTCTGTGTATGTGGGTCTATGTGTCTGTGTGCGTCTGTGTGTATGTCTGTCTTTTTGTATGTCTGTGCATGTGTGTCTCCCTGTGTGTGCGTGCGTGCGTGCGTGTGTCTGTGTGTCTCTGTGCGTGTGTGCCCATGTCTGTGTGTGTCTCTGTGTGTCTGTGCATGTGTGTCTGTGTATTGGTGTCTGTGTGTGTCTGTATGTCTGTGCATGTGTGTGTGTCTCTCTGTGCATGCGTGCGTGCATGTGTCTGTGTATGTGTGTCTCTCTGTGTCTCTCTGTGTGTCTGTGTGTATGTCTCTGTGCATCTGTGTCCCTGTGCGTATGCGTGCCCATGTCTGTGTGTCTCTCTGTGTGTGTCTGTGTGTGTGTGTGTTTGCGTGAGCATGTCTGTGTCTCTGTGCACCTGTGTGTCTCTCTGTGCATGTGTGTGCCTGACTGTGTGTGTGTGCATGTGTCTGTGTGTATCTAGGTGTGTTTCTGTATGTGTGTGTCTGTGTGTCTGTGTGTGTGTCTGCATGTGTGTGTTTCTGTGTGCGCACGCGTGTGTATGCATGCCTGCATGCGTGCGTGTGTGTGTGCATGTGTGCGTGTGTGCGTGTATGTTCTTCTCATCTCTAATCCCTGTTGTTCAGCACCATGCGGGGCACATAGCAGGTGTTCAATGTGTGCATTACACAACTCTGACCATCTTCTCCTGCCCCTATGAGGGAAGAGGCAGGGATCATGTCACAATATTTCAGTGGGATCTGTGTCCACCAAAGTGCAGAGTCCCAGGAATCCCAATTTAATAAAGGCCAATTGCGTCTGCTAGTCATTGCCATGTACGAAGCCATGGCTAAAGGTCCCGGCTTAAACAGCAGCCTCCAAGCAGCTCACAGCTCTGCGCGTTGGCAGCTCCGACGGGGCCCAGCGGTGCGGTAGGTCGCTTTGGTCCCAGTGAGGTGCTCTCATGAGCTGTGGCCAGGCACCGGCCAGCTTTGCTGATCTTGGCTGAGCTCACACAGGTCTGGAGCCATCATCTGATCCAGGTGGCACCATCTCTCCACAGGTGAGCCCTGGCCTTTTCTCCTGCTCGCAGCCCATGTCCTAGGGGGTAAAAGTGCCCTGGACCTCTGCGACCTCAGCCTGAGACCTGTAGACCAAGACCATCACTTCTGCTACCTTCCTCTGAGCAGAGCAAACCGCACGGCCCGCTCCGACTCAAGGGGTGGAAGGGAGACTCGTGTCTTGATAGGAAAATGGAGCGTCCACAGGACGAGGCAGGGTTTGTGGATGCACGGACCACCGTGGCCATTTTGCAACCCCTCATTCCAGCCGGGCAGCGTAAACATCAGAATCCACCCACATTAGACCACCTTGATGTTTATTAGGATTTGAGTCTGATGTAAGCGGAGCCTGCTAAACGTGGGTGGAAATCCGAGAGACCTCTGATGCGCTCTCCCAAGCCCTCTTTTCCCGCTTCTTGACATCTTCCTGGCTGTGAATCCACAAGGCAGCAGTGGGTACTAAAATGTGCTCCCGGTGCGTCAGGCCTTTCCTGCTTGTGGGTTTACAGGGACAAACCTGGAGCACACGAGCACCAGGCCCCAGGTGTGGCTCTCCGGACCCCATTTCCCAACATAGCTGCCTTGTTCCCAAGTGGATCTGCAGGGTGCTGGCACCCAAGTCTGCCTGGTATCTTGATTTTGGTGGGGCCGGAGGGAGAGCAGAGGGCGTCCCCCTTCTGGAAGCTTGCTGGGAGGGGGCTGGGAGCATCTCTCTGCTTTATCCCATTTGACTGCTTCCCGACACTTGCCACTTATTCTATATCCACAGAGCACAAGCACCCTTGGGGCGGGAGTTACTTCACTTCTAACCTCCAGTCCTCGGGTGCTGGGTGACAAAGTGCACTCTAGGCCGCAGTGCCTAAGGGTGGGTTGTTGGGGACAATCAGGAGGGCTTCCCAGAAGGGCAGTGGGAGCGCAGATGCCAAGTGCCAAGGGCTGCGCCTTCCTAGCACTGGAGCTTCCGCCGGCTGCACTGGGGCCTGCTGGAGAACTGCCGGAGGTTTTTCTCGTAGGTGGGCAGACTCTTTCTGAAGCAGTACACAGATCGCTTGTCACACTCGCAGGCCTTCAGCCCGCAGGGGCAGCTGCCACCAGGACCCAGGGAGCATCCACCTGCAGAGACACACAGGGTCACAGGGTGCTCTGCCCACCCAGGGCTTGGCTCTCAGGTTGGGGAGAGCAGAGAGCTACAGGGACCAAGGGCTGAGGACACAGAGGGAAGGAGCCAGAAGCCTTCTCCTCCACCTGCAAGCACTTCCTGCCACATCTGGGCCCCCACAGGCTGCAGTGAGCCATGCAGACAGCAGCAGGAGCGCAAGGGAGGGTGGGCTGCAGGGGTGAGCCCTGAGTTACATGGGCAGCACAGGGCCTCGGGAGGGTGGGACTCTTTTTCCCAAGGCTCACCTGCTTGATGTCCACTTAGGTGGCTCGGGCACCTCCAACTAGAGATGTTCAAAAAGGCACCCTGGCTTTACCAGTGCTCCCTCCACCCACCAAGCCAGTCCTTCCTCCACACTCAGTAAATGGCACCAACTCAAGCCAGAAAACTAGGGGTCACCCTCACTTCCTCCCTCCTTCCAAGTCCACGCCCAGCCCCAAGTCCCATGGATTTTCATGTTTAAAGTATTTCAATCTCTGCCCTTTTCTCTCCAGCATCCTGGCCACTACCCAAGTCCCTGTCATCACCAGCCCTTCCTCCTTAATGGAAGGAAATGTCATTGAATGTCTTCACTCTCCTGCTTAAAGCACTACTATTCGTATTATTCAGGGAAGATGTCCCCAGCCCATGGTGGCCTATGGAACACACGTGCCCTGACTCCACTCTCCATCTCCCCTTCCTCTTTTGCCGTTGCCTCCCACCCTCACTGTGCTCCAGGACACCAGCCTCTTAAATCACGTGTCGCAGTGTCTTGTCCCAGCACCTTCACACGTGCTATTCTCTTGGTCTAAAACTCTTCTCCCCAGGACCTCCAAGGGTGACATCCATGAGACCCTCTGGGTGTTGATCAAATTTCACCTCCTCAGAGAGGCTGTCCCTGGCCACCCCTAGCCACTCTCTCCCATGTCCCGGTTTATTCCATTTGCCTACTTCCCACAATCGTCACTATCTCCTCTTATTTGTGCCTTGCTCATGGCTGCCTCTCCTCTGCAGCCGGGACCCTGTCTGGCTCATAGTAAAATCTCTAACGTCTAGAACAGATGTGGGTACAGTGGAGTCGCTGGAGAAGCCGCTGCTGCAGAAGTGAGCCTCTGTGGGCCTCTGGGACCCCGTGACTGCCCTTGGGTTGAGTAGCCACTAGATGGGGCCTTGTCTTAAGTGTTCAGGGCCCTGGCTCTGTGTGTGTGTGTGTGTGTGTGTGTGTGTGTGTTTCCGGCTGGCTAAGGCACAGCTTCCCCTTTCTATAAAACTCCACTGACTTCCACCCTCTGTGGGGTTGGGGGTGAGGAAGAAAGTCACCAAGTGCCCTGGGTGGTGGCAGGTTAGCACTGGGGACTACAAAGCGATAATGGAACGCGGTGCTAAAGAGGAACACTAGCGCCTCCTTCCCCGGGTGGTGGCGAGGGAGGCCATGGCTGCTGCTCCCGGGCAGAGCACCCAGCAATGGCCACTGCTTCAATGATGGCCATGCACCCAGGTCCACACAGGAAGTAGTGCCCGCCCGCTGGACCAGCGCTGGCTGCAGGCTGTCTGTCTGCAGTCCCTCCTCTGCAAAGTCCACCTTCCTGCAGGAGCTGCCCTCCCACTCCCGTCTGCAGGCGTGATGTCTCAAGGCAGGTGACACCACCCCACGCCCCAGCTGCCCTCACCACTCGGAATGTGCCAGGGATGTTCACGCCGCTCCCACTCTTCCTGACGCCTTGACCACCTTTGCCCTCCCTCTCCCCTTCTCTATCTGTGACAATCTGTCAAGATCTGTCAGGCCTCAGCTCCCCAGGGACTCTTCTCAGACCCCCTTCCCCAGGGACCTCTCTCTGTGGTCCCTGACAACCCGGTGTCCCTCCCAGAGCAGCAGCTGCAGCCTGAGGCCCCCAGCCTGCGGGACAGGGGGCTTGAACACAGGCCCCACCCTGTCATCCCTGCTCTCCTCCCAGGGGCCCCGTACTTCTGTCACTCTGGAAACCTGTCCCACACTCCTGGTCACCTTCTCTCCCCTCCTCCCATCTTGTCCTCCCCTCCGCTCTCCCTGTTCATCTGTCTTCTGTCCCTCCCTCTTCTCTTCCGCCTGACTTTCCCGCATCTCAGTTCCCAAGCCTCCTACTTCCTCTCTTTCCTCTCCCTTCCTGCCCTGTCTTCCCACCCTTTCTAAATTCTGCCTGACACTCAGCTCTACCCCTCACAGCTCACCCAGTCCCCAGCTCTTCCAGAGTCGATCTTGGGTCATGGTCTTTCACAGGGGACTGACATTTTGGTGGCATCCCTCAGCTATGGTAGGACCAGGCCTGTCATGACTGGAAGAAGAGGCAGCCCTGGATCCAAATTGCTGTCTTTGGAAGCCTCCTTTTAAAAACAAACCTAAATCCAGATCCTGCACCTTCTAATGTACTAAAGGAGAAACTGAGGCACGAAGAAATCACCTGATGGCTTTAGAGTGTTCTTTCCCATCCTGTGAAATACATCTCCACAAATGAGACGAGAAAACAGGTCTGCATTCCCACTTGTGGCTAATCAGACCTGCACCAGGCCTCTGTGCCCCAGCCTGGCCCAGATTTTCTCCAAATTCTCTACCATGTGGAGCTCCTGCTCTGCTGCAGGACCTCAGACCCTCTGAGCTCCCCGCTCCTTCCCAGACCTTCCCCTGGAGCTCCAGACTTCAACAGAAGTGTCTACTTGCACCCCCCACCCGATGTCTCATACGCTATCTGTATTGTTCTGTTTTCCAAGGCTGTGCAGTTTACAAAGAAAGAGGTTTATTTGGCACACTTTTGGAAGCTGGAAGTCCAGACGGCGTGGTTCTGGCTGTGCGAGGCCTCACGGGCTACCTCAAGGTGGAGGCGTCCTGGCAGAAGCATGTACCAGAGGGAGAGATCACACGGCAGGACAGGAAGTCAGAGAGCCTGGGAGGGGCCCGTCTTGCTTTTTAAATCAACCCTCTTACGGCCAGGCTTGGTGGTGCACGCCTGTAATCCCAACAGCTGGGCAGGCTGAGGCAGGAGGATCGCAAGTTCAAAGGCACCTCAGCAACTAAGCAAGGCCTTAAGCAATTAGCGAGACCTTGTCTCAAAATAAAAAATCAAAAGGGCTGGGGATGAAAACAAATTAAATAACACTCTTGTGGGCACTAACCAGTGTCCCATGAGAACCACGTTACACATCCCGAGACCTAGCGCTCTCCCGCTTGGCCCCACCTCTCAAAGTCCACCACTTCTTGACATCGCCACACTGAGGACCAAGCTTCCGACACACATGAACTCCTGGGGAGCACTCTTAACCGATCTCACACCACAGGGTTCACACCAAACTCCATGTGGTCCTGGTCCGCTCTCCCCGCATCATCTTTGCGAGCTCAGTAGGTGGCACCACCCAAGCGCCTCTGCTGGCCTCCCTCCCCTTCATAGGTCTACTCTAACCCACTGGCAGGTCCTGCAACTCCAGCTGCACCTCTCAGCCCTTCCTCCCCCGCCCCGTCCTCCGAGCCATGGTTGCTCCTCCCCAGTGCTGCAAAAACAGCCTCCTCATGCCCCTCTTCTTCTCTCCCTTTTTCTGCACAGCAGCCAGAAGGAACTTTCTAGAGCAAATTTAGAGCATCCTCTGCCCCTGCTTTGACACTCTGATGACTCCCCTTGCCTTCAAAGCAGAGGGTGAGGCCCTCCCTGCCCGGGATGATGTCCTTCCTTCCAAAGCCTCCACGCCTCCGCCACGCTGGCTCTGAGGTCCTTGCCCTCCCTCGCAGGGGCTTCCTCTTCACATAGGCACCCTTCCCTGCCACCAGCATCATCTCCTCGCTTGGCACCTTGTCTGAGCTGCTCATAGCACGCGTCCCCATCACCACACATCTCAATGATTTCCAGCCCCATTCGCCAATGGCCTTACAGGCTGTCATTTCGTGGCCCATGCACCAGGAACCAGGGAGCCAGGTTCCAGATCTACAGCTTATGCAGATGAGACGCGTCTCTGCAAACTCAACTTCCAGAGGCTGCCACTCTGCCTTCCCACTTTGGCAGAGGGGACATCAGAGGTCCAGAGACGGTGGTGACAGTGGTACAGGTGGCTAGAACTGTCTGTCTCCAAGGCTGGGCTCCTCCCACACACAACACATGTATGCATGTGTGGGCGGACGGGGGTGTCACTGCCGAGTGATCTTAAAGTCCCTTGCAAATGCCAAGTACTTATGTAAGCCCACTCAAAGGAGGGATAACCACCCCCAGAATGCTGGAGGGCAGCTGTCCCCTCCAAGCAAACTGGCTCTCGGCTCTGTCAAAGACCTTTCTCTGCATTGATCTCCTGGTGGCATTTAGGTGGACAGACCAAGTTGTTTTCTGCCTTTCCCTCCTCCCCTGCTCACCTACCACCTCCCTCCCCAGCTGCCACTGGTTGCTAGGCAACATGGGACCAGGCTTGGGTGCAGAATTTCAGAACTTGGGGGAGGCTGGGGAGGCGGTTAACCCTTGCAGGGGCAGCTCTGTGGACCGAGGGGCACAGAGTAGGAGAGGAGTTCTAGCCCACAAGGGTAGCCCTAAAGGCCTTGGCCTGAGGGGAGATGGGCACACTGTGGACTCTTTAAAGGAACTCTAAGCAGAAATAAGGAAAACCCCAGTGTTTTCCACAAAGTAAAGGGGAAGAGGAAACCTAGACAAAATAAGAAATCTCTATGTCCAGACAGAAGGGCACTCCTACCCACTGCAGGCCAGCCCTTTAATTAGATCACTTCCGTCAGTCTTCTCAGCCATTTAAGAGACAGGGGGTGGCTGACGGAGCTGAAGCTGGTCTTCTCTAGCAGGGGCTGAGCCCCCAGCCCACCCTGTCTGGTCTCACGGCTCTCTGGGTCTCGGTAGGTGCTGAGTTGGAATCCTGGGTCTGCACATTGAGCACTTGGTGTGGTGGGGGGTTCCTCCTGCCCTGCGGATGAGTGTCCCTGGGGTGGTATTTCCCTGACCTCGCAGGAGACATACACTGCTGGGATACCACGCCTGGGTAACACCACAGCAGGAGGGGAGCCCCGTGCTGTAAGGGGACATCCAAACCACCGGCTACGGGAGGGGAGGTACTCACAGGGGGCTGCTGCCCAAAGCCTTCACCAGTGCCTACTCTTGAGGCCACACTTGATCCACACACTCTCACCCACCAGCCCCTCAGTGCCTCTGGGGTCCCTGGTCATTCCCGACAGGTGGATACTACGTCCTTGCCCACCCTGGCTCTTTTTCTTCTCTTCTAGTGACCTCAATATCATGTGAATTCCCTTTTTGTCCACCACCTAGTTACTTTTATGTCCCCTACAGCCCCAATCTGTATGTGTGGCTTGCAGTTGCCCTTAACAAGTATTTGTTCAACTGAACGATGGCTGAACTGCTTTGTTAACACATGACTGAAATATGAAGAAAGTCTCGGAACAGCAGCAGTTGTTAAGGGAAGTGGCAAAGTCAATGTAATCTCCGGCCAACAACTTTTTACTGAGCATGTGCTATATGCCAGGCTCTGGATCCCAGAGGGTACTGGAGGCATAGTTGTGGGCAGAAAGACCAGGGCAAGACAAAGCCAGCTCTCTCCAAGAAGCTCTGGTCCTTGGACTGGCCCTTTTCCAAAACACCTGGGAAAACCTCATTTCCTAAAAGACCACTGGGTCAACGAGGAGACCAGGTTCCAAGGCTTTCCCTGCAGAGGAGGCTACTCACAGACCACCGTCTTGTTGATGATGTGGAACTGGTAGCCGTTCAGCACAGGCTGGCAGCCGGCCTCCTTCAGCTTTCCATAGCAACAGTCATGCATCAGGCAGCATCTGGGGACAGAGAGAGGGAGAGGACAGACAGCCCCTAGCTAGGCCCCTGGGGGATCGGCTGGGGGAGCTCAGGGGGAGCTTTGGGAGACTCACCTGCCTCCTCCCCTGGGCAAGAAGGCAATGGAGCAAGGGCAGTGAATTACTGATACATTGCCGCTCTGTACCCAAGAGGAAAGGGTTCCTGCATCCCCAAGGAGACCAAGGACCTCAAGCTCAAGTGTCTTACATAAAATGGCATAGTTCTTGTGTGTAATGTCCTTCTGTATACTTTAAATCATCTCTGGATTAATAATACCCAAAGCAGTGTAAATGCTATGAAAATAATTGTTATACCGTGTTATTTAGGGAACAATGACAAGAGTCAGTAAGTGTCCAGAACAGATGTGACTTTTTTCCAAATAGCTTCCATCTGAGGTTGGTGGAATTGAGGATGCAGAGTTTGTGGATACAGAGGGCTGACTGTAATATTTTTTAAAAATTTAAATAACCAGTAATGTTGACTGAGACCCTCTAGTATGTACTGCTGCTCCATTATTTACTCAGTCCCCCTGTGTACAGTCATCATCCCCATCTTTCAGGGGAGGAAAGGAGATTCAGAAAGGCAAATTTCCCCAAATTATCTAGCTGGGAAATAATAGAGCCAGGACTCGGAGAGGCCCCTGTGCACCGAGCGCTGTGACGGTCTCGGAGGAGAAAACTGTCAGCAGAAACAGATGCGGATCTCGTTCTTGCAGTGCTCAGAGCTGGCTGGGGGCTGGGGGCGCTTCAGGGAGAGAAAACAGGGAGGAAATGGCTTCAGCCCATTCCTTCCACCACTGACTGAGGGGCAAATGCAGAAACTTGGAACTGCATGCAGAGGCCCTGGGTTCCGTCCCCAGTACAGCCAGGAAGAAGAGAAAAGAAGCCTGGGACCGGATTCCTAGGATGCCAAGGACAATGCTTCCATGTCCCCTCTCACCATTCTCACCGCAAGCAGGCTCCTTGCCTTAAGTTTTGGACCCACCTTTGAACTTGGACAGGGGAGGTACCGATCATCAAAGAAAGGGGATATTCCAGTCCTGGCTTTGCCACTCAGGGCCAAATGGCTCAGCAGCTCTAGGCCTGGGACCTTCACCGTCCTCACCTGTAAACTGGTGGTGATGCCACCTCCTACACTTGCTGGGAGAGTTAAATTAGTCCACGTGCCCACCTGTCCCAGCGTTCGCACATAGTGGGCACTGTTCTTCCACGATTCCACCACCAAGCTCAGGAGACTCAGGCTCCAGGTGCCCTATTTCAGGCCCCATGGTGGGGACATCGTTATTCAAGCTGGGTGTAGTGTGGCAAGGTGTACTTTGTCTTTCATCTTTAAATGAAACAACACGCGAACACTATCCAGGTTCCTCCCCACACCCTTCCCAGATGACGCGAGCCGTCACCTTTTCTAGGAACACGTACTTGCCCACCCCATCCTTAGGGGTAGGCCTGGAAGCCAGGTTAGTGCCATGTGCTGCATCCAGATGGACAAGTTTTCCAAACTAGGCCACTTGGATTCTCTCCTAGAACACGAAGTTAGGGCCAGGAGCCAGCAGCGTAGTCTCACTGCGTCCGTAATCCTAAAACTCAAGATGCTGAGAGAACACATTTCCCTGTAAAATGGTTTCTAGAGCTCTGAGCAGGGCCAACTACGTACGGTGCAGGGCCTGGAGCGGAAGGGAACGGAGGCCCCTTGTTAAGAAATGCAAGAAGGTGATAGCAATGAAGCCCTCAGCAGTGCTGCTCGCTGGGCAGTTGCCGGGCTCGTGCATTCAAGAAGCTGGCCCTGGGCAAGGGCTGAAGAAGCTGGCCCTGGGCAAGGGCTCTTCAGAACCCATCTCGTGACTCCCTTCCAGTGTTTTCTAATGCTGGCCTGAGTTGGTTTCTGCAAGGAACCTAATTCATCCCCCTCACCTCACTCTTCCTGGCTTTAAGCACCAACTTCAGTGCACATTGATGGGCAGGTGGCCTTGGAACCCTGCATGTACCTGTCGGTGTCGTCCATAGGGACCCCTCGGCCTCCAAGCCCACAGTAGCAGCCGTATCCATAGTATGAGAAGAAGGCGCTCCTCCCTGTGATGTGTTTGACCATCCTCTGGAACTGCCAGAAGCTGCTGAGGGTGGGGACTGTCACTGCCAACAAGGAAACAAGGAACAGGAAAAATTGCAAAAAACACCGTGCTGCCTGGTGTCCCCTCGCTAGGCACCCTTGCGTCGGGGCTGTCACCATGTCCTTCAAGCAAAGTGCATGGCCTGGCTGGGATCATCGGCCTCTTTCTTGGGAAGGAGAATAGAAAAATAGGAGCAGATTTATTCCCATAACCCTGTTTCTTGCTAACCCAGGATGAGCACCACCCAGTTTCCATGACTCTACTGCAAATTGGGTCTCTCTCTTAAAGGTAGAAAACCACCATTTGAGGCAGAAGCACCCTCAGTTCTGATGCAATATTAACAGGAAGAGTTCAAAGCTGGAAACACCAGTCCCTCTGGATATCATCAGGCATTTACAATCTCACAGCAGAAATGAAACATGTACGAGGTAGGAAAGTCACCCTCCATTCATTTTTTTTTAATGGCAAATGCATATGGACCCAGCAATTTTTACTTCTGCAAAATGCTTACAAAAGTGGGCCCAAGAATATACACAAGGACGTTTATGTGGCATTGCTTGTAATATCAGAACAATGGAAACCACCCATATTGCCACCAATAGGAGAGTGATAAAATTGGGTGTCTTGAAAACATATTATGTTTAATAGCAATATCTCTAGGCAATGGGATTGAGGAGGCAGACAAAGAGACAGTCAAGTTGTTTTGAATACACCTATACAGTTTGATTTTTTAAACGAGTATATTACTTTTCTATTACAATATTTTGTGTGTGTATGTGCATGCATGCATGTGTGTACCTAGATGAATGTATAACCAAGGTTTATTAGTAGTTACACCTGGGTAAAGGAAAGGATGGGCTCTGGGAAGGATGAGGAGGAGGGGCTGACTATACCCTGTTACTATGAACTCATTTCTTTTCTTTTTTTTCTTTTTTAAAGAGAGAGGGACAGTGAGAGAGAGAGAGAGAGAGAAAGAATTTTTATTTAATTTTAAGTTTTAAGAATTTTTATTTAATTTTTATTAAATTTAAGTCTAGTTGCTCCTAGACTTCGTTGTGTACGTGGTGCTGGGTTTCAAACCTGCATACTCGAGCATGTCAGGCAAGCCTAGTAACCGCTGAGCCACCGCTCCAGCCCTAAACTGATTTCTTTGACTTTTTTAAAAATTACAAGTATACATTAACCTTGCAATAAAAATACAGTAAAAACATGAACATGAAGAAGAAAAACAGAGGCAACGTTTGGGGGAATTTTCTCAGGCGCCTTCCTGTCTCTTTGCCCTGTTCAAAGCCTTGTTATTATGGTGTGTTGCCGGGTGCTTCTACTCTTGGAGAAAGAAAAATTGCTGGGTCCACCTGTATTTACCTTTTAAAAAAAATCCAGGGCGTCTTTCCTACATTACATGCTGTATTTCTTCTGGGAGATTGTGAACGCCCGATGGTGGCTGGCGGGACTTGCATTTCTGGCTTTGAACTTTTCTCTTTAATGTTACATCAGACCTGAGCCAAGGGGTGGTCACTGCCACCCTAGCAGTCCTGGTAGAGAGGCACAGATCTTCAGGACACACCATGGGGCTACAGAAGAGACCCTTCCTGCACATAGGTTTCCAGTACGCCATGACCTTGAATATTGCAAGTTTCAACACTGACTATGGGTGGTTTTGACATTTTTCACTTAGGGATCCAAACATTAGTGTTACACAGCTAAAACAGACAGAAAAAAATGGACTTGAACAAATATCTACTCAACTAATCCAGCGGAAGTCTGTGTTTTCCAAGAGACCCAGAACACTTTCCCAATGAGCCCCTAGGCAATCTGATCTCCTGGGAGCAATGACTTAGAGTGACTAGTTAGTCCCTAAGCCACTATTAGGATGTCCTCTGAGCTAGCTAGACACCTGCCTGCCATTGCGTGGAAAGCCACAACACTTCAAATAAGTCACCTAACATCCAAGAGAAGAGCCTCCCTGGGCCAGCAGTGGAAAACCACAGCCCGGTGCCCTCTTCTCAGTACAGTCAGTGACCTCCGGGATCCTAGAAGTCCTGTGAGGTCCCCGCACCAGGATTAGCCCTCTTGACAGCAGGAACAGAAGCTGAACATTGGCGGCAGGCTGTTGTGAGTGACTTATGGCCTTCCTGCACCGACTCCACCTCAGGAGGGGACACCCTGATGACAGACAGGACAGCACCCCAGCACCTCCCTTCCAGCTTGCTACTTACAGCAGGAGATGAAGACAACAAGAAGGGCTGTGACCTTCATTCCAAGGACAGCAGGGGGTCCAGGGTGCCAGGGTCCCACCTCCTTCTGCCAGTTGAACTCCTGTTTGGGGAGGAAGTGGCAAGAATAAGACGGGGCCATTTGGGTGCAAAACCCCAGCCCCTGTACATGCCTTTGAAAGCCTGCAGCAGAGGGCTCGAGAGATCTGAATTATCTCTGAATACAATACCCTTCCTGGCATTTAGACCCAAATATAAAAAACAAGAAGGGCTTGATTGTTTGAAAACCCCAGTATCATGGATTATCATTTTCTTAACTTCTTTTATTGAAAACACTGTCCCTTTAAGTTTTTTTTTTCTTTAGAGGAGCCAGGAGCCCCTCTGTCCCAAGTACAAGTGACATATAAACTGTTCATGATGGAAATCCAGCTCAGGAAAGCCTGACTCCTCTTGTACCCCTATCCGTGTTATTTTTCCTGTTTGATACCCTGGTTATAAACTCACCCCCTTCTGTAAAGTGAGACTAAAAATCCCTACCATTAATGTCAACCCTTTATGGAGAATTGTTAAGGGCCTTGCAGAAAAATAATTATTCTATACTCACATCTCAAGAGTTTCCATTATCCCCATAGAGATGGGGTAATGGAGGCCCAGAGAGGGTGAGCCAATTCCTCACAATCAAACAGCTGTCTGCTCCGCAGATGGGGGAACCAGCTGGAATAATGAGAATAAAACTGTCTTGGGCTGTAAACCGCAGTAACAGGTAAACCTCGCATTCTCTTTTCCACTAGTGGTAATGATACCCAGATCGGGCATACTTCCCAAGGGACAATGGAGGAGAATGTGGGCTTGTGTCCTTGCCATGGGGCTGGCGTGGGATCATTCCCAGTAGTCCATCCGGGCCCCATCGCAAATCAGGCTAAATGTGATAACGTCAGGGCTTGGAGCGTGAACAACAGCTCAGCTGAGCCTGGAGAATTCCACAGATGCAGAGCTTCTGCTCAGCTCCCCCCAACACCCCCATCCCCCTGTGGCAGTTTCCCAAGGAAACCTCAAGCAGACCCTCCTGCTGCAGAGCCCTGGGAGGTGACCGAGGGCCTTTTCTGTTGTGCCCTCTTTGGTAAAATTCTGGTGGATGCTGTGAGGCTGGGCCCTGAGCAGGCCGCGCGCGCCACCCGTCATCGTCACCGCTGTGCAGGGTGTTTTAAATTAGGTTCTGTCTCTGCAGGCTTTTGCTTCCCTTTACTGAGTCTGAAGAAATAATTGTGTGCAGGCTCGGTCCACAAAGGAGAGACAGCTTTTGAAGGTGCAGGCGATGATATTTTAAAGAGACAAAGAAAGGGGCCAAAGTTTGCTACCGGTAATGAAATCTGACAGGCTCTTGTGAGGCATCGACTGTGTGCTCTGCTAATGAGAAGATTCTGGAAGCCAAGGAAGGCTGTCAAGCTGGCTGCAGACACCAGGTAAGTGTAGAGGCCACAAGTGCTGAGTGGGAGGAAGTTCTAGGTCTGCTTCTCCACTGGTGCTTCCGTGTTTAGCAGGGCATGCCAGCTGCTCCTGCCCTCATTCCCTGGAACTGTCCCCTGCCGCAGGGTACCCTGTGGCTTGAGGTTATGACCCCTCCAGGGGAGGCGCCCTCTCTAGTCAATGCCTGGCTGGGGTGATGGTTTCAAGGGCTGTCCCCTGCCTCTTTCAGGACAACTCTGAGAGGCCATACCAGCCCCAGAACTCCCAGGGTTGGCCAAGACCTCAGCAACTACCTGTGTCAGCTTCTCCTTCTGTGTACCAGCTTCTCCAGTTGTATGCCAGCTTTTCCCTCTGTGTCAGCTTCTCCAGCTGTATGCCAGCTTCTCCCTCTATGTCAGCTTCTCCAGCTGTATGCCAGCTTCTCCCTCTGTGTCAGCTTCTCCAGCTATATGTCAGCTTCTCCCTCTGTGTCAGCTTCTCCAGCTGTATGTCAGCTTTTCCCACTGTGTCAACTTTTTCTTCTCCCCAGTCTGGCCTTGCTCAGTTCCCAATAGCTCTCCTTGGAGCCTCCCAACAAAGCGCTTCTCTGTCTCAGAGTCTATTTCCAGGGAACCCAGACTTGTGTGGAACCTTCAGCATTGCTCGAGTGGCTGTGGCAATAAACACCTTTGTGCTCAGAGGCAGGAGCAGTGAACTATCTGGGGAGGGTCATAGAAAGCTTCCCGCAAGAAAGGCACTTAAGGAGGCCTCGAATTCCCTTACACGTGTGTTCTGCTCCCCTCTCCTCCTCTCTGCAACCCTTCAAGGTAGGTGTTATCCCTGTCACACACAGGGCTCAGAGAAGAGAAATGACCTGAAAAAAAATCCACACAGCTACCAGGTGGCAGGGCCAGGACTTAACTTCCGGTCCCTAACTCCAAATCCGGGGCTATTTCCTGCTCCGCAGGTCCCCACCTAGACCTCTCATCCATGTGGCCTTCTGAAGGTCTCAGCAGTTCCTCAGCCTGCAGCTGTGTGATTCTGGCAAAGCAGACACGGCTCCCTGCATCTGACTGATCATTTGGGGCTGAAACAAAAAACAAAAGTGCAGGGCCAGAGAGCCGGAGACTTAGGCAGCCACTCCCGCCCAGCTCCAGGCAAAAGCCAGCAAGTTGGGGGCCTAGGAACCCCTCTGCGTTATGTGCCCAACCCGTTAACCCAGCTTTCAACAGACAGCTCTGAAACTCGGTTGAGCCTTCTCCCCAAGGAGAAAGTTAGGTGGGAGGAAACTGCAAAGCTGGGTGAGAACAGAGGTCAGATCCCTTTCATCTACTTCCTAATCCCTAGCACTGCGCCTGACACACACTGGTGCTGGTGATGAAGGCGGGCAAAGCATATATTGCACTTATTTAACACCCTGCAAGGTTTCGGAGCAGTTTGCATTTGTCACTATCATTAGTGACAGTAGATCTTCATTTTACAGACGAGGAGACTAGGCATGGAGAGATGGGTGGCACATGAACACTTGAGGAATGAACAAATGAGTGAATGGTCACTGCCTTATCAAACTTCCAGTCACAGAAATAAAAGCAGTAACTACTACCAATCTAGTACTGACTTGGGGTTATCTCCATGAGCCCTCTTTGGATACCCCCAATGAGGCATACACTAGCCATCCCAGTCTACCAAGGAGGGTAACTGAAGCTGGCGGAGGTTAGGTGATTTGCGCTGCAAATTGACAGTTCCTAGACTTAACCCCAGGTGACCTGCCCCCAAGGTGGGCACTCTGTCACTTGGTAGATAGGTGGATCGTTGGTTCAAGGACTGTGCCTACCCAAAACACAGCAGAGAAGGCAAGAACCAAGGTGACCGAAACAGCCCAGCAGACACCACTACGCTCCTGTTTACTCACAGTCCTAACTAGCCCCTCAGCCTCTTTTGCTCAGACCCAGCTGTTGAACAGGAATGGGGTTGAGAGTGGTTTTTCTTGGTAGGAAGACCAGGGAGGAATGATTAAACCAAGTACCACCAAGGCCGGGGACCCTGGGGCCTCTGAGCGCGGGGGCAGACAGCTGGACCCACCCCAGCAGGGGCACCTGGAGCACAGCTGCTGCCAGAAGTCGCTCTGTGCAGGGCTGCAAGGTGGTGCACATCCTATCGCAGGAAAGAGGGCTGGAGCAGTCCCTCCATTTCCCATCAGAAGGACTTAAGCTCCTGAGATGGAGACAATGGTCCGGCCCAGCCCCCCGAGGAGTGCCAACAAATTCAACAAACTCTCAAAGGTGGAAGCTCCTGGCCAGCAGTTGCCAAGGCAATGACAGCATTTGACAGCTTCTGCTCGACGAGACCAAAAAGTAGGCAACACATTTTTGGATATTTCCAAAAATATGGGAGAAACAATAAAACCTTGCAGTACTTCAAGGGCTAAGCTTCGTTATCCAGAAACTTCTCTCTTGCAGATGCCCTCAGGAAGCTGATTCACCGGAAGTCGTGACTAATGTGCCAGTCTCTCGGCCTCGTTACTGGACTCTCCACCCAGCTCATATCCTCAGGAAGGCTGTCCAGGCCTCCAACGCGAATGTCTAATGGGACCAAGAAGCGACAGGGCAAGGTATTGGGTGCTGACTCTGAGACACAGGATTCACTAGATCGAATTGGAGCCAAATGCTCTTTCAGAACAAGTTCCTAGGAAACTGGACCTCCTGCCCTCAGCTGGGCCTGGGGGACCTCACACCAGTTAGCCTTGGAGGCATCAGCTTGTGGGACCCGTCGGTTAAAGCGCCATCCGCGGAATGAACATTACCATCATTATTAATTCAATTCTTGGTTGCTGAGCACCTACCCCCAAGCAGGAGGACAGCAGGAAAGCAGAGGGCAAGTTCCAGCCCTCAGGGAGCGCACAACCCACCGGAAGAGAGCTGTGTGGTCACAGGAAAGCAACAGAGCCCTCGTTAAGCCTTTCTGCGAGCCAGGCACCGTGCTAGGACCTGCCTGTGTGTCATCTCCCTGCCCCCCCCAACAAATCCTATTAACATCTCCATTCTGCAGACATGGAAACTGAGGTCCAGAGAAGTGAAGTCAGTTGCCAGTGTCCACAACTGGCCAGAGAGGGAGCCAGGAATAAAACCCCAGCTCTAAGCCCAGAGGCCTTGCCTGCAACACCTGCGGCCAGCACCCCAGGCAGCTCCCCACACAATGCCCTTGGGAACATGGCGGGAGGCAGAGGGAGTTTCTGGGGCATAGTCTGGTGGACTCTGGAACCAGCCACACATGATCTCCAAAACTGCTCTGCCCTAATTAGCTGGGAGTCCTGAGCATGGTGATTTTCTAAGGCAAAGGAGGTCAACAGTGCTTCCCTGAAAGTGTCATGAGCATTGAAGGAGCTGACGCTGCCATCTTGGGCATATTCCACTGGAGCAGAGGACCCGAAGCAGCACATGACATTGGGTGGGGGGAGTGGTCAGGAAAGGTCGTCACGGAAGAGGTGGCTTTTAAGAAGGGCCTTGAAGGATCAGGCAGTTTGGATTCGCTTGGAGTAAGGTGGGGCAGGCAGGAGCAAAGACTCTGGAGATGAAAAGGCTGAAGTCCTTTTGGGGAACACCCTGGTGGCAGTCCAAGAGACAGCTGGAGAGTGGGGCGGGACATAGCTGGAAGGAAGGCGAGTACACATGTAAGCCGGCAGGACAGTGACCTCTGCCCGTGTTCACTAAGAATCCAGTGTGTGTGCACCAGAGACCGGGCATCAGAGGGTGCAGGGCTGGGATGGAACCCGGGGTCCCACAGCTCCAGTGGGAGGGAAAGGCAGTCACAGCCATGGAATGGCAGGCTTCCTTTCTTATCTCCAGCCTCCCCCTGGGGCTGTGCACTACGTGACCCTGGAGAGCACACGGTTGAACTTGAAACAGACCATAGGCATAATGACCATTTTACTGTGCGCCACCAAGGGCACGCACACGGCAGGCGAGAAGCCCACTTGGTTCTCCAAAGGATTGCATAATTCCTAGGTGATGTTAAAATAGCTGATGAAGAATCTACTTTAATCTTTTCTGAGTGGGTGCTGAAGGGCTGAAGGCATTGCTTAGATATTTCTGACAGAATCATTAACAAGAAATAAGCCATGAGTGCCAAGCTGCTCCTGCACCTTTCTGGGGCCACCGATGCCTGCCGGATGCTCACGGTGAGTGGGAGCCTGGATTCCCGACAGAAGGCCTGCCCAGCCCGGGGCCCTCACCAGCAGCTACCACAGGTCAAGAGCTTCCTCCCCGAGACGGGCAGAAACACCACCACGACCACCCAGGCCACACCCTCAAAAACGATTGCTATCTGTGCCAGCGAAGTCACACGTAATCACGTCCAGTTTGTGCCTGCTTTTCACCCTTGTCTCAAGATGTAGTGAGAACAATCTGACTTGGAACTCTTTATCAGTGTACAACATGTCTTCTCAACAAAACCAACTGTTTTGAAGGCTTGGAGTTATGCTCATATCAAAATTCCACGCATGCACGTCCAGGACACACCCGAGAGCAGATATGTAGCCCCAGTGCTGGATAACGAATCTACGGTTTTGGATGGCTACTTTTATCTTCCAATAACACAGTCACTAAATTGCTCCTCTCCACATTCCAAGAGTCCAGAACAGAACCTGGCAGACAGGAGTCCAGCTGGAAGAAAGACTTCATCCACTAGGTTAGGACATTTAAAACATGGGAATAAAGCAAAGCAAGGGGAAGAATCTTTCAGACTAAGGGGACAGCAGGAGCAGAATCCTGAACTGCAGTAAGGGCACGTACGTTTGTGACCAAGTGGTGTGCCAGGCGGGCACTGTGGATGGCAGTTAACCTCAGACAGAATCTGAGGACAGCCCCTTTCCATTCCAACCCCCAGGAGGGAGAAGGCAAAAGCAGACAGGTTGCAGGTCTCATGGTAGCCGCCTAGAAAGGCTCCATATGAAAACTTGTATTTTTTTTCTCTGAAGAGGGCAGTAAGATTTTCTTCCAAGAGGGAGGAGGAAGGGTGAGAGGTGGGGGGTTCAGGAGGGAAGACAGGTTCCAACTAGCCACTGAGGGGAAGGAGAGAGAATCGAGGAGGGAAATGGAAGGCTTGCTGAGTGGGGCTGAGGGCCTGGGGGGCCTTGAAGTTGGAGACCACACTGCCCATCAGTCACATGGATGTGTGACCTGCCAAGGTTTCTTTAGGACCCAGATGCAATTGGACCTACTGGGATAGGACAGGACAGGTGTGTTAGGACCATGGACTCTAAACGGGGTAGGGGAAAGCAGAGAGGGCGATGGACTAGAAGCGACTGGGCAGTTTGAAGTGGGAGGCTGCGGTCAGACCCTCAAGGGCGGTGCGGTTGTGCGGTTCAGCAGGTTCAGGATGTGGGCGGGAGTGGGAGGCTGCAGGCAAGTGGCCGTGCTCCCCAACTCCAGCAGGTGCCCAAGGGCGGCCACTGGGATTCCAGGGTTCACAGGACTCAATCAGGGGGTCATGGTCTGGGCCAAGGTCACAGCAGCGGGGTGAGGGTGCTCTCCCCACCCCACCTCTCCCAGGAGGAGGGAAACAGAGGCCCGGGGTGAGGAGGAGGAGGAGCGCAGCAAGCAGGAGGCGCGAGCTGGGGACGCCGCTGGCCTGGGGCTCCCGACCCGCGCCCTCCGGCCCTGCTCCCCGCACCCTGCCCCTCCAGCCGGTTCCGGCAGGACCGGAAGCACGTGGCCCCCGCCCGGCGCGGTTGCCGGGGCGACCGGGCTGTTTACCAGCTGGACGCGCCGGGCGCAGGCGGCGGATGGAGCGGGGCGGCCAGGTGAGCGCGGTCGGCTGCTCACCTGCGGCCCTTCCGGGCCTGGAAGCGGCCGGGCCGGGCCAGTCCCCGGGCCTCGGCACGTCGCAGGGTGTCCCTCCGCGGACCCGCTCCCACGGCGATCCCGGGCGACTGGAGCCGGGCCTTTGGGAGACCGCTCCTCCCTAGGGGCAGAGCACGCCGGGCCAGAGCTCGCCGCCGTCGAAACAGGACAAGTTCCGCGCTCTGCGGCGGCGGAGCGGCCTGGGGAACGGCTGGCCATGCCCTCCTGCCGGGGCCGTGCACTGCCAGCCTCTGGACACTGACCCAGAGCAAGGGACGTCGCAGTCACACCGAGAGGCCGGAACCGAGGGAGCCTCCCCCAGAGCCATCTCCCACTATCCAGGCCCTCTGTCCTGCCCCTCCCCCAGTCCCTCCAGCCTCTGGCTTCTTTGCCTCCAAGGCTGCAAAAACTTGGAAAGAACTGAGTGAGCCCCGCCCCTGTGCTGCTGGAGTCACCCCTGATTTCCTCCTTCCCAATCCTTTGATCACTTGCTAGCTTGTGGTTCAGTGTGGGACTCTGCACAGGACAGCGCATTCTGATCTTTAGGGTAGTACCAAAGTTTTCTCAAGGGCCAAATACCAGCTCCTGTTGGTTCTTCTAAACGCTGATTGCGGGTGGGTGGCAGGAGTGGGGATTAACTGATAAACAGTTTTAAAAGACCAGTTCCAATGTATGCATCTTGGTATACACCAGCAGATGGAATGTAGGTGGATATATTTTATTGCTTTTACTGGAGGTTTAGATCTCGGTTGTGAAATAGGGTGCTCTGACCCTATGGTGTGTGATGGGTAGCCTTAGAAAGGAGAAATCTTGCTTGCGTTTCTCTCATCAAACTTTCCTCCTGCCCAGTTGATTTGGTGATTAAGCCTAAGGACTGGGCACCTGCCCTTCTGGCAACTTCCTGGAGAGGGTTCTTAGTGTTTGTTTCCTGCCTCAGCAGGCCTCTGCCTGCAGCTATTGTGTTTAAGTAAACAGGCCACTTGCCTACTCAGCTGGCAGCTTGATGGATGCCCACGCCTAGATCTTGTCAAATCACTTTGTGGTTGAGTGTCTGCCAGGCCTAGAGGTGCTGAAATGAGCTGAGCAGGGATAATGATGGCTGTGGCAGAGGACTGCTTGCTGCTTGGACGGGGGTGGCAGTTTGGGACCCAAGGTGTGACTATCAAGGCACAGTTGGCCCAGATCCTCAAACACCTGTTTCCTCTACCTCCCCTGCCCTTGCGCTGGATGCTGGGGGGAGCTGGTGTTCCCTTCATGTGACAGATGGTCCCTGCTCTTGGGAGGAGGCAGTGGGTTATGGAAGCAGGTTGGCTATAACGGTATTACCTGAAGGAGGTGTTAGTCTCTAAATAACCATGAGTGGGCTTTTGGGAATTAGTCATAATTGAGGTTTTTCTCTGAGATAGCTTGCAGTCATGTTATCTTATGACCAGGGTGTCTTGAATATGACACCCCCTGAACATGGCTAATTATATAGTACCAAAAGGTGTAGCAAGTGCATATAGACACTCGAGCCTTACTGTTAAAAATAATCCAGCAGAGCCTGTGAGAACACATGACTTCGCTCATCAAAGTTGTTAAGGAAGAGGTTTCTAAGTTACCAAACTTACTGACAGTAAAACCTTCCTGAGGCATGTGTGGGTGTTGGAAGCCAAGCCTTGTGATAATTCTGGAGAAGCTGCAGCAAATTGATAGCCCATTCCCTGGGAGGGAGGGTGGGCAGAGAGGGGAGCAAACTTACCCTGGGCACAGCAGTCGGACGGTTATGGTCTAATCGTGCCATCCTCAGTGCAGTGCAGAGCTGTCTCGTTACAAGCAGAAGACTCTAGAACTAAACTCGAGGAGAATGTATTCTTTGCAGTTGATCAGAAAATAGATTAAAGTAATAAGATGGGCAGGCGTTTTTGATGCCCAGACTTTGCTAAGGAGAAGGTAACTGAACTTACCAGTGGCCAGCCTGGGTGTGAAGGATGAGTGAGAAGTGGAAAGGGGAGTGGAGAAGGACTCAGGCTGTGCGTGGAGTAAAGGCAAACACAGAGGCCTTTAAACCACACGCAGAGAGAGGAACTTTGGCCGTGATTTTGAACAGAGAAGCAATTTATAGGGCTAGTGTTTTGGTGGTGAGAAAGAGAACGCCCCCTATAATCGGGCGACACTGGTGACTTGCACAGAGTTGCAAGGTTAAAACACGAGGCCCGAGGGGCTTGGAGGACGTTGTTCAGGATTGGGGGGTGAAGCTAGCCTGGAGAGGTGCATCTGAGGTAACTGAAAGTAGAAAGACTCAGGATTTTTTTTTCTTTGCATTTTTGAGGCACCTGCATAGCTGATAGCTCACTGAAATCACTCTGGCATTCTGTGCACTGCACAGGACAGGTGTGAGTCCCAGGATCTCCTGCTGGTTAGTTGGCTGGGAGGAGGACCACCAAGGACCCCCTGGGGAGAAGCTTTAGAGTAACAGGTGAGGGTTTTCACCTGCATAGTCGAAAGCACACCTAAAGCAAGACCTCTTAACATTTAACTAAGCTGCTACTATGTGCCAGGCCCGGTACCTCCCACTTCCCACTTTACTTTGTGTTCCTGTCGTCCTGTTAAGGACAATGACACTGAGGTTCAGAGGTATTTAAGTAGCATCTTCAAAGTCATGTAGCTTATTTGATGAATGAAGAAAGTTACGTACCAGAAAGGGAGAGCTGTTGCAGCAAGGTCCTATAGCTAGCTGGAGGCAGAGCCTAAAATAGAATTCTTGTCTTGTGACTCCTGGTCCTCTGCCCTTGTGCTGTTTCTTGAGGATCATGAGGCATTAGGAAGTCACCAGAAGGGCTTCAGAAGGCCTGGAGAGACCTGGTCAGCCTTTGAGGAGAGAAAGCAATAATCTCTATGGTGGTCAGGATTCAGAGGGAAGCAGGGAACACAAAACGATGTCCACAGGATTCTGGAAAACCTGCAGCTGGACACTGGGAGGAGGTGGCAGTGACGGTGTTAGTGAAGGGGCCTCTAAGATAGCAACGAAAGAAGCAGGGGCACGGCTTGGTGATTCCAGATCTGCAGAGAAGTGCTTCTCGCGCCAGCCTCGGTGTGCAGCTTCTGTGACATTCCACAG
Source organism: Aplodontia rufa (assembly GCA_004027875.1). Classification (NCBI taxonomy): domain Eukaryota; kingdom Metazoa; phylum Chordata; class Mammalia; order Rodentia; family Aplodontiidae; genus Aplodontia; species Aplodontia rufa. Next base: position 165,503 of record PVKS010000337.1, read on the forward strand.
GCACTCCTGAGCAGCCTCCATGAGACCCAGTTGCAGGGGCCCTCAGGTGTGCACAAGGTGGTTGGGAAGCCAGAAAGGTAAGTGGCAGAGGCAGAATGTGATGTGCTGGGACAGAGCCAAGACCAGTCCTAAAGGACACAGGATGGAATGTCACAAGACCTGGCTTCTGTTTCACACTCTGCCACCAGCTGGCTGTGTGACCATCAGGCCACACTATCTTGTGGCTCATGCAGCCGTAGAATGGGCATGTGCCCAGATTCCCCCTAGAGTTGGTGTAAGATTGGGTTTAACAAATTACCAGGCCAAAACTGGTTGGCCACCTGCTATGGTGTGGCTTATGGGATAAGAATAGCTTGTTTACATATTTAAATTGCTGAAAAAATCAAACGAGGAATATTTTGTGACATATTTCGGAGAAGTCTCATTGAACGTGGCACGTCCGTTCCTTTACACGCCATCTCTGATCTACTGAAGGACAGAGTTGAGTGGCCATGACAGACTATACGGACTGCAGAGTCCCATGGAGCCCCTGTCTGGCTCTTTACAGAAGAGCTTGGTGGACCCCAGTCTAGAATGTGAGCACCTCCCCGGCGGGTTCTCGCAGATGGCGGGAGGAGCAATTGGGCCTTCCTGCTCCTCTCCTCCCAGCCCTGGTGACAAAGTTAGGAATCCATGCTACCTTAAGAGGTTTATGCAGAGCCAGCAAGGTTGACTGGAAAGGTAGGCAGGAAATTAAGGGCAAGCTAGGAGTAGATTGGGAAAGAGGAAGGAGGAGGGACCAAGGCAGAAAGGGGAAATGGGAGGCCAGAGGCTGGCGCAGTGAATCTGTGCCCAGGCAGATGGAAGCAGGTTACCACACTCTACAGAGGAGAGCAGGGCGGAGCTCTCTGCTCTTGAGTGGAGCTGAGCCTGGTGTCCCTGCTTAGTATCCTAACATGGTCACTTTCCTTCTAGAGTAAAAGCAGCTGCCACTCACCCTCCTGATGTGGCATGGTGTGCATGGGTGGTAAAGGCCACCCCCAGGGAGGGCTTCTCAGGCAGGAACCTGCAAACTCACTGGAACCTACCAGGCTCCCTTGAGGCAGGACTTCACCAGTGCCCTTGCCCACCCTGGACACTGTTCTGGGTCGGGATGGACAAACTGGGGCCCTGGGGCCCAATCTGTCTCCCCCCATTTTTATCTGGAGTTGTGCTGGGGTGGCCGTAGCTGTGTGTGCCCCGTGTCTGCTGTGCTGTGCTTGTGCTGCGATGGCAGAGTTGGGTGGTTGTGACAATCCATGTGGCCCCCAAAGCAGAAAATATTACGGAAAAAGTTGGCTCACCCCTGTCTCGACTGTCAACGCATGCCCCTTACCTGTGCACTCTCAGCTTGAAGACCCCTCCTCGTAAGAGTATAAGGCTTAGTCCCTCTGCTTCGCCACTCTCTGCTGTGACACTTTTTCTTTTCTTCATAGCAGTTGTTACTATTTGAGAATAGCTATCTACATGTGGGTCTAACCCTTGTGCTTCCTCACCATAATAATTTTAAGTGACAAGGACTTTGGTTCCCTGATCTGTCCCAATTGCCTAAAATGGGTGAATGAATGAATCGCAGCTGGTGTCCCTCTCAGATGCCGGAAATCCAGAGAGAAGGTCCCCCAAACCACAGCCTACTGGTGCTTATTCCGGGCTCTTGGGGAGCAGATGGCATGGATCCAGGTGTCCAGGGAAGGTTAACCCCCACCTCCTCTGTTTTTCCTGACTCCACAGGGGTCCTGAGAAGCCATGGCCACAGAAATCCCTGTGAACACAGCACCACCCGAACCCAGCACAGTTGGCGACGTAGCACCTAAACGCTTGCTTTGGCGGTCGGGCTCACTCAGAATGCACGTCATCAGGCCCAAGTCTGCCAAGGGCCGGACACGGCCCAGTGTGCACAGACCCCAGGGCACAGAGGAGAGCTCTCTCCACACTGCCTCCCCTCGGCCTCCGGCCATTCCCTGTGAGTCTCTTGGCGGCCAGAAACCCGGAGCCTGTGCACCCATATCTCCAGCCCAGAGAGCAGCCGAGGAGATCCCTGAACTGCTGCAGCAGGTGCCCTTTGGGGCTTCCTGTTCTCTCAATAAATACCCGGTCCTCCCTTCCATCAGCAGAAGGAGCCTCGAGGAGGCAGCCGTAGACACAGTAGCTAAAAAGGCCAGCTCACTGCGTCTGAGCAGCATCCGGGCTCTTTACCAAGAGGAGGCCTGCACTGTGAAGACCAGCAAAGATCCCAGAGCTCGAGCTGGTGCCCCGGAGAGGAAGATCACCACCACGGGAACCAAGAAGCAGGGCCCCGCCAGGCCTGGCAACCTGGAGGAACCGTCAGACCAAGAGCCCAGGCTGCTGCTCGCCATCCGATCACCCTCAGGCCAAAGGTTTGTACGCCATTTCCGGCCAACCGACGACTTGCAGACCGTTGTGGCCGTGGCTGAGCAGAGGAACAAAGCTACCTACCGCGGCTGCAGCATTGAAACGATGGAGGTGCCCCGGCGACGGTTTTCTGACCTCACCAAGTCTCTGCAGGAGTGCGGGATCCCCCACAAGTCGGTGCTGGGCATCTCCCCGGAGGAGCAGGAGGGGTGGCCCTGATGGCAGCACCCAGCTGGGGCCCTGGGTCTCTGAGCAAGGAGCGTGCTTGAGCGCCAAGGCTTCCCAGGCAGCCTTGCTCCAAGAGCTGCGTGAGCCCAGTGCAGCTGTGGTCCTTGGTCCCATCTCCACAGCATGTGGTCTGCTCCTGTGCTGAGCCCCCATTCTCCCCACCGCTGGAGCCACTGGCAGCTTCCAAGGCTGTTCCTGAAGGAGCTGCGGCCAGGACTTCTCCCTTCCAGAGTGCCAGGTCCTTCCGAGACAGCGGTCCCCTCTGGAGCACTTGCTCCCTTTACACACTCACTCTCGAAGCTGGTGACTTGCCTCTCTGTATTTGATGCAGGATTAAACACTTCCCAGAGAGGATTCAGTCTGGTAAATAACCAGGGTCTAGGAAATAGCTAACTGGCATTTGTATTTCTTGCAATATCTTTAAGATATTGACTGCTGACCTTCGATCTAGAAGCAGCCCCGCTACTGGGCTCCGGGTTAGTCAGTTTCTTGGGGATTCCTGTTTGCATAAAGGGGCATCAAACAGAAGAACAGGTCTTCTGCTTTTGCAAATCCCCTGGCATATCCAACTCCTAAGAGTCCTGGAGCTGGAGGTGGGTGCTTCCGCAGCCAGGGCAGCCAGGGATCAGCCGGTGCTGCTGCCGGGTGGAGACTGCCGCGGTTCTCAGCTTCCGCAGGCTCCTCACCATGCACACTTCTTCCAAAACTGAGGAAAGCCAAGAAATCTGATTCCCTTTGCTTTTGTCACTGATGGAATCATCTGTTTTAAAAACACAAACCTTCACGGTTGCACCAAGGTCCCTTACAAATAGTTTCATTCCCCAGTTTCAGTGCCACACCCACTTCCGACGTGGAAGGTCCCTCTAGCCAGTGACGGCTTGCCCTGTGGTCTGATTTCAGCTGTGCCTGTGCTGAGACCAGGGCCATGTGGCTGGCAGGCTGGCAACAGTGCGATAGCCCCAGGTGGCTTAAACACGGTGGCATCTCCTTTTACCAACGCTGAAGTGAAGTGAGGACAGGGACAAGATGCCAAAGTTCTCCTGTGTTGTGGGTCCCGCCAGACTCCCGCAGCTCATCTGGATCCCTTCACAGCCAAATCCCCAGTCAGAGTAGGGTACACCTGGTGCCCTCGGAGCGTGGCCGTCACAAGGCCTTGATGCTGGCAGCTTCCCACCTCCTAAGTCCACAGGCAAGGCTGGAGGCAGGGTTCTAGCAGCATGTAATGTTGCTGACTCAGCACCAAGGACAGCTTGTGCACAGAGAAAGCCAGGGCTTGGAATGTGATCACCACCAGCACCATTCGCTGTGGAAAAGGCTCATCTGGCCACCCCCATCACTCAAGGCTAGGTTAGCTCTGAATGTCTGCAAAGTTTCTTAACACTACCCTGGTTTGGGTGATACCTCCTCTGATTGGAAAGGCCAACTGGGGCTGGCCTTGCCTTGACCGTGACAGAAGGGACTGGGGGCTTGAGCCTAGAACCTGCAGCACAGGAACTTCCCCTCCCACCAGGACACAAGCACAGAACTCTGCCTTTGATCTAGCAGTCTGGGGGCAGAGGCTCCCATGAAATCACACCTACTCTGCGGTAAGAATAAAATCCCACCCACCTCGACTTGGTAATTGCTCCAGACAGCAAACCTTAGCAAACGCAAGTGAAATTCAGGGTGCCTGAGGGAGCTGGGAGCCTCTGCATGGAGGGGTTGGTGGGTGAATGAAATGGGAGCCATGGAACATGGGAATAATTCTGGATATTGTAGGATATGTGAATAAAGCTAGATTTGAACCATCATAATGTAAACATGTTTGTACAAAAGATGACAGTGCCAACAATAAAAGCTGATTTGTGTGAAAAGTTCCATGGAGAAACACATCTCGTCTTTTAGCCCATCGGCCACCACACATGGGTGGACAGGGTGTGCGTTGACCTCAACTTGGGTTTTGCCCTGGGAAACCACTGGTTCTACCACTAGAACCAGGTCTTTCTCCCCCCTCAAGTCTAGGTTAGCTCTGAAAGTCTGCAAAGTTTCTTAACATGACCCTGCTTTGGGTGACAGCTCCTCTGATTGGAAAAGCCAATGGGGGCTGGCCTTGCCTTGACCGTGACAGAAGGGACAGGGGGCTTGAGCCTAGAACCTACAGCACAGGAACTTCCCCTCCCACCAGGACACACCATGGCACTTAGCTGAGCTGCAGGGGAAGAGGCTCCTAAATTAAGCGTCACCCCATCGGCTTCTGCTTTTGTGTCAGCAAGAACAGACGATATCAGAACTCACGGTTCTTGGTGACTCTGCATGTGACATTACCAATTTGGGCCTAATGGGTCCAACTGGGCCCAACATGCTACTCTAGGTGGCCACAGACACTTTGTGATCACAAAGTGACCACATTTAAACAAGGTCACTGAGGGCCTCCCCTGTGCCACTCTTGGTGACAGGCATAGATCCCCTAGCAAGAGATTAAGAAACCACCGTGGGACTGTCCAGCATACTGATGTCAGCTGCTACAGCCATACACATGAAAGTCTCCAGGTCCAGGGCCACACTCCACCATCCTGTGTCATTTGTTTTATTTTTTGGTAATGGGGATTGAACTCAAGGTCACTTTATCACTGAGCTATATCCCCAGTCCTTTTAATTTTTTTATTTTGAGACATGATCTTGCTAAGTTGTTGAGGCTAGCCTCAAAACATACAATCCTCCTGCCTTAGCCTCCTGGGTCACTGGGATTACAGGTGTGTGTCACTGCGCCAGCCTTGATTCCGTGTCTTCTTCCACCTTCCCCAAAGGAAGCTTCCCCAGCATTTCAAGTGACGGTGCTGGATAAGTGCTCTTAGGAACATGAACTTTGCCTAAAACAACGCTCATTATTATTAATAAGCACATTCACTGATTAGGTCCAGTAGGTAAATTAGTCTTGGCAGCAGAAAGAACAGCAGGAGAAATAAGTGACTCATCGTTTCGAATCCAAAAAATTTGCACCACCAGATGGCAGGTGGTTTGGGCATAATATTCCTCTCTCTGAAAGTACCCAGGGAGCAGCCAAGAGCCATCAAGCCAGGGCAGTGCTGCTGAAGAGATGGCCTATGAACATGACCGAGGGCCAGCAGTTACACCAGAGCTTGCGTATAAAATAATTCACAAAGAAGCTAAGAGTGCTCCACTCCAAAGATGACCTCACAGACAAGTGACAGATTGCCAGTGTCACGGAAGGTGGCACTGGAGGCTTTTGTTCATGCTCTCATGAGCCATTTTAAAAGGGTTCCCAATGTCAACACCACCCAGACCCAAGGGACAAAGATGTCTCTCTTTATACAGTTCTTTTAAGGCCTTCACAATAAGTTGAGATAAAAGAGTACTTGGTTCCTGTAGTCTGGGGCACATTTGAGATGCGCTTCTTTGGTAAAAGGATCTCCTTTCTACCTGCTAAACAAAATCACAATGGAAACTAGGTGATTTTGCTTTGGCATTAATTTGGAAGTCATTCTGAGGAGTAAGCAGGAATATCTTTTTTCTTAGGCTAAGGCAACACATCACAGTGACATTAAAGGTTCTAGAGCCTATTTGCCCTCACCTCAAAACTGGAAGCAATCAAACCCCAACATAGAAGCAGGAAGGCCATTTCGGGTCTGGAGAAGCTGGCAGCAGAAGTAGAGCAGACTCTTGGTGACTCAGTTACCAACAGGCAAGACGATAACTCACATTATAAAAATAAAATTGGGTGCTTTATTTTTTGTCCACACTAGTGACACGCTGGTCTCCTCTCCTGATTAGAGACACTCCTCCCAGCCCTCTCTGCCGTTCTCCATGTTCCTCCACACTGAGACAGCTCAGGCAGCAGCGGCTCTCCTAAACAGTCCACGAGGAAGAACAAATCCCTGCAGCTATTTCTGGGTACACTTAAATCCTGTCCATCCCCAAAGGCTCAATACCAGATGTGACAAACGTCAGCAGGTAAAATTAAGCCGGCCTCATTCAGAGGGGACTCTGCCTGCTGCGTTGAGCAGACTGTAGGGGCCAGGGTGGGAAACGGAAGATCAACTCCTGGAGGTGCACAGCAAGCAACCAAGCAAGAGACCACGGTGGCTCAGGCCAGGGTAGCAGCCAGAGTCACGAGAGGTGCTGCACTTCGGGACACACAAGCCCTTTTCTTTAGGAAAAAAGGAAGCGTAGTTATCAAGTTGGGATTTACCCAAAGGGATGTGGCTTGACCAATGACACCAATGTGGACAGTTTGGGCAAAAACAAACAAGTGTGACAAGAGCCCAGCCCCTGCGGAGGAGCAGAGGCCGCTGCAGCACTCGCAAGAGGGAAATGCACGGGACATGTGGACAAAGTGCACAGAAAATCAAAGCCATCGACTGCTTTAATGGGGGAGAGACGACTCAAGAGGTCCCCGTTTCACTTAGTGCTTAAGTTCCGTTGAAGCTGAGTGCCGTCTACCTCCAGGGCTTCCTGTCCCACTCCTTTCGCCCGCCCTTTCTTGCCACCCCTCATTCCATGTGTCCAGTGATTGGGAATGTGTTTCATCTTGGGAGGACAAATAAAACCCCATCCAGGGACCTGATGAATGAAGCTCCCAGTGTCCTAATCTCCACGTCCGCCTGTTCTTTCCAACAAAAGGCTCTGTGGTCCTTTAGTGACCAGCCGAGAACTGTGCCTCTCTCACATCTGTCCCTTTTGATGGCAGTTGTGGGTGTCAGGGGTCCACTCCGGCTGGGTCTGCTCAAGTGGTAGCCCACTGTTAGCAAGAATGGCCTGCCACCTGCAGATGCCCCCTGTGGGGAGAGGTGACTCACTCTCCCAACTGGGAAGTCGGTGGAGAAGCTGCTGCTCCTGCACCCCTGCACCCGACCCTGGGATTCTGTGCCTGTCAACCCAGGCCAGGCTCAGGGTATCGTGTCCTAAAGACTGTGGATATGGACGCTGGGATACTCTGCAGTGGCCTCCTCTGCCCCAGGTCTTGGTCTCAGCTGGCTCTTTTTCTCTTTACAGAATTCCCAGCAGGCCACCATTATGTTCATATCACCTGGAACACGATAATTCAACAAATACGCATCAAGTTCCTGTATGCGAGGCTCATGTTAGACTCCTCGATGAACTGAAAGCCCCACACCCCTGTCCCTTTGGAAACTACGTTGATTACAGGGGAGATAGAAACCAAACAATATGCATAATACATCGTGTGGAATGATTGACAGGGACACACACAGTGGAATAAAGAAAAGAAAAGCAGATTCTGAGGGCTCAGAGACCCAAGGGTGGGTGAGGGTGACATGGGGGGACAAGGAGCATCGAGAGAAGAAGGGGAAGGGGAGGAGGGAGTCCAAGAGGGGTTCAGCAGAGGGGATGCAAAGTCCCAAGCAGGGGTTACGTCTAGCCTGTTAGAGGAAAGGCAGCACCCAGTGTGGCTGGAGCAAGGGAGGGGACAGCTGTCGCACTGTCACTCTGGGTCACCTAGGGAGCCACTGCAGAGGGCTGAGCAGGAGTCAGACCTGCCGTGTGTATTCAAATCAGCTCTCTGGCAGGTGGGATGAGAATAGGCCCAGGGCAGGAGATGGAAGAGCAAGCAGAAGCTTCAGCATCATCGAGGCCAGAGATGAGGCCCAGGGTGGCAGCCACAGAGGTCATAAGAAGTGGCCAGTTTCTAGGAATATAATCTATACACTTTTAAAAAGCTATACTCAATATTATTGTAAAAGTAGTGTTCAAGTCAATGCTCAGCTCATCTGTATCATCACCATACATTATTTTTTCCAGTTAGAAAAGACTCATTCCTACTAAATTCATCACTCTAGCCCCGAAATAAAACACTTGTGTTTTTTTTTTATTTTTTATTTTTTTGCAAAACTTGGAAAATACAGGGGAAAGAAAACATCTATAATCCTTTCAGTCAGAAATAACTGTGGGTAATATTTTGGCAAGTGCTACTTTATCCTTGGAGATTATATTTATGTTGCGCATTATTTCTTGCCGATAGGCACCGGTACGTATTTTTAACATTTGTAATCTTAGCAAACGCAGTCTTGTATTCTCTTTCCAAATTTCTGCAGTCTTCATAATTAAGATTGAGTAATATTTTAACATGTGGGGGGCCTTAATTATTCAACTATTTCCCTTTTCTGGAATGTCTACGTGTTTCCATTTTTTTCCCCGTAGAAATCAATGCTAAAATCCTCGTTGGTGGAACTTTTTGCATCTTTTGAATTATTTCTTGATCAGTAGGTCCAATTATATGAAGAACGTTATGGATTTCGCTCTGTTTTTCAAAGGGTTCTAGAGAGAAGCACATGACAGTTTTGTCACAGTGTCTTCTGTCTTGCGGTGACTGCATTTTATAATTTTCCTTAACATTTAGCTTATCAAAAACAGAAACGAAAATTTAAAATTCTCTGCACATCTTTGATCACTATTAAACAGCATCACATCTTTCAACACATTTTTAAACACTACAATAAAAACGCAAAGTGCAGCTTCTTCATGGGTGTGACCTGGAACACTTAATCCTAATCAAGGTCAAGGAAGGTAGAGACTGTGGGAGCCTGAGGGAGAAATTTCTTCCTTCTTACTATTCATATTCATATGGAGCATTCCACTTTTCAAAATCTATATGGTATTGTCGAATCTTATTTACATACCTATCTTTCTTTGGAGCAACAAACTAGACACGAGCTATTACCAGGCAGGGAAAAGGGGCTGGGCTCTGCCCTCAGAGGATTCCCAATCCAGCAGGAAAAGGCATGTGAATCAAACAATCAGCACCAACGGTAAATAAGTCGTCTTTATCCCACTTGACAACATTCGGAAACTTAAGCCCAAGGTGACAGAAGATATTCTTGCTTGTCTCTAGTGGCGTGTCTGAATGTTCAATGTCACAGGAGCTTGGGCCAAGCCATTAACACTCAGTCTGAGGACCAGGGATACTAAGCCACTGTCTTCTAAAGCTTTTTAATCTGAATTTTGAAAAAGACCGTAGAGGACCTGTAGGTAGCAGATTGAGGTGAAGACCAATCTGGGAGGACGGAAACCAGTCCTTCCTGCAGAGCGTCTGCCCTGGTACCACTCGGGCTGGAAGAGGCCACGAGGAGACGTTCCTGGGACTCACTGAAAACGCTCTTGTCCTTGGTCCCAGCTGTTTCAACATTCTGCATGTTCTAGGTACTCCCCACCACGGGAGCCACTACCAAGCTGTCTGAATTCCGCAGTCCCACCCTCCAAGAAGCCCACGGTCTGAGGCACAGACACCTGGCCAAAAGGGAGCAAATCAACAGTTGTGCACCCAGGTGACCCAAGTCACTGTCCCTTCATTTCCAGAAGGAGGCGGAAGACCATTGTGTAAGGTGGGGCGGGGGTGCGGCAGGTGGGCACAGCTGTGGGTGGGGGATACGGACAGCTCTAACAGACTTCTGATAATGCGGTTTCTGTAGGTGGGTCAGGTAAGCTTTGATTCAGCATAGCCAAAATCACCTCCCGGACGGGTTTGATTTCTAAGACTCTATCTAATGGGCAAAGGTTGATAGAGAATTTTAAAAGGGAGCCTCAGCCTCCAACAGACTCAGAACTTTATTAGAATTGTCTCCGGGGCGGGCGGTAGGCACCCTGGGAGCCCCACTTAGAAACTCCCCAGGGAACCCTGAGGATCAGCCAGGCTAAGAACTTCTGGGCTGGACTAGGGCATTTCAGGCTTCTCTGGATCTCAACAGGTCCGAGCAGGGACAGCGGCCAGCCCTGTCCCTGGCTTCCTGCTCTCAGATCTTGACTGGCGCTTCCTCACTACCCCAGATGGTCAGGAGCCCCCTTGCCAGTTCAGCCCCAGCCCCCCAGCCTTACCAAGCTCTCTCCCCCCAGTTTTAATACTCGGTGGAGTAGCAGATGCAAAGAACCAGGAGAGCCGGGTCCTGCGTCTGGGTGGGCCATCTTGTCTCCAAGCCTCAATTTTCCTATCCAGAAAGGAAGTGATTGCTTCCCACGGGCCTGTTGTGAAGAATCAGATGAAATAACATGTATGGCGGATGTTTTGACACCTGTAAATTTATGTACAAATGCTAATTTTAATTTTAGTAACTACCTATCCTGCATTGTTGTCATTCCTCTCTTCTCTTGTTCCACAGACATTTGCCAACACCTGCTTCATGCCAGGCACCAAGGGACAGGAGCGCAGATGTGCTCACAGCCCTCCAGAGGCTCCCTGCCCGGTGTGGGGAGGCGTAGAGGACCATGGGAAACTAATGCTTATCATGAGAAGAACACAGCTGTCCAGCATCCTCGCTGATAATATCCTGTGCCCCAAACCACACCTGACACATCACAGGGGCTCAGGAAGCGTCTGTGGAAGGGGTGGAGAAGTTGGAGGGTGTTACAGAATCACAGGTCAAGGATGAGGAGAGCGTTCAAAGTTATATGGGAGCTCAAAGGGCCAGGAGAGAACCAGCCAGAATTGAGAGCAATGACCGAGAACCTGTGCATGGCTGGCCTCTTGTGAGGTCCTTCAGTGCCAGCCTATGAGGAATTCTGCTGTGGCCTTCTGGTGCCTGGGAATGGGCTCTGCACACAGCAGGTGCCAACCTCCCCCAAATGAACCTGTTAAGAGATTCTGCTTTATACAAACAGAAACAAACAAAAATCCAGCATCAGCCTCATGAGCATAAAACTTAGGTCTTTTGGGTCACCCAAGTTCACAGTGGCGTGGCTCTCAACGATGCCATCACCAAGAGCCGGGCGTGATTTCAAAGCGCCTGGCAGTGCTCTCTATAGACCTGGCAAGCACAGGTGAACTCAGCCATCAGCTGCAGTCTTCGTCCACCGTTTCAGAGCGGTGTCTCCCACCCTAGCAAAGAGAGTAGATTTTTTGCAGTGAGGGGCCGTGCAGACAGGTAGGTTCCGGTTCTCTAAAACTTCACCTTTTCACAAGAGAAGCCCAGTTTGCACGGGAGACAGGGCTGTCTCAGTAAGCAGGGGGTAGCCAGTGGACCTTGCTCAAGTCCCTTTCAGGGACCACGTTTGTGACTTGGGCTCAGGACCTAGGCCCAGGGCGGAGCTGCAACCTTGCCGATGCTGGCAGAACACATTTTGGAGACCCCACTATGAGCCTTGTGCCTGGGACGGATCACACAACCCCCGTGTGCAGACAGGCCGGGAAGTCTCTCAGGACCACCCGCGGCTGAGTCTTCAGCGCCTATAACTGGAGACCTTGCTGAGTGCCGCGACAAAACGGTGAGCGAGAACCGGATTTTGTTTCTCTCAAGATGCTCAAATGTGAAGTTCAAGGATGACTCAGAGCCTCTGAGGTGGCCAGCTCCCCAGACCGCTAGGGGCTAGGTTTGCGTACCTTTTACACCTGTGGCCAGGTGGGCCGGCAGCGCTCACAGAGGGCACAGCCCAGTTCCAGCACCTGTGGCATCGGGGAAACAGGCTTCCTCCATTTACTGCTTTGCCTGTGCCCAAGTTAGTGCTCTGCCAGGTTAGGGTGGTTGAACCAGTGGGCGTGAGGTTGTTGTAAAGTCAAATGACATTTTCTCCATCCACAGGAGATCACAGAATTGGGAAATGTTCCTTCGAAGTTCTGCCTGTTACAGCTTGTCCACCACTCCTCTTTCCTTCCTCCTCCCTCTTCCGTCTCTACCCATTACCCTGCCTTTCTTTGCTTACTTTTAGTTATTACCTGAAATGTTTATTTATAGATTATTTGTTTATCCACTGTTACTTCAATCCCAGCATAAGGTCCACAAGAGCGGGAATCTTTGTTTTTGCATGTATCTTTTTTATTTGTTGGGCATAGTCTTACACGTTGGAAGGAATCGTTGTTACATATTCATGCATACATGGATATTGACAAAGTAGGTTAAGCCCAATCCTAGTCCAGGATCTCCCCCCTTCATCCACTCCCCCATCTAACATCTGCTCTGTAACCCCGTGCTATAACTGGAAATGAGCATATATATGTATATTAATTTTGGAAATTTCTGAGTTTCTCTGCCAAGAGCAGGACTCTTGTCTGTATGTAACCCTGATACCCAGTGCCTGTCTGCTAACCTGTCTTGATTAAATAAAGGAATGTCCCAGAGACTCAGAAGACACCCCAGGGGCACTGGGATTTGGCCTCTTGAAAGTGGCAGTCTAAGGACATTGTCTAAGAGGGAGTGGAATTGCCAGGTTCCTGGAAGTACTTTCTCTAAGCCAGTGCTGTGGACTTGACCGCAACTCCTGGGGGACAGAAAGCTATCCAAGACACCAGTGTGAAATGCTCTGTAGGTAAGTGAGGGTGGTGACATGCGTGCCCACGGGGGCCAGACCATAGGATGTCGCCCAGGTTCCCACCAACTGCACAGGTGACCTTTTCATCTCCATGTTTAAATCGAGGGTGGAGGGTGCAGGGTCAAGGGTTTTGCATTCACCCCCCAGGGCTTGAGAGTCAAATTGGTGAATGCACAGGAAGCACTCAGGACTCAAGGGGCCCCTGGCCACTCCATGGTGTCAGTGGTGTGTATTCTGAAAGAGTCCGGCCACCGCTCACTGGCCCATCTACATCCAGGATTAAATGGAGTAGAAACACCTCTGCGAGCAGGAGCTGGCCCACAGGCACAAAGTCAGGTCTGTGGCATGTCCCTGGGACAGCTCTAGCACGCAGTGGGAAGAGGGGGAACGGGGTATGACAGCTGATCTAGCAGCCCAAGGCCTCACTCCTCTCTGGCCTATTTCTCTGTGCCAAAGCAGCCCTGCTTTGTAAGAGGCTGAAGGTGCCCACGGGACTTCCTTGGTGGCCACCTGTGGCAATGGCTGCACCTGTAGAAACCGGGGCCCATTTCTAGCTGAAATGAATAAGGAGACTGGAGCTAGGAGGTTCAGGGCATGTGCCAGGCATGTCACAGGGGGGAAGCTCATTTGATCTTCAGGGTATTCCCCTGTTTTCCAGATGAGGAAATGGAGATTCGGAGAGGAAAAGTGACTTTGCCAAGGTCACACAGCCACGAGCAGAGATCTGGGATGCACAGCCTGAATCTCCAGGGCCAATCCCTGCAGAGGTGACAAAGCATGAGGAGGGGGCTTTGTAGAACCAGGGGGCATGAGAGGGCTGCAGCTTCAACTGCCACCCTGTGAGACAAAATCGCAGGTGATTTGGAAGCTCTCGGCTCCCACCGCCAGGTGCGAGACCCGCTAAAGGCTTGGAGGCCGGTCCAGTTCTGAGCCTGGTGTTCTCCACGTGGCTATTACAAAGGTAATGAGACACATTAGTGGTGTCTGCGTCAATTATGACACTTTCATGTCTAGGACAATTTCTAGTGTGGATGTTCACACCGAGTCTTGGAAGGTGCTAGAAGGGCACGTGACAAGCCAGGAAGAGTGTTTCCAAAATCAGGATCAGCAACACCCAAGCCCCTACAGCAGCTGTGGCAGGGATCAAGGGGCAGGGGGCCGGGGGCAGGGGGCAGGGGTCCCCACCAGGAGACGTGCTGGCCTCCACCAGGGAGGAGGCTCCTGTTCTCAAAGTATCGTGCAAAGATGGAAATGAGAAATGACAATGACCCACTGGCCCTGGGGTCCTGCTCAGAACTGGAGCACGAAAGGACCAAAGAGACAATATATGACGGAGAGAAACTCCCTGAGCCCTACCTCCTGCCCACTGTGCCGTTTTTATTTCTTAGGCCATAGACAAAAAAAAAAAAAAAAAAAATTATTTTACCCCATTCGTGCCCAGTATCTTATCCATCAAGCGAGACATGTAGAAAGTTCCTGGAAGTCACGTCATTACATACATACATGACAAATGCCATTGTCCCTTACACGCCAGATTCCAGACTAGGCCGTGGGGATGGATTCACGCATGCCCTGGAGGAGCTCCTGCTTGCTGGAGGAGCTCCTGTTTGCGCAGGAGACAAAGCGCTTTGGCTAGCACGTGAAAGAGCCTAGCAGGTTTCAGCGGGAAGCCACACAGAGGGTCACCCTGGAACTGAGTCCTGAACGGTGAAACAGGAGCTTTCCACGCAGCGCCTGTGCTGAACTGGGAATCAGGAAAGGCTGCCCTTCTGCTGAACGTGCGTCCAGAGTGGCCGGGACTTGTCCCTCTTGGAGTGTTAGGTGTGACTACCATGGATCCTGAAGGCACACTAAGGTGTGCATGTGTGGACTTGATGCTGGAGGCCAAGGCAGCCATGGGAATTTTTAAAATAAGAGTGTGTCATGGTCCAAATCAGAAGCTGTCCTTATAAAAGTCCTTCTAGAGGTCATGTGAAGGGTGGATGAGGGGCGAGCTCTTGAACAGGGAGGCGGATGGGAGGGCAAAGCCAAGGCTGCTAGAACAGAGAGCTCAACCCGGCTCCAAAGCACTGGGAAGCTCCTGAGCTTCTGCTGGCATCAGGATAGAAGTGTCTTTGCAGGGAAGTGAGAAATAGCAGAGCATCACCTGGACCTGGAAATCACCAACCAGCTGCCCCTGGAGAGCAGGTCCGTGTGCACTGAAACTCCTCCAGCCCCGCCTCTCTCACCCTCCACACCCCAGCAGAAGTCAAGGCGTGTGTTCTGTAAGGTCTTTGGTAATCGCTCTTTGAGTATCAGAAATGTCTGCTGAATATTTACCATGCTTAGAGAAAAAAAGTTCTTCATCAATTGATGAGGTGGCCTTTCTTTGAGGATTTTCATTTCTAACCAACCTGGAAAATGGCTCTAACATTTAATGAGGTGGTCTGTAGATTTTACAGTGTGCTAATCAGTCGCATTTCTCAGTTCCTAGTTTAAAAAAGCCATTCAACTCCTACGGGCACAGGACGGATTCCTTCACCCCTAGCATTTACCCCTCTATAATGAGTCCTGGGGAAGGCCTTGGAAGCTGCTCGGTGCCAGGCATTTACTGCGTGGAACAATATTGGGGGCAGAGGGCAGTGTGAGCTACGGCCAGTCCTGCTGGTCGGAAATTCCCCATTAGTCGCCGGGGAAGGTCACTCAGCTGCCAGAGTGCACCAAGACTAGAACAATCCTAGAAAAGTGCTTTTGAAAACTTCCTCATGGACCATTTCAACGAATGCTGGATGACAAGCCATGAGCAGGTGTTTCTCACCGATGGAGGTTTGTGTTGCTAAGTCGAGGGTGACAGTTCGTTGTTCTTTTATGAAAAGACTGGCAGAAAGTCTCACCCTCGCTAGGGCCATATGCCAGAGAGCTTTCCCATGGGGAGGGCCTGAGACAGGAAGGATCTGGGGGTTCAGCCAACACTCCCATATAATCCAGAGGCCAAAGTGTGTCAGCAAACAGCCTTTGGGCATTGATGAACTGGAGAGGGCACTGGATTGCTGAGTGTCTGAAGGGCTTGCAAATGGCAGCTAGATTCCCTGGGGAGCACGGAGATGCAGGAGACAGTTTCCTCCTGTAGATGCAGAGTCAGGAACCACACAGGAAAATGCCTGCTGGGGTTCTGTGGCTCTGGCCTCTCAGGGAAAGTGCCATCCAGAAGGTCAAATTCCCCTCCCGAGCTAGGCCACACACACTGCCGCATGAGGACAGACACTGGCTTCGGTGCCAGAGCCCAGGGTCCAGCCGAGGCTGTCCTGTACACACCCAGCAAACACAAGCCCGACAACTTTCAAGCCTCAACTTGCTTATCTATGAATCTGCCCTTCCCACCTCCCAAAACTTATTCTGAGGAGCAAAGAGAGCAAATGTGGGCGCCTGCAAGGGCTGGCCCCATGCCAGGTGGGGAGGCTGGACGCCACCAAACTGAGCCTCCACATGTGAACCCTGCGGCCGGTGGGGATCAACTTCATAACCAACCAGATCCAACCCCAAGGTCAGATCCCTGACACAATAGTCCATGAAGCCCAGATTTGATCTTACTTTCAGATACCCCAGATGTGCGTCTACAACTGGTAAAAATCTTTACAAGGACCATAGCCTAGCTGGTTAAAGAAGCCACTCTAAGCAAACAATAAACAAACAAAAGAATCTACCACACCTGTGTCAAAAGATACCGTGGCCTCAAAATGCCACGTACAATATGGTCACGCTACCTGGAACCCAGGCCCAGCCCCTAAGGCAGGAACTAGCCTCCTCTCTCATAGTCCTCCACGAGAAGGTCAAAGTCAGAAGAGCCCTGAGCTGGTTTGTGTTTTTTTCTTTCTTTTTTTGAGGGGAGATAGAAGCCAACACCAGCTGTCTCAGAGAACAAGGGGGTGGGGGGGGCGGGTTCAGGAAAACCAGGTGGTCATCTTCCCAAATATGGAAAGAAAACCTTTACCTAGATTCTCTTTCCAGAAAGAATGCACATTTTGCACTTGCAAAACTATTTCCTGGCTGAGAGCTGACCTACATGGCCGCCCCTGCCCACACTGGTAATTGTCTACCACGGGGGGCCTGTTCTTTGGCTACCGTCCTTCTTCTGGTTCTTCAGCCTGTTAATTGGTCTCCAGTGGCTCTGTTGCACCAACTCCCCTGAATTCCTCCCTGTGATCTGTCCACCGGTACCTTGAGCATGCCCAGCAGAACAGATGCCCCTCAAAGGCAGCTCCGTGACCCTAAAGAGGCATTCCACCCGCAAAAACCACTCGGAAGGAAGGGTCAATTAACTATTCTTGAAAAATGTTTGCAGCCACATGGAGATGGAGAGGGAAGATACACCGGGAACAGGAGGGGAAGGCAGGCGAGTTCCTTTCTTAAGACCAAAGAATAATCAAAGACGAAAAAGAATGCTGAGGCCGGGGTGGGGAGGGCTGACTGGAATGTTCTACTCCAGGAGAGGCAGGGAGCTCTACCCTCCTGGATGAGAAGCCAAGGATTGAGCTCTCAAGGGCGGTCGCAGTTGAGAGCCCAGTCTTCTCACTCGGCAGCCTGGATCAGAGAGGGAGCTGAGACTCAGGGGTTAGTAGAAGCATCTAGAAGAGCCCCTTAGATTTCCTGGCTCACCGGCCAATGGTCTTTCCGCTCACTACACAAAAGCCATGGAGGCTTCCCCTTCAGAGCTCCACACGAGCAGGAATTTTTATCACTTTTATCCACACCTGTATCCCGAGTACCTTGGAAAGGGGCTGGCACACAGAAAAAAACCTAATGAATACCTTTTTGGAAGAATGAGGCCGTGTTTAGCTCCCTTTCCCTCCAGGCAGAGATGATCTTGGGGCTCTGCCTGTCGGTGTTCTAGAGGGGTTCTCCACGTGCCAGTCACAGTCCGGCTTTCACAGGCGGGGAGGGAAGCTGATAAGGTGATCTGGGGGACTGCTTATCACAGTGCGGATTGTGGATGTAAGGGTGGAGGATAGGAGGGCATACGAATCCAGGTGTTGTTCAAAGGTCTCCAAACAGAAGAAACGGCATGGGGAGAGAAGAAAATCCAGCCCATGTGGAGCAACCACAGGGCTAACAATCTGAAGATCAAGGCCGGGCCAGGAAAAGAGGCGCTCCGGGGAGGGGCGGCTCAGTCCAGGACACTGAACGGCTTATCCTGACTTCTGATGGATGATCACAGAGACTCCAGGGCACATTGGCTTTCATGACACACTGCTGGATCTCACCCGTGCATTTGGTCTCTGGCTAGGCGTGCACCCTGATGATAACCCCGTCCCTGGGGGGACATGTGGGAAGATGTTCCTTACAACTCCTTTCCAGGATGTGTTGGACTGGAAGCATGCCCATCTATGCATCTATCTCACAGGCCCCCAGACAACTGCATCAAAGGCCGATTTAACCAAGCATGCTAGAAGAGAAGGAATTTTGGAGAACAGGCCAGAAAGGTGATAGGAGCAGATGAAAGAGAAGCTGGCTAGGAAGTGCTCTCTGTCTGGGGGCCGCTTGGCAGCAGGTTCTGTTGTTTGGAGAACTGAGAGAACATTCTGCTTGAGGCAAGCCGGTCTGATGAGATGCTACATCGTGACTCAGCCCTGGGCAGTAAAGGTTTTGTCCAATCTTGGCCAGTTCAGGACATTCCAGTCGACCAAATTCCCTGAGTCAGATTCTCTGGGACAGGAAAACAAAGGACATAAAAATTCCCTGAGCTCAAATCAAATTTTTAAAAAATGAAATCGAGGGAGTGAGTTGAAAGGTCACAGCATGCCCACACGCTCACAACTACGGCTTCAGGTTCTACCAGCCACCCTGGGTCTAAGGCGAGCTGGCGAGACAGGCTGTCCATCCTTCCTGCTGGGATGCCAGCCAGGAGCCAAGGGAAGGCCCAGCCTCAAGGAGAAGAATGCAGGCAGGAAGGCCTTTAGCTACGAGAAACGGACAAGATTCCCCCCAACGGGCAGCCATATGCTTCAAGTCAACATTTCGGATTTCGTTTTGAAGGAATGAGCGAGGCATTGGCCTTAACCTTTCCCTCCACCCCTCCAGCTGCCACTGAATAATGCAGTGTGATTTCTCCCTTCACAAGCCTGGGTCATAGTCTCCTCGGTATTCACGCTTTGAGCCCTAGATTGGCTGAAAAGCTACAGTGCAGTCCGGTTTAGTCAAGGTCACGGCCATCCCTGGAGAGGGGAAAGCAAGCATGCTGGCCCCACCCCTTGTCTGGGATCTGGGCAGATCTGCACTTGGAGAGCAGGAACTCGGAGTTGCAAGAGTTTCTAAGAAGTGGGGTAAGGAGGTAGGACTGAGACCAAAGGTTCAAATTCTGCTGAGCTGGGGAGTGGGGACAGGAAAGGTTGGGCTGGCATGCCATAAGCTATTTCCCTTCTCCACCCTCAGGCACAAGGATCCCGCTGGCATCTCTTGCTTCCTACCCCAGCGTCCTTAGCATGGGCTTATATTGTCAACACAGTCCATTTCAATAGTTCTGCACTAATTTTTAAAAAGGCAAAAGGGCCTTTTTTCTTCTTCCCACTAGATGGTGCTGTGCCGCCAACTGCAGCTGGCCATGCCTGGAGCAGTGGCATTGGTGTCTGTCCCCGGTTCCACTTGGCTGGGCACAGGGAATCCAGGAGGCTGCCGCTCACCCAGAGCCAGGACAGGATGGTGCAACTGGGCTCCGGAGGTTGAATCAGGGCAGAACAGGAGATTATCAGGAGCTTAAAGTTCGAAAAGCAATTTGGTTTTTAAAGGGCAAGTCTTGGTTAAGACTGGGCAGACAGGCTCTGGATCCCAAACCAACAGTATCTCCTGTGTTGCCACATGGCTACCCTGTCACCGGAGGAGAGCCCAGAGGGTTCTGTCCCCGATTGGGCTGGGTCCCCACGTACAGCTCTACATCCACAAGGTCAGCCTCACAGAGTCAAAGGTTTGGAGCAGCAGAAGAAACTTCAGGGCCCTTGGCAGCAGGGTCCCTGCCACACATCCCAGAGGGGTGGCAACACAGGTGCCCCTGTGACCATCACCTTTCCCCATCTCCATGTCGAAGACGTTTAAGTTGACAAGACTGATATACCTTCTACAGTCTCAATGTTATCATTTTTTTTTTAAAGAAGACCAAATAGTTCAAGACAACAAATGTCCCAGAATAGCCATGTCCTAAAATATGGCAGTAAACCCTTTTTCAAGTCTTTGAAATGATGTAGTATTGGTTAAAAACACTTGTAAACTTTTGCGGAGGGGAAAGATACGAAATAAAATATATCCAAAACTATGTTTAATTTTTGTATATAGATGGATAAATATTAGAGGATGAGGAAAAAGAAGCAATAGTTTGGTTTGGGGCATTTGTAGAACTATGGGTAATTTTTTTTCCTTCTTAAATTTACAGTGTTCTTAGTTTTGCTCCAATGTTTGAAAAATGTCAGTAGTAAATCTCTGATGACTAGAATATACTGACCTTCCTGCATTTCCCTAAACAGGACTTTCTGTTTTTAAAAGCCTTTCTAAAGGCCAGAAGTTCCATGAAATTTGGCTACTCTTGAGTTATTTTAAAGTTTCCCTTTCTGAACCTCAGATTGAGGTTGATGCCCTTCCAATCGATTTTTTAAGTGTAATGTTTTAGCCATAACAGAATAATTATTTGCTCTTCCCACTTTGAATTGGAGGCAGAACAATATTTAGAAATGTTTCATAAAGAATTAATTTATAATCTCACTTCTATAAAATGTAAATATAAATATCCTACTCATTTCCATCTGGATGCTGGCCCCATAGATATTTTTATATCGTTGTGATCATAGAGTGCATGGTATATTATAGAACACTTCTTTAATTAAAGACCTGCCAACATTTTATTCAATATCTAGTTGAAAGGGCTTCCAAAAGTGTCAATACCTTATCCAAAGAGCTGGTAGAATGGCATTCAGTTAAAAGTTAGAACAATGGGCTGGAGCGGTGGCTCAGCAGTTACGGTGCTTGCCTGGCACACGTAAGGACGTGGGTTCAAACCACAGCACTGCATATGTAACGAAGTGTTGGAGCAACGAAAGCCACATGAAAACCTAAATTGAAAAATTGATTCCCCCCCCACCCTCTCACTGTTCCTTTCTCTCTTTAAAAAAAAAAAGAAAGAAAGAAAAGGGAGGTTGGAGGGGTGTCTCAGTGGTTACGGCGCTTGCCTGGCATGCACAAGTATGCTAGTTCAAACCCCAGGACCCATGTATACAACTAAGTGTCGGAGCAACGAAAAACCAAGTGAAAAACTCATTAAAAGTTGATTCTCTCTGTCTCTATCTCTCTCTCACTGTCCGTCTCTCTTTAAAAAAAAAAAAATTAGAATGAGGCTCAGGAGTCTGAGATTGGAGGATCGCAAATTCAAAGCCAGCCTCAGAAATTTAGCAACTTAGCGAGACTCTGTCTCAAAATAAAAAATTGAAAAGGCTGGGGATGTGACTCAGTGGTGAAGCACCCCAGTACAAAATAAATAAAGAAATAAAACAATCCTGGGGAATTACATTACTTAACATAAGCTACCAGTTCTCAGGAACAGGAAGCGCTGCAGGTTCTGATTGGCACAGATAGACTCTGAGGCGTTCACATACGTGATTCAGTGATCCTTAACTTGATCCTCAGAGCTAGTGGCCTCTTCTGTGCTCCGCTGGGCACTTGTATTTAGCACTTTGAAGTTCTGCCTCCTGCGGCTTCATGTTTACCCTGGGGGTGGGGTGGGGCTGGGGTGCTGTCTCCTTATCTTTCTATCCTGGCCCATTGCTGAGCGCAGCACCCTACTTACACTGGGCGGTTTGTGAGTGACAGATTCCCAGGAGGGCGGCCTCCTCCATCAGAGATGATGATGAGCTGCCACTTATGGCAGGAACTGGGCTCCTTGGGTGGGGTGTGGCTCGGTTGCATAGCACTTGCCTAGCATGTAGAAGGCCCTGGGAAAGATCCCCAGCACCAGAAAGAAAGGAAGGAAAAAAAAAGAAGACATCATTCAGGCTTCTTGAAAACAGGCGAGACATAAAAAGATGCCATCCCCCAAGTCCCAGTGTTAAGGAAGAAAACACTGCTTCTCCAGATCAAGATTTGGCCTTCGGTCTCCTGCCCAGCAAGAAGAGGCACTGACCACCGTAACCACACAGGTCCATGTGCACCGTTAATTACCCGATCCTTCCACCTACTCAGCAATCTCCTTGGCTGGTCTCCGCACATCCAGAGAACCCCAAGCAGCCGCTCTTCTCAGGGTGACCCTGCGAGTTCCCTTACCCACACACTGGCAGCCTCCAGCTGTCCAGCCTGGAGCAGGAGTGATATCAATTAACTCGTGGCAGGAGAGAGGCACGGGAGTCTCTTCCAGACCAAAGGTAGGATGCTGTACAAAGAGGTGCAGAAGGGACTTTACAGCACAGCAATTTTGCTTTAACTGCCTACTGAACAAGTCAAGATCAGTGCTAGTGTTTAATTAAAACAAATACGAAATAAACTACTGCTGTGTCCTTGGATTCTGCTCAGAGAAGCCTTGCAGATACCAGTAACGAGGCATGGCAGGCCAGTAATTAAAATGTAGGCTTTGCTTTCATGCCATCTCAGGGTAAGAATGGGCAAGACTTGCAAAAATGCTTCCATGTGATGGTAATTACTCGATCCTTGTCTACAAGGTTATATTAAAGCATTCCGCGCAACCCCAGATGCCAAGACAAAAGAGGCACCTTTTAATAAAGCTTGATCACATCATCACCTATTTATACGCTGCCTTGAGTCAGAAAGGATTGGAGGTAGACAACACAGGAACAGAAGCAGCTGCCACGTGTGGGACTTGCATATACCAGACTCTGCGTATCAGGTGTTCTATTTGTATCGCCTGTAATTTTGCAGAAATCCCTCCAAGAGAGATATTTATTAGGAAGGCAACAGGTGCAGAGGTTGAAAACTCAGGTCCTAGAGCCAGACTATTCGATTTCAGGATCCTGGCTCCATTATCGATCAGCCGTAAGACGCTGGCAAGTAACCTGACCTCTCTGTGGCTTAGCGTGCATTCTGTATAATGGACATATTTGTAACTGCTTCATAAAGTTGAGGAATGAATGGGTCCAGCCGTGTAAAATGTTAAGAATGGTGCCCAATGCAGAGGAAGGGCTCAATTAACGTTATAAGGGTGGAGGGTCACCTAGTAGTCCATGTGCTAATCTCCAATCCCCTTGAAGTTCGGCAATGCCATGTGGCTAGCTGGAGTCAATGAAATACTAGTGGAGGGAGGTGTCATATCATTTCTGGACACTACATTTAAAAGCCAGCACATGGGGAGCTGGAATGGTGGCTTGGTGGTTATGGTGCTTGCTTCGCATGTGCAAGGACGCAAGTTCGAACCCCAGCACAACGTACACAACAGAGTGTTGGAGCAACGAAAGTCACATGAAAAACTAAATAAAATTGCTTCTCTCTCTCTCTCTCTCTCCTCTCTCTCTCAATGTCCCTCTCTCTCAAAAAAAAAAAAAAAAAAGCCAGTGCATGGCCCTTTTAGCACTCTCTCCCTTGCCTCATTAACCCAGCTGCCACATGTTCAGATAGTGGCAACACTAGAGAGAAGACACCTGCACCCCAGGGTCCCCAGGTGCAGCAGGGCCCAGATGATGCTCATCAGATTTTACATAAGGAAAAATCCATTTTTGCTGTACTAAGCTCCCGGTATTTCCAGCTTTACTTGTTACAGCAGCACAGCATACCCTCCCCTGACTAAGCATAGCTGCTATTGCATCATTCTTATTAGCTTATTTCTAAAGTCGAAGGGGCGACCTTCCCTTTGACCTTCCCAGGTATCTGTTTGCCTGTCAATGTGGCCTCATCACCTAGATCAATACGTGCCCTTCTCAAATCCCTGCATGCTCTTATGTGCTATGAAAAAGAAAAAAAAATCAGCCTTTGTTATCACTGATAAAAATATCAGAGATGCTAACTGTTGTGGACTATGTGTCACCTCTTTCGAAGTGAGACTGAGGCCACCTCAAAAAAAAAAAAAATCAGAAACATGGGAGGGAGGGAAGGTTAGAATTCTTCCATTCCGTAAGAGGAGTAGACCCTGTATCCTTAATTTGGAAGTTGTCATAGGTAGGCTAAAGACACCAAGGGGCATGGAAATCCAGGAGATGGGCTTTGGGATTCACAGGAGAGGGACCAGAATGTGCTGTCATGACAGTCCAAGAGCCACGGATCAGCAGGGAAGGGAGGGGAGTCAGGCCCACACGCCCCAGCTGCGGACAGCCTCTCGCCTGGCCTGCCTCCAGCTGAACGTGTAACAGCGAAGGGCAGTCTCCCCCTTCTCCGTAAGGTCCTCAGCAGGAAAAATGTACACGTTACACCAAAGCTCTCTAGAACAGGCTAGCTCACACTCCACCCGAGCTTCCTCTTGGCCATTTCTAAGGCCACCGACGACCCTAAATGTCTATGTTCATGGAATGAGGAACAGTGGCACTATGTCCCTACACAGACCCTGATGTCACCACCTAAACACATCACAGGAGCAAAACGCAGCGTTCATTCTGTGTCCCCTCCTCCCTTTTATCCACAAAATCATTACCATTCCTGCTGCCTACCACACAGGGAAGGTATGAAAATGAGCTCAGGTGCTATAAAACCCTCCAGAAGCCTCCCACAACATGTTATGTAAGTGCTAGGCATTAATATCCAACAGCCGCCACTCAGAGCCAATTTCTAATTTGAAAGTTCTATCATATCAAGTTTCCTGAACCTTGCTTTTATTAAATAACTTTTATCTAAATTTAAGCATGTTTGTGTATACTGTGAAAAATTAGAAAACATGGGGAAACATAAAATATAAGATAAAAATCATTTACAGTCCCGTGCCCAAGTGACAACTTTGGTACAACGATCAGCTTAGTAATTTTCCCCTCATCTTTTCATCTGTATATCTTTTTTGATGGAAGTCAGAACG
Organism: Aplodontia rufa; assembly: GCA_004027875.1. Taxonomy (NCBI): domain Eukaryota; kingdom Metazoa; phylum Chordata; class Mammalia; order Rodentia; family Aplodontiidae; genus Aplodontia; species Aplodontia rufa. The sequence goes on from PVKS010000337.1 coordinate 190,332, forward strand.
AGCTCAACACACAGTTCTGTGCCCTACTTTAACATTACAGTATAAACATTTTCTCCACATTTTCGGTTAAGAACTGCTCTGAAATACAATTTTTGTTTTTCAAGAGAGTGGGACAGTGAGAGAGAGAGAAAGAGAGAATCAATTTTACTTAGTTTCTCATGTGTCTTTCGTTGCTCTGACACTTTCTTGTGTACGTGGTGCTGGGATCCGAACCTGGGTCCTCATGCATGCCAGGCAAGTGCCGTAACCACTTAGCAACCGCTCCAGCCCCCTGAAATACAATTTTTCATGGCTATTTAATAACTCCCATCTTAGGAGGAACTCTGATCTTAACCACATCCTCACTGCTGACATTTCAGGCATTCCCAAAGTTTTCCTTTCCTTTCTTTCTTTTTTTGTACCAGGGATTGAGCCCAGGGGTGCTTAACCACTGAGCCACATCTATTTTATTTTGAGACAGGCTCTCACTAAGTTGCTCAGGGTCTCACTAAATGTCTGAGGCTGCCTTTGAACTTGCAATTCTCCTGCCTCCGCTGCCTGAGCTTCTGGGATTACAGGTGTGTGACTATGCCTGGCAAAAGTCTTTTTATTATGGGGAGTGCAAAATGTAATTTCTTCAACTTTTTGGTGTTCCTAATTATTACCTTAGGATATGCTCTTATGTGCAACTAGTTTGTTCTAAATTGAATACTCAGATTCTGCAAATTCTCCTTTCTGCAAAAACGGTAAGGAGAAGCCAGCCACCATAACCGGTCTTACCAATGGCCTAACTGCAGTAGCAGAGCTCCTCCAGGGAAGGCCCGGAATTAGAAAAACATCAGCTTTCAGTATAAAGATATAGAGAAACGGAAACTCTTAGGCTTGTTCTTAAACCAGGGTTAAGATACTATTATGCATCACCACTTAACCACAGAGCCATTTAATCAAGACCAGACATTAGTTTAAAAAGTATAATATTGCTATTCAAGAAAAGAAATCTGGCCACCCACACCTTCCTTGTAATTCAAAAGGCTCTCTAAAAAGCACACATATTGCCTACAGACACAAAGAGCTTTGAAGTATAACCTTTCCATGTCCTCCCTCTGAAAGCAGAGCTCTGGGGAAGCTCAGATCTCCCCAGACAGTTGCTAAGGATACCCCGAGTAGCTACAGAATCAAGCCTACATTAGTCCAAGAGTCAGCGTTGGTTAAACACCTTTTTTTTTTTATTTTGGCAGATTAATACATATTTTTCAAACCCAAAACACAAAATACAGAAAGCGATCTAGGCTTCATTCTTCAGATGTTTTCAGCTACAAGAAACGACCTTCACCCCAGAATCTCTTTCAGAAACCTTCCCATCAATAAGCATCACAATAGTGATACCGAGATCCTCCATAATTAAAACCGCACACCACGCTTGCGTCAGACACTCGCTGCTGAGAAAACTGTGGCTATGGGGACCTATCATTCCACTGTGGGTGTGCAACCAGGTTTAAAGTAAATAAAACTTCAATGACCTCATCTAAAAACCGTTAGTTCATTAACAACCGATGTTTCTTAGGCAACTACATGGGCCAGGCATTCTGCTGGGGGCTTGGTAGACATTTTCAGTAGCCCTCGCCACTGCCCTAGGGGAGAAGCTTCATGGCAGCCCCATTTCACAGAGGAGGAGACCGAGGTTCCCAGAGGCTAGGAGACAGACTGTGCAGAGAGCCAGGCTTTGGTTCAGGATCGAGGCCCTATCCTTTGCTCTTCCTGCTGGTTTCCCATCTCCTCAACAAAACTAGTAGCAGATGACAGTTTTTGGTCCAAAGCTGGGGGGCAGGGTAGCAGAAGAGGAAAAAAAAGGGAAACGGTGTCTGATGCTGGGAAATGGCAAGTGCAAGGCAGAAGTGAGTGGACAGACGCTCAGCCCTTCTATCAAGGGTCACTGCGCTGCCACCACGAGAGAGAAGTGGTGGATGGCTCTTCAGAAACCCTCTTCAACTCAGCTTCAGAAGAAGAACCGCTGTTCTGTTGCCAAGGAAGAGAGGCCAGCTCTAATCCCCCCAGGAATTCCCTAACCCTTCTCAGCACAGAGAAAGCCCCAGGGCCTTTGTGCTGGAAACCAAACCAACGGTGGTGCTTGGGCCAGAGCCTGTGAGAGGAGATTGAAACCAAACAAAGCCCCTCCACTGGGAAATGTAAGAAGCTAAGAGTGAGAGTGAAGGAGCCAGTACCAGGACAGGTGACGGGGACAAGCAGGTGGCGGGGACAAGCAGGAGAGACAGTCGCCCTTCTGCTCATGGAAGACGACTCCAGTGACTTGCTCTGCACGGTGGGCCTGGTGGGTGATGCTGAGATGGCACCATTTAAACCAGCGAGAGCCCCCTACAAGCACGGGGCTTTTCTCTCGCATTTGGGTATTTGTTCAGCTCTGAGAGTTCTTCTTTTGGGCTTCTGAGCACTGGAGGCCGCATCCTGAGAAAACTGGACCAGAAGTCCACATTTCAGAACTAGTTCCGTCAGCAAGGCGCTGGAGAGCACCCTCAGCCCCAGGTACAAGAAGGGAGGCAGGAGGCCCCTTCCGGTCTAACTCAATGTAATCCAATTCAACTCAGCTTGGTGAGCACACACGCAACACACGCAGAGCCAGGCATGTTCCTGGCTGAGATACAAAGGCTTGGTTCCTGCCTTCAGAAACTCCAAGTTCAGCAGGAGGGACAAGTGTGACCAGCCTGTGTGTTCACAGGCAGAAGCAGCCCTGGGAGGCATGATCAGTTTAGAACTAACTGCAGGCCTGGAAAGACTCAGGAAATAAGCATCCACGCTGGGGATGGAAGGAGGATCAGGAAACACTTATTGGGGCTGGAAGTGAAGGTGTCTTAATGGCTCTCTGGTCCTTTCTAACCTACAGCAACCCAGTGCTCTCTAGACACAAAGGCGCTTTGGTTGGTTTGGGGGGCAATGTGGGAAGCAGCCTTAGAACAGAACCCACAGTCTTCCTGCCAGGAGGAACCCAAGCTCAGCAGGCCAAGTGAGCTTCCCCTAGGACAGGGCTGTTCGCACGAGGCTGTTCCATGCCATGGGTTCAGAGGCTAGAGTGGAGTTGAGGCCAGAGCAGAAGGCCAAATGAGCTGGGCTCCATCCCAGCCTCTACCCTTCCACGTGTCACCTGCAGAAGGTTTTATTTTCAGCAGGATTGTTGCTTGAACTCTTTTGAAAACCAGTGTAGTTGATCCCAATTGGTTGTCCATCAGAGTCTTCTCCTAGCATGCACAAAGCCTTGAACATGAGAAGCACCGCAAAACCAGTCATCTACATAGGTGTCTCCTCTTGTCCCTGGCAGCAGCTTCCTGGTCTCCTACTCCTGATTCATCATCTCCTAAGAGACCGTTACATGTTGGACGCTTTCCGCTGTGCTCGGGTTGGAGTTGCTTCCCAGGGGAAGTTCCGAGAGACTTAGATTTTCAGTCCACCAGCTTGGCCAGGAACCTCTGCAGCTTCTCAGGGCTCCAGATCCATTCATCCCGTAGTCCTCTGTGACATCACCAATTGATTCCTCAAGGGAGATACAACCGAAATCTGAACTCATAATTGCCCAATTCCAGCCCCATTCTCCCCTCTCCACCTCTGCCACTCAACAAATGCTCCCAGCATGAACTCAGTTGCTCCAGCCACACCTTTAGGAACTACTCCTTCCTGGCTCCTGACCTTCCTCTCCTTTTCCATGTCCCCTTCTAAAATTCTTTAGAGCCACCCACCTCTCCATTCCCACTGTAAGCAGCAAGACCCTTTTCAGTGGTCCCCACCTCCCTCCCAGACTCCTAAAATCCTGTTCTCCACACAGCTACTGGGATATTTCCAGAACACAAATCTGATCATAAAAATCCTCTGCTTAAAGTCTTTTAATGGCTTCCCATTCCCTTACGATCCAAAATCCTCCAAGTGGCTTGAAAGCTGTGAGCGGCTGGGCTCCCCTCCAGCCTTACCTCGGGAAATCCCTCCCTCCTGCCCGCTAGAAGGCAGGACCTTGTTAGTGCAGAGCAATACACACTATCTTCCTGCTGCCCATGTCCCGCAGCCAGGCTGCTCTCCCTCTTGCCCAGTCACCTCCTAGTGCCCCATCCCACCGTGGACTTCACTCCTTGAGGATCTGCAGTGTCCGCGAGGGACATGCCTGAAAGGGCTCTGGATTTATCTTCTGCAGCCCTGGCACTCTTATTTATTTACAGTCATTTGTTTGGTGTCTCTCTTCCAAAGAGTCATGTTTTCTCCACTGCCCTATCACACAGTGTGTCAGCACAGATCCTGGCACACAATAGGTGTGCAAAATGTTTTTTTAAAGTATTTGCTTAAACTGCTTGTACACACATCTGCAGCACACACATCCGGGCCTCTGTGTCCTCCTGTTCTCTTTCCCTTGTCTCCTGGTCTGCTTCCTGTCCTTAAGACCTGTTCCTCTGTCTGCAGATGGGCCTGACTTCACCATAACCCTTGCACTCTGCGAGGTGACCAAAGCCTAGACAGCAACCTCATGTACTACCGAGCAATGCCTACCATGGCTGAATGCACCCGCTATTGAAATTTCTTCAAAACTGATCATCAAAACCTGGAACTCTGTCTAGAGTCCAGCATTCAGGTTAACATACACACACACACACACACACACACACACACACACACACACACACCACACACGGCAAAGAAACATTTCAAATATCTGTGTTGTTTCAATGGTCACTGTTACTTTGTGCAGATAGATACATACACACACTCTATGGGAGATGTGCTGGTTAAATAATTCAGCTTAGCTAAGATTTGTAGCCACTCTCTCGGAGATTCAGAGCTAGGAGTGGGGGCAGGGATCTCTGGGCAGTGCAACCCCCTTACGAGGTGCAAAGAAAGAAAAACCCTCCTCTCCAAAGCCCGAAGGTGTCCCTCCTGCTGCAGTGCAGCCTCTCACTGGCGCAGGCAACGTGACCAACTAAATGACAGAATTTGATTTGTTCAGCAAAGCCTGTTTCAAAACAATTAAAAAGAGTGTGTCATCTCCTGCCCAAAGCACAAACAAAAGGCCCCGAATGCTTTCTCCTCTTTAAATTGATCCAGACTGTCAGCTACTTCATTAGCAACCTGATTAGGTTCTAATTAGCACCCTAATTAAGTGCTTCTAAATCAGAACTTGAGAAGGGTGTGAACTGGGAAGGGGGCAAGGGCAAGGTGGCCAGGTCCACTTGCAGGACATTTCAGCGGGTTTCTTAACTGTAGGCAGGGTCCAAACCCCAGTTTCCATACGAAAGGAGGCCTGGGAACATTTTCTTTCTGCAGCAAATGGTTCAGCCGCTTACTTAGAAAGTCTGGGCAGAAAAGTACAAAGAACTATTTGCTTAAGAACAACCCTGGGGGGCTGGATGGTGGCTCGGTGGTTATGGCACTTGCCTGGCATGCGAGAGGATGCAGGTTCAAACCCCAGCACCACGTACACAACAAATTGTCAGAGCAACGAAAGCCACATGAAAAACTAAATGAAATTGATTCTTTCTCTCTCTCTCCCTCTAACTGTCTCTCTCTCTCTTAAAAAAAAAAAAAGAACAACCCTGGAAAATATTTCTCAGGCAAGAATAAAGGAAGAGGGAAGAAAGCAAACGGATGCTTTTGGCTTCTTCTGTCCTCAGATGTCCTATAGAATGACTTTCTTTGACCTTGTGAACACCTGGGACTCCAAGAATCTTGGAAAGGTCCCTTGTCGAATCTGAGGTTCATGGAAACCCAGCATCTTTCCTTGCCAGCCATGGAGAGGTGAGTAGTCTTACCCACACTCCGTTTTTATCTGCCTCATTTTTGAGGTGCTAACTTTACGCGGTGGCTGTTGTTCATCAGCACCATGTTACTTTCAACTCCCAATATGAAGAGCTGCAAGCCCATTCAGCCAAACTGACTGGGACAACATCCACGTCAGAGGCCCACGAAAGTCCAACACAAAGCCTTGGGAAGTTTATCCTTCAAAGCCACAAGGACCACATTTCAGCTCTTAAGATGTTTTTCTTCAAATTGAGCACAGAAAAATAAAACAGAGAAACATCTTCATTTCTTTCCTAAATTGTTTCTTCAAAATAATTTTCTTTTTCCTCTCTTTGCGGTATTCATAAGAGGGCATCAAATAAGAAATCAAGCGGTGTGAGCTGTTCATGTAAGCAAGAATTGTTCATGCACGTGAGATGAGGGGACCACACTGGCTGGCCACAGAGGCCTTATCTCAGCACCCACGTCTCACAGCCTCACCCTGCCGCCTCAGGTTTCTAAGCTCAGGAGGTGGACTGCAAATAGGTTCAATTCATGTGTCCGCAAAGGACTGAACCTCATAGACAGCCCTCTGAAAGTTTTCCGAATGAACGGGGATGTGTGGCTGGTGCTGGGGGTCTAGAGGGTTGGGGTATGAATTCACCATAGAACTTTCCTTGCTTTGCACTGTAAACAAACCAAGATCATTACTTTGGCACAGCTCGCTCATGACCTCGTGGTGCTGTCCATCCGTGTCATGAGGGCAACGATAGGAAATGAAGTTGATTATAGAGCTACTTAAATTTCAGAGCGCCCTACTCTGACAGCTCGTCCAGCAGGGTGGGGTTAAGACCTGGGGACTGAGTGGAGCCGTAGGAAGCATGCTATCTGTTCCCAGCCTGCTTCCTTATCTGCAGAAGGGGGAGAGCACCCTTCCCCGACAGCTCTGCGACTGTTGGAGAGAATACATTTGTCAAGCTGAGCACTTGGCAGTGACTAATGTATGTTCCCTCCTCTTCCTTCTCTCTTCACGGTTATTCTGCGGTATCTTTTCCTCTCACAGTCCCATCCCCTCTTCTTCTCCTAACCACGTTTCAAAAACTAACTTGTGAAGAAGTCAGAAACTTTTTCGGTGATTTAGCTGCAGACTCTCAGGAAAATTTCTTCCTCCCTCCCATTCTTTTCCTATCTTTTCCCTCCCTCCCTTCTTTCCTGCCTTCCTTCCTTCTTTTTCTAGACTGGGGACTGAACCAGGGGTACTCTACCCCTGAGCTACCTCCCCAGACCTTTTGACCAATTTCGTTTGGAGGCAGGGCCTCCATAAGTTGTCCGGGTTGGTCTTGAATTTGCAACCCCTGCAATCCTGCCTCATCTCCCAAGTAGCTGGGATGACAGACCACCATATGTGACTAGAGTTTCTTTTCAAACAAATTGATATGTAATAATAGTACTTATTTATGGGTTACAGTGTGACATTTGAATACACGTATGCAATGTGTAATGACCAAATTAGAGTAATAAGCATATCCATTCCTGACAGTATTTATCATGTCTTTGTGTTGGGAAAAATATCCCCTTCTAGATATTTTGAAATACACATTAAATGATTGTTAACTGTCACTATTTACTGTGCTGTTGAACGCTAGCACTTACTTCCTATTTAACAAAACTTCTTGGATCTTGAAGGTCCCCGCAAAGGCATATGCATTTAAGGCTTGGTCCTCAGCCTGTGGTTGGGAGGTGGGGACCTTAGAGGGCCTAGTGTAAGGAAGTGAGATCTCCGTGTGTGCCCTTGATGGGGATATTGGGATCCTGGCCCCTCCTCTCTCCCCCATGGCTTCTGGGCCAGCGTGGGGTGATCAGGCTTCAGGACCAAGGGACCACGAACCGAAACCCCACAACTGGGAGTCAGAATGCGCCTTTTCCCGTATTCTCTCCGCCTGTTACTGTAATGTAAGCTGACTCACTCACACACAGCAGTTTCCATGCATTTTATGCTTTCCTGGAAATCTTTTAATGCTGATGTAAACAACTGAGATGCAAGATCCTTATCAGACGGTCTAAAAATGAAGCCCGAGAACAATGGCCCATCTTCCTCATTATTCCGGGACTTTCACTTTCCCGGCCTCTTGTCTAAACCTCAAATGGTAGTTTCCCATCTCTCCGCCTCTTCTTGCCATCTCTGCACTACCAGCCTTGACAATAGCGCCGATTACCAGACAGGCGGGTGCCCTTCCTCAAGGGCATAAGTTGCAAACAAAACAACTAACGCAGTTCAAAAGCTTTGACGACTGGCTTTTGGAGCAGCTCAAATGGGAATCGCTCTGGGTATTCATGCAAATGACAGCTCCGCTGGTCCCCCTCACGAACTGCGTCACTCAACAAACACACGGGTCCGCATCCCCGCAAGGGGCTGCTCACGGGAAGCGGGAGAGAGCAAGGAGAAAGAAGGGCAGAGGGAGCCAAGGCATGTCTAACCCCAGAGGAAGGAGGGGAAAGGAGTCAGCAAAGCAAACCACGAAAGAACACTGAGGCGTGAGTTCAAGGAATCCAAGAACACTGGGAAAGCGAAGAAGGGGGCCTCAGCAGGCCTGGGCCCCATGGACGCCCAATGTCGCTGCCTGTCACTGCGTGCCAGGCTAAGGGCATGACCTAAGTGACCTGCGGCTTATGAGACTATTCTTCTGCTCGTATTACAAATAAGGAAGTGAGCTTCTAAGATGATTAATCTGCAAGCTCGCACCACCATCCGCAGTGGAGTGTGAGATTCTAATCTAGGCCATGCGGCTTTTGGACCATTCTCTCCCAACTTCCAGTAATAGGAGGCTTACACACCAAACGCTGGGGCACCAGAATACGCATGGAGTGTGCATCAGGGCTGGATTCCCTGCGACACAGGTCCTGAACAGAGATTTGCACGAGTGTGTTAGAGAGTGGGCGCCAGACCACACCTGTGGCAGACAGAGGCCGAAGGAAGAGCTGAGCTGTGGCACCGTCGTGACGAGAGCCTGAGTGGAGGCAGGGAGCTGAGACCCGGATGGCCCTGGTTGTGTCCCACTCAGTCAAGAGGGTCAGCTACCGACACTCCCTGCAGGAGGAATGTGGGCTTCAATTCCAACGCGTGCCACATTGTATTCTCACCACCTCACCCCAAAACCTACTGACCTCAACCCTTATCTTCAAGAAAATGATCGCAGTTTGGGGGACTGCAGGGCTGGAAGGAGAAGGAAGATTGGAGGCAGCATGCATGTACCTGATTGCGGAGGAGGAGAGAAAACCAGCGTGTTGCTAGGTGCTCGGGCATTCCCACATTTCATCTTCAAATCAACCCTGGAAGTGTTGTTGGCGCCATCCCATTTCTCACATTAGAAAACAAGGGTTCAGAAAGGTTCTTCCCTGAGTTGACCACGCTCCGTAACTCAGTGCAGTGATCGGGATTGGAATTCAGGGTTGTTTTCTTTCCAGCATGCCAGGGCCTAAGATGTTCTGTATCTACCAGGGGGCAACATTCTCCAGAGGACCCCAGCATGCTTGGGACAGTCTCAGGTCCTGACACCCTCTCCGACCTCCACGATACATGCCAAGCCCAGCTAGCAGTGCTTCAAGCAGGGAGGTGGCTGCCGGCACTGCCACAGCCCAAAGTCGGAGCTGCAGTGGGCACTTGGCTGTCAGCTGTCAAGAACCCCTCCTGCCACACTCCAGGCTCTTGGGCCAGTGTCCCCTCTCCCAGGATGTCAGATTTTCAGGCTGCTGAGGATTTTCAGCCACTCAGTGAGCTCAACGGCCAGTGAACATGTAGCAGATGCGAGCTAACACACCAGTGCTCCTGGGCAGGACTCGGCATCACTGAAGCTTGACACGTCTGTTTCCTTCAGAAGCACCTCAGTCCTGTGTGCTCCACTTACCTGACATGTGACCTTGGGTAAGTTATGTGCCATCTCTGAGCTTCAGTTCCACCTGTGAAGTGGGCTAAAAATCCCTGGCCAGCTATTGCATGGTGGCCCTTCCCTCAGCAGGAAATAAAGACCAGTGGCAGATGGACAGGGCACTCAGTGCAATGGCAGAGCAAGTGAGGACGTTGCTCTGTCCCCAGCTCCTTCAGCTGTTCCAGTGAGCAAGAGGAAACACCTGCCAGCCCTCGTGCACAGGGCCTCTCTGACACTTGGCCTATGTCCCTCTTCCACACAGGGCAGGCCTAGGGTCCATGTCTCACTCAGCTGGAACGTGGACACCTGGTGGTAGTTGCATTTGTTTGTCCTGGCCTCTTCTAACTATGACCAATGACGCTGGCTTTCTATTCACTATAGTAACGACAACAATCATTTAAAATACATGTATTTAAATTATAATGTGAGTCAGTTTTAAAGGAAATTCTTTATTTTTAATAAGAGAGGACAGAGAGAGAGAAAGAGAGAAGCAATTTTTATTTAGTTTTTCATGTGATTTTTCATTCCTTGGACACTTAGTTGTGTACGTGATGCTAGGGTTTGAGCTCGTGTACTTGTGCATGCCAGGCAAGCGCCGTAACCACCGAGCCACCACTCCAGCCCTAAAGGAAATTCTTAAGTAAAACAATATTACAGGTGGCACACAGAAATGGAAACAGAATGCAAATGACTGAATTTGGGTAAAGCACCTTCGAGAGATCAGAGAATGCACGTCAGTCGCCTAGCACACACGGCCATACCAGGGGTACTGGAGATACTAGCTATCGCATATCACATCTCTATTACGGCCTTGGAGTACAGCTCACTGCCAAGTCCCCAAGGACTCCGGTCCCTTTTCCGTGGTGCTCTGGCTCTGACACAGTCTTCTCTATTCAAGGAGGAGAACGTGAAAAGGAAATAGATTTCAGAAGATTTGCGTTCGCAGCCCTGTTCCTCTGCTCACTGGCGGCATAACCTTGGGTAAGTCAAGTAATCTGCCCAGTTCAAACTCACCATGAGCACAGCTACTTTAATTAAGCACTTTCTATGTGCCAAGGCACTGCAGAAAGGCCTCACCTCGACTGTCCTGTGTACACCTCACAACCCTGCGGAGGGGGTGTAATAATCTTCATGACACGGGTGGGAAGCAAAACAGAGGTCCCTTGAGGTACTTCAGGTCACACGCTGGAGAATGGCAGCACTGGCTTTGGAATCTAGATCTTTCCGACGCCATGCCCACCTCCCAGAGTTGATATGAGGATTAAAGGGCAATAGAGAGGACGTGCCCTCCTCGTGACAGGCACATGATGAATGGCTGCTCCTCAGTGAGTTTGGAACACTCCTGGCAGAGACATCAGGGGGTACTCTTTTCTTAAACTGGGTTCAAGAGCTGCACAGGAGGGGAGGAACCAGCTGCCGCCTCGCGGAGCGGCGACGGGGCACTCGGCTCCTAGCACCTGCTGCAGGACCTGAACCGCACTCACCGGGTGACTTGCCTGCAAGCTAAGACAGCTGAGGAGGAGGTGAGGGTGGGTGGACAGCGGCACATCTGCTGCCACTCAAGGACGACAGCGCCCTGGGGAAGAAATGCCCACTTCCAACCCAGAATGGGGTGACACGCAGGCTGCATAGTGCTGAGGAGCAGAGAGGCTGCGCTCAGAGCCCCACATCCCCAAGAGCACGAGGAGCTCGACAGGGCGACCCAGGAGAGCCAAGGCGAGATGCAGACGCTGCCGTCTACACCCACGGAACCAAGAGCACAAGGAGCTTGACAGAGTGACCCAGGAGGCCAAGGCGTGGTGCAGACGCTGCTGTCTACACCCACGGAAGCACCCAAGCAAGTAGAGCAGTGCCCTGGTTCAAATGAAAAGGAGGTTCAGACTGTACTACCCCATTGCAGGTGCTGGCACTGTACCATCAACCAACCAGCATCATTATGGGGCTAAATGCTTGAGGGGTGGTTTTTTTTTTAATAATTAAAAGAATGACTTAAAACTTCCATATGCTGGTAATGACTTTTCCGTTTTCTGGAACTAAACTCAGAGGAGGAGGAAGAACTTGGTGCATCAGGGAAGCAGCTGGCTGCTGTGGACAGGCCATGAAGAGGTTGGGGACAGGGAGCACAATGCCCCCTCTGCTTTGCTGGGAGGAGAGGAGAATCTTCATGGGAACAGGACAGGAGGGAGAATGAGACGACCGAGGCCCTGTGTTGGAGAAACAGGGAAAAGACAATTCCATATAAACATTCGTGAAACGGCTCCCTTAATTTTCAAGGGCATGAGCTGATAAATGCTGATTGTACTGGCTTGTGTGTGTGTTATGCAAATGAACCCAAAGGGGACAGATAATGCTTCAGGGTCACCACCTGTCATAGTCTAGTACCCTGCATTCTGAAAGGGGTTGAGCATGGCTGACTTAGTCCTTAAAGTACCTGAGTGGGAGTCAATAGTGTTCAACACCATTACTTCAGATCTGACTCACTGTGGGCCACATTAATTTCCTATTTACAGAAGCCACTCTCTAGCACATGATAGATCCCATTCATTCAATTTACCACCTACGGATCTGTCAGATGTTACTGATGTCCAGAGCTCTGCAAATTCTAGGCTTCCCCACAGACTCGGAAAAGCTGTGCTCTTTCAATTACAGTCTTAAGATGGTAGCAACTGATGTTTGTCTCAATCGTATAAAATTAATAGACAGGTCATGCATTGTTTAAAACACTTAAAAGTGCTGGAGGTACAAAAGAAAGACAGACATGGGAGAAAGGAGGGAGAGAGAGAGAGAACAAAAAGAAACCACCAAAGTAGGTCAGTTCATCAATCTTAACCCCAAAACCATGCCTCGCCTGCCAATCTTCCCTCTCAGCCAAGGCCACAGAACAATTCATCACCTTCACTCAAAAACATGTATTTAGGGGCCAGGGTGTGACTCAGTAGTATATTCTCCTATCATGCCTAAGGCCCTGGGTTCCATCTCTAGCACTACAGAGAGGGCAAGCCGCCCACTCCCAAAAACAAAAATCACATGTTAATGCCTTCTGGGTGCTCAGGGATTTTAAGAAGCTCAATGACCCAGGTAGCCTCAAGAAATTACACTAGAAGATAGAGGATGGTCTACAGCCTGTTTACCCTTCAGATATGAGAAGACACAGTAGAAGAAATGACTACAGGCAAAAGGGAAACAAACATGATACAGAGCCTTTCTTTTATTTTCACATCCACATGCTGCTTCCCCTTAAATTGTAAGGGCAAGGACTCTAGTTTTTCTTGTCCAGCCAGCACTTATTTAAAAACCCAACAAAGTCATATTGAAGCATTTGTATTAATGCATCTCTTGGTGCCGTTACAGAACGAGGTTTTCACTTTTTTACTTATTTATTTTTTTTGACAAGACCACATTTAGAGGAAACAAGATAAATTGAAGATAATATTTATACATCTGCCAAGGGCTGTCTGTCTCTTTAATAAGACAGCTACAGTATCCCACCATTTCCCCACCCCCTTATTCTTCCTTTATTGTTCTTGCAAGAGCATTTGTGCAATAAAACCCAGGAAGTTAAAAATCTGATCTTTTCTAAACCCATTTTTTACTCATACAAATTCAAAGGAATTAAATCACCACAAGCCAAGGCAGATTAGCAATCCCGGCAGTCAGCAGTCTTTCCCTTCATAGGGCACCCCATGACTGCAGGCCGGAAAACAGTAAGGGTCTTCAATGGCAAAGCTGACTGATTTAGAGGAGATGGGAGCCTGGCCTCCCAGACACCTCTGACCATCCTAATTCCATCTCCCCTTCTGATTTATCTCCACACAGATGATTCAGCAAGCAGCACACCGTAAGAGGGGATTTGATGGTGGCAGATGCCAGTCCTCCCAGGCCACTGCAGGATGCAAACAACCCCTGGAGGAGGTCCCCAGAGTCCAGTCCACTCTGCGCACTGCCAGGCTCAGCTTCCTTGCTGACATGGACGTTGTTGCTTTGGGCCCTGGCCCCCAGGTACTGTCCAGTAGCAATCCTGTCTTCATTTGGAAATCCCTTCCTCCCCTGCTCTTGTTCAATGCTGTTTGATTGAAGCTGACCCAACCCTGAGCTAGGGAAAGAGGGCTTGTGAATTTAAAATCAGCCTAAGACACTTGGCACACTGCATCCTTCTGGTGACCAACACTGTTCCTGCAATGTGTACTTTTACCCAAGCCAGGCTGTCCCAGTCAACCAGACTCAGTTCCAAGATTGCTACTGCAGTTACTGACCTCTTTTCCCCTAGCTCTGTTATGAAAGATGTGATCGAGGAGCTGCTGCAACTATTCCGTCACCATGAGGGGAAAGCCTCCCCAAAGGATGCAGAACAGAAAGATATAGGAAGAAACCAGTCACAATATTTGAGCTGTTAGCTCAAGCCATGCCTAAAGTTGGGTCTATCCCTGGACTTTCCAGTTAAACCAACTTGGGACGAGTTTCTCTCTTGCTGGCAACAGAGTTCCATAGATACTTCTCATGCCGCTAATTTGAAAATGTCACCAACCATCCTGAAAAACTATCAATGGCTTTTGACTATCTAAAAGTCAAAATTCCTTAGCCTGGCACTCAGCTTATCCACAAGATGGCATCAATTTACTTCCCCACCTTTATTTTGAATGAAACTCCTCTGTCAAACTGGCACACTCTTGTCCCTGAATATTCACCTTTCTCTAAGACATGAGTCAAGTGTCACCCACTCCCGCCCCAGGGATCTCACCTCTCTCTCCAATTTCCATCACTGTGTTCAGCTCTTCTTGACACCTGCCGTAAAGCAACCTCACTGCGCTCATCCTTTCACCACTCTTAATGGGCATTACGGGCACTGAGATGTGGTATCTGTCTTCAAGGATGTGACCTACTAATGGATGAATCAATGACCAGATATCTATGCAAAGGGTACTGTAGCTATAAATAGGAAGCGCAAAAACCAAAAGGGTCAGGGTTTTATAGAAAGGCACCAGGGAACCCAATCTCAGTAAAGAGGGGCAAGGAAGGCCTCCCTGAAAAAGTGACCATCACGGCCCAAAAAGCCAGTGTGACAGGAAGGAGGCAATGAGGTAAGGGAATTGTGCAAACAGGGGTTAGAAGTCAGCAGAGGCAATTTACACAGGCTGTGAGGGGGCTGAGAATTGCCTCGAAACCTTAATCCTACCAGCAAGGGCACTGGGAGATTTTCAGCAGGGGAAGAAGCCTGACCAGCTTTGTTCTTTAAAAGATCACTCGTCTCCACATGAACATGGATTAGAGGAGTGTGGTGAGAGACAGCTGTAACAGTGGTACAGGTGACAGAAGATGGTGGCTTGAACTTTGGCATTATTGGTGGAGATGGGGAATTGAGTGGGCTTCAGTTATATTTTGAAGGCAGGAGCTATCTGATTTAGTGATTTACTAGAGGTAGATGGGGAAACTAGAGAAGGTGACTACGCGGATGATTCCCGGGCCCCTGGGTTCAGCCACTGAACCAGGGGGGAAAGCCAGACAGTCTGTGTAGTTGGAATTTTGGGGTGGATAGAAAGGAAATTGGGACAAACTGCAGAGTCTCACTGCTCCAGGTAAGCATACGTGTATTAACTTGACGTCGCCCCTGCTAACAAAGGTCTAGACTCCTTAACAAAGTGTTCTAAGGACACAAACAGACCTGATGATAAAGATGCTGGGGGCACAGATCAAAGATCGGGACTTCTTTGCCCCTAGGTATGGGGGAAGAGACAACTGAGAGAAGAGGGATCACACACGCTCCTTAGGCCCGTCGCTCTGAGGCCTCCTTCTCCCTCTCCGAGGGAGGTCCGCTCTGCTCCTACTCTGTCTTCTACTATTTCCTTAAATTACAACCTGCCTGCTTGCCTCGGTGTCCCTCAGCTTCATTGTTCGACTCTAGGAGGACATGAACTCGACTTTCGCCAAACTGGCATCAGCTCCATGAAGATGGGGCACTCCAGAGACAGAGCAGGTTTGGAGAGGGAGGCTTATTTCAGACAAGTAAAATCGGAAGAGATTACGGAGTGCGTGCACTTATTCAAGACAGATATACAGCGTGGAAGTATGGAAGAAAAAGCTAGCCTCCAGATACAAATCCGGGAGTTTCTGACATCTAGAGGGTAAAGTCAAAGGGTGGATGAGTTTAATCAAGGACAGTATAAAGCAAATGGATTACCTGGATCATACTCCCAAGAACTGCAACTCTAAGAGGTTTACCTGAGGCAACACAGATAAGAGACAGAAATCCCTAGCTTCCCAGGTAGACTCAAACTTCTTGAGAAGAAAGCTATCTAGTCTATTTCTTACAAAACAAACAACGCCCCCTCCACAGCATTTTGAACTTAACAGGTGTTAAATAAATATTTGAGCAGGCTGGCAATCAGAAGTGAATTTTAAAATTTTATGATCCTGGGTAAAGAGGAAAACCTTTAATCTATACTGGTAGTTTAGCACGCTAAGACAAGCCCCTTCATTCATTCTACTAGTATTAAATAGAACTTAAAGGCACAAACACTGGATAAGGCTGGGAAGAGAAAACAAAGAGGCAGAGGGACAGAGAAAAACGGTGCTTCCCGTCTTATTTATTTCTTCCCATTTGCTTGTGAGTGACAATCCTACAAAACAGGTTTTAGTGAACAGATCTACAAAGTTTCAATTGCACAGTCAGAAAGCAATGGAACCAGAATTCAGACTCAAGTCTCTCTCAGATCTGAGTTTTCACATCCACTACACCCCATGCCTCAACCCCATTCAACAACTCGCAACTTTGTGATGAAAACTAACCATGCAGAACGTCCACGCTAGCTGTGAGTGCTAAAGCAAGAGACAATCAATATGATACAGGTGGTCAGGAAGGTTCGGAGGACAGCTGGACCTTAAAATAAGGATGAGAGTCGGAGTTGGGAATGCAGGTTCATGGGGCAGGGCAGCAAATCCCAAAGCCAATTCCAAAGCACCAATGCAAAAAGCAAAATTAAGCCTCGGAAATTCACCTTTTATGTGCCTCACGCAGGTCCTTCGAGAATATACTCCCAGAGTCAGATGGCTTGTCTATGAGAGGTACTGGAACAAGAACAGGTAAAGCACTTAATTAAGTTCTCTTTCATGACAACTAAGGGTCTGGAAACGCACAAAACTTGGAATCTAAATTTGGCATTCACTGAAAGACATGCCAATCAGGAGTAAAATAAAACCACTAAGGGTTTTAATAAAGGAGATTATCTATGGAAACCTTAGAGCTAACTTAACTCTATTGGTATCAGATTCCTCACCACATTCTTTTCTCTCAATACTGTGAGATCCTTGAGGAAAGGGACCTCATATAGTCATTTTCTCATGTCTCAAAGGCTTGGCACAGTGCCCTGTCCATGTTGGCTACTGCACAAACATGTTTCAAAGTATTAAATGTTATATTTAACGAACAGGACAGTGAGCCTTGTGAATGAAAAGAGGGAGTGATGACGATGCCAAGACCTCTCCGCCCCCCACTTTCCTATTACCGTTTTTTATCAACCTAAGAGGGGGAAGGAAGGGAAGCAGGTGCCAAATGTTCCATTTCCAACATCAACAATTTCCAATCTCCCTAATTAATTAGTGACTTGAAATACATTCCAAACCTGCCAGAGAGCTACACTGAGGGCAGCTACAAACTGCCAAGTTCATTCGAGTCCTTTGAAAGGGGTCCTGAAGATGCCCTGGTCCTCTGTCTGCCCTGAGCCAATTCTATTTTGAACTCTTCCAGGGACTAACTGGATCCATTTGCAAGAAACCTGGCCGGGGACAGTGGGTTGGGATGTCCTGAGGCCAAGCAACTGCAAAGCTTGACCTCCTTCTTGATAAAAGCCAACATCCTGCTTAAAAGAATGCCCAGGGCTTTCTCCTCCATCCCCTGATCTCCCACCATCATCCCGGGCATCAGAAGCACTTAGCGCAGGGCCTGCTAAGGGTGCAGTTCACGATCACTAACGAACAAAGCCCGGGCAGGACCGTGCGCAGCGCAGCTCGCAGCGCAGCTCAGCCGGCTCCGAGGCTCCCGGGGCAGCCGGCGCAGCCGGCCTCTCTGCAGGCGCGCGGGGGCCGAGACACCTCTGCCCTAAGCGCCTCGCCCGCCTGCCCGGCCTCTCGGCGCCACCCTCCTCGCCGCCCCAGCCCTGCGTGCGCCGCGGGTCCCCACGACCACCTCGACCGCCACATCCGGCCCTCGGACCACAGGGCTCCCCATCTACTCCAGGCAGGGGCCGAGCCGGGTTCCGGCACTGATTAGACCACTGCGCCTGCGCAAGAGTCTCCTCCATTCCTGCCCGGGCGGAAACCCACGCCGAAGACTTTGGTTCCGGAGCCAAACTCTAGGGCCCCTCGGCAAGGAGCTGTGACTTTGTTTCTGGCTCTCAGTCCTGGATGCTGTGCAGGGCCAGCCTTTCTCTGCTAACTTCACGAAGACGAGCAACTTTCAAAAAGGCACACCTTTAGATTATCTTCTAAACTACTAGTTAGGAAAAGGAAGCCAACCTCCCAGCAAAATGGTAGCACCTGGAAAGGGAACCAAATTAACCTGGATTCAAATCTCAGTTGCACGGCTTATTATCTAGGTATCCTTGAGCCTTAGTTTCCCATATGTTAATGTGAAGTTTAAATGTGTTCATAAAGGTAAATCACCTATACTAGAACAGTGCCTGGCCTGTAGTGTAAACACTATATGTAAGTGTAAAGTTGTACAACCCCAAATACCTTATGGAACAAACATAGCACCATTGCGACTCTTGAAGCAGGATTTTTACACTGTTAACATGTGACTTCAAGATTTGCTTCCCCTCTTCTTCTATTTACCAAGAAGTCTTCTTACCTTGGCCTGAGTATTTCACCAGCTCTCCCAATCTGCTGATCATAAGACATTATTCCAAGGCAGGCTTGTGTCTTAGGTTATATCTGTATGTAAAAGAATGCTTATATAATTTTGATGCGTTGAGAAACTAAGGTGGACTTGTCACTCAATATTGCCTAGTGAGGCTCTTATTTTATACACATTTTTCCATCAACAAACAAATAACAACAAAAAGGTCTTACCTTTCATTTGTGAATCTGTGGTCTTACTCTCCACGATACCTGTACTAGCTTGAAAGACAAGCAAACAAACTTTCCATCCCTGTAGTTATCCCTCTTTGCAATATGTGTTTGTTGCATTTCTATTCATAGATGGAGCCTACTTCTCTACCCCTTGAAGCTGGGCTGGACTTGTGACATGCTTTGACAATTAAGATGCCACAAGAGTTCGACTGTGGAAGCTCTGAGCCTACACCTTGGAGGCCTTGTAATTACCACTGTCTGTCTTTCTTGCATCTACAACGGCCACCATCCTGATTTGCTCAGGCCTGAAGAGTTTTCCAGAATATGGAAGGTTCACTGCTAATATCAGGATAGTTCTAGACAAAGCAGTGTGGTGGCCAGCAACCTCAAGAATAAACGATTCCTCTTAAAAGAAACTTCTCTCCAGTCGAAGTTCAGAAAGCCCATAAATATATGAGAAAATGCTCTACATCATTAGCTATAAGGGAAATGCAAATCAAAACTTCAATGAGATACCACCTCACTCCTGTTAGAGTGGCAAAAATGAAAAATACAACCAACGACAGATGCTGGAGGGGCTGTGGGAAAAGAGGAACACTACTACACTGCTGGTGGGACTGCAAACTGGTTCAGCCACTATGGAAAGCAGTGTGGAGAATCCTCAAAACATTAAGGATGGAACCACCTTACGACCCAGCTATCCCACTCCTGGGAATTTTCCCAAAAGATTTAGAATCAGCGTATTATAGCGATGTGGCTTCCTCAATGTTTATAGCAGCTCAATTGACTATAGCTAGATTATGGAACCAACCCAGATGCCCCTCACTTGATGAGTGGATACAAAAGCTTTGGTTCATATATACTATGGAATACTACTCGGCCATCAGAGATGATGATATTATAGCTTTTGAAGTCAAATGGATGGAGATGGACAGAATTATGCTTAGTGAA
>PVKS010000338.1:0-89429 GCA_004027875.1 Aplodontia rufa
ATTTTCTGATATATTGACCCTTTTCACATATACAGTGTACTATTTTTGTCCTTATATTATTTCTTATCTTGAAGTCTGTATTGTCTGATATTAATACAGGCACTTCACCTCTCTTATAGTTGCTGTTTGCAATAGAGAAAAATCAAGGAAAACATTGCTTTTTTTTTAAAGCAATGTTTTAGTTATCTTTTGTGTCTCTGAGACCAAAAGACCGGACAAAACAATGTAGAGGAAGAAAGTTTATTTGGGGCTCTTGGTTTCAGAGGTTCAGTTCCTGTTTGGCCAACCCCATTGGTCTGGGCCCAAGGAGAAGTGGAACAGCATGGCAGAAGGGTGTAGAGAAGGAAGCAGCTCAGGGCATGGCACCAGGAAGCAGAGAGAAAACTCCACTCACCAGGAAAAGAATTATAAACCCAGAGGCATGCCCCCAGAAACCTATCCTCTTAGCCACACTCTACTTGCCTACAGGCACCACCCAGTTGATCCACTGATTAGGTTTCAGCTCTCACAATCCAACTGTTCCACCTCCGAACAATTCTTGTATTGTCTCACACATCAGCTGTTAGGGGGACACCTATCTAAACCGTAACAATCAACAACATTAATAAGCTTTTATTTAGAATGACCAAGAAAGTTACATTGTGTACTTTCCTTTTGCTTTCAGAAACTTTTTAGATCATCTGACTCTAACGCATGTCTTTGTATGTAACATGTACTTAGACCTTGCTTTATGTATTCAATCTGAAAATCTTTGTCTTTTGTTAAGAGATACCAAGATGGTACAGTGATGGAGAACCTAGGGACAGAAGAGTTTCAGGTAAGATGCCTCTTCGTGGAAGTGGCATATAAACTGAAACCTAAAGATTAGAAGGAATCAGTGTGAGAAGAGAGGAGGGGAAAGAAAATTTAGGCAAAGGGAATAGACCCTAAATTACAAGAAATCTTGATTTTTTTTTAAGAAAAAGAGACAGAGAGAGAGAGAGGAAGAGAGAGACAGAGAGAGAGAGAGAGAGGGAATCAATTTTATTTAGTTTTTCATGTGGCCTTCGTTGCTCCGAGACTTTGTTGTGTACGTGGTGCTGGGGTTTGAACTTGTGTCCTCATGCGTGCCAGGCAAGCATACGAATCGCTGAGCCACCGCTCCAGCTCAAAGCTTGATATTTTTGAAGAACTGAAAGAGGAGACTGGTATATGGGAAGCAAGGGGAATGTGGTGGCAGAGGAGGGTGGAGTCTTAAAAATGGTGAGGCCTTGTAGAATCCTGGTGCGCTGGTCAGGAAATAGCTTTTTACTCAAATATGGTGCAAAGACATTAAAATATTTGAAGAAAAGAAGAAATTTGATCCAATATGTGTGTACCAAATCTGAATCTAAGCCCTAGTAAGCAAGAAATAACATATTTAAAACAACTTTTTTTTTTTTTTTTTGAGAGAGAGAGTAAGAGAAAGAATCAATTTTATTTAGTTTTTCATCTGGCTTTCATTGCTCTGACAGTTAGTTGTGTAGGTGGTGCTGGGGTTTGAACCTGAGGCCTCACACATGCCAGGCAAGCACTCCAACTATTGAGCCACCGCTCCAGCCCATATTTAAATATTTTAATTGAATTTGTCTCAGTACCTCTTCCTGGCTGAGCTAGTGATAAATTTGCTGTCAGTCATTATTGGGGCTCTATCCCCTCCAAAGTGCCCACCGACATGTGGGAAGCTAACAAGTTAGAAAGCTGCTTTCTAACTTTGAGCCTGTCATGGCCACGAGTGACAGAGTGGATATTTATCTACAGTCACAGTGTTTCCTTAAAGGATGATCATTTTCTCCTTCTAGGCTTCACTGGGGTTCATAGATCTATGGCAGGGTGGGAGTCCTGGTATTCTTTTTAGTGCACGTGGAACCATCACTTTCTTGGTCTAAGTCTTTCTTAGGGGTGCTGCCCACAGCTATGGTGCTAAGTTATCTGAATTATACTTTTGTCTTTTTCCTCTCTCTTCTGACATTCTGTTTTCGGAAATTAGAGTGAATGCTCTTCTGTTGTTCTCACTAAAATCTCTTAGCATGATCTTACTTGGCTTTTCACAAAAGAAAGGAAGAACAATTATTTCTAACTAGCTTCTTCTATGAAGAAAAAGAAACCTAAGAATAGAAGAGTGCTGGAATATACTTTTTTTTTTTTCCCAACACTGGGTATTGAATCCATGGGTACTCTACCACCACTGAGCTACAACCCTTTTTATTTTTTATTTTGAGACAGTCTTGCCAAGTTGCCTCAGTAGGCCTTGAAGTTGTGACCCTTCTGCCTTAACCTTCTGAATCTGGGATTACAGGTGTGCACCATTGAGTTTGCCTTTTTTTTTTTTCTTCTTCTTTTTGGAAGACAACGTCTCACTGTGTTCCTAGGATGGCCTTGAATTCCTGGGCTCAAGCAATCCTGCTCTGCCTCCTGAGTAGCCAAGACTGTAGGTGTGCACCACCTTGCCCAGCAGAGTCTACTATTTTAGAGAGATCAGGAAAGGCCTCTTCTAGTAGAGTCCTTTGGTTAGAGTCCTGAATGTAATCGAGAAAAAGAGAATATCAGGCAAAGAGAACAATAATTACAAATGACCTGGGATGGAGAGCATGGTGTTTGGAGAAACATTAAAGGTCAGGCCAGCGTGGGTGGAGTGGACCAGCAAGGGTAGGGAGATTTAGCAAATGAAGAGACCAATGCCAGAGAGTGCAGAACCTTGAAGGCCAGGGCAAGGACTTTAGGATTCCACTAGGAGCAAGATCGTAGGGGATCACGACTGGTGACTTTGTGAAGAATTAGATTACAGAGTGGACAAGGATAGGAGAAAGAACCCTGCTGAGAGACTTTTGCGTTCATTCAATTGCTCAGATGAGGCTGTAGTAGAAGTGGTAAGAATTGGTTGGATTTGGCATACATTTTTGAAGATAAAGATGACAAGATAATGGATTGCATGTGTGTTATGAAAGGACATGAAAAGTCAAAGATGAGTCAACAGCTTTTTCATTGAACAGGTTGAATAGTGTGCCAATTACTGAATAAAGATTAAATAAAATAATCTTTATAAAGCTTATATTCTAATAGCAGTTGCATAGTAGACTTTAAAAGTGTTGAACTGGGCTGGGGATATAGTCCAGTGGTAGAGTTCTTACCTGGCATGCATGCATGAGGCTCTGGGTTTTGTCCCCAGCATTAAAAATAAAAAAAACAAAACAAAACAACTTCAGTAGTGCACACTGAATCCCAGCAAACTGGGAGGCCAAGGCAGGAGGCCTGCAACTTGAAGATCAGCCTCAGCAACTTAGTGAGACCCTCAGACTTAGTGAGAACCTGTCTCAAAATAAAACTTAAAAGGCTTGGGGATGTAGCTCAGTGGTAAAGCACCCCTGGGTTCCATCCTTAGAACCAGGAGAGGGGGAAGACCATTGAACTATGTCCTATATACTCAACTCTATTCCATGTAACTGTGGTATGATCTAACTTTTTTCCAAACTCCATTTCAAACTCCACCTGCAAGCTATCCTCCCAAGAGGATTGAAAGATGGCTAAGGGGGTACTTTCCTAAGTCGTCTACCATAGGAAAGATATGTGTCGTTAGTGTGTGATCCTGTGCAATCGTGCATTGTAGGATTTTCTTTGGGGTGCTGTTTAACAGAAGCCTTGCTGTATCACTATCAATTGGTTCTACAATGATGTTACTGTTTAAATTATCAATGCAACTTTTATCATTGTTACCCAATCCATGAAATTACATTGACCTGTATTACTAGAATGCTAGGTTTGGGACTTATCTATTTAGTTGTTCATGTTTCAGTAGCTATGGCATAGAATCTAAAAACTTGAACTTTAAAGCCACATTTCTTGATGTTTTGACACTTTACTCCATGACCTTGGACAAATTATTAAACTCTCTGCGCTCAGTTTCCACATTTATTAAATGGTGATAAGAGTTTCTAAGCTGGGCCTGGTGGCACATGCCTGTAATCCTAGTGACTCAGGAGGCTGACGCAGGAGGATTGCAAGTTCAAAGCCAGATTCAGCAACTTAGGCCCTAAACAGCTTAGGGAGACCCTGTCTCAAAATTAAAAAAAAAAAAAAGACAAAAAAACTTGTGGATATGACTCATTAGTTAGGTGCCCCTGGGGTCAACCCCCAGTTGAAAAAAGAAAAAAAGAGAAAAAGAGTTTTTTCTTTCATAGAATTACTGTGAGGATAAAATGTGTATAATTATTTATGTGTTATGTAAAGTAGGGCCTGTCATGTGGTAACCATTTAATAAATGTTGGCTTCTATCATGATTAAAAGTGTAGAGGGGGCTGGAGTGGTGGCTCAGTGGTCATGCACTCGCTTGGCATGCGCAAGGAAAATGGGTTCGAACCCCAGCACCACATACACGACAAAGTGTTGGAGCAATAAAGGCCACATGGAAAACTAAATAAAATTGATTCTCTCTTTCTCTCTGTTTCACTGTCCCTCTCTCTCTTAAAAAAATAAAAATAAAAGTGCAGAGGGGGCAATTTATACCATGAACAAAATTTGGGATACATAGGAACATTGAAAAAAAAGACACTTGCTGGGTGCAGTGACTCACACCTGTAATCCCAGCTACTTACAAAGCAAGAGGATCCCAAGTTTGTAGCCAGCCTCACAACATAGGAAGACCCTGTCTCAAAACAATAAATAAAAAGGATTGGAGATGTAGCTCAGCGGTGGAGTGCCCCTGGGTTAAATCCCCAGTATCACACAAAAATAAATTAATTAAAAACAAAAACAGGGGGCTGGAGCGGTGGCTCAGTGGTTGGAGTGGTGGCTCAGTGGTTGGAGCGCTTGCCTGGCATGCGTGAGGACCTGGGTTCAAACCCCAGCACCACATACACAACTAAGTGTCAGAGACAAAGGCCAGATGGAAAAATACATAAAGTTGACTCTCTTTCTCTCTCTCTCACTCTCTCTCATCTTTTTGGAGAGAAAGAAACAAAATGACAATAACAAAACAAAACCATATGCTTTCTGCATTTGTGAAGCAATAATGGCCATTCACATTAGTACCATTCTCATTAGAGCTCTTATTTAATCCTTACTATACTAACCACCTTGTAAAGTAAAAAACAATTTAGAAAGGTAACCTGTCCAAGACATAACTTCTAGCAAATTGAAAAACTTTCTCCTATATTTCTTCTTTGACAAACATTATAGACCTTATTTGGCACTAGAGGTGGCCTTAATGACATGATATCTGGATTTATTATTTAAATGATGAAGAATTGTTTCCTGTGAATGGTAAATGGTTGTTTTATGTCTCTTGAGTCCAAATGTGCTCATTTACATTATTATCCTCCCAAAGGAATATGAAACTTTCTAAGATAAAGCCCACTCTTCTTGACCTTGGAAGTGAATTTAAATAGAGACATCTGAATGATCTGTGACATCTAGATTCATTCTGGGTCTACTCTAGCCAATTTTCTTTTTTACCTCTTCCATTGCTTACAGACTTAGACCATGGGCTCCAGTTAACAGATTGGAGCTGGCTTTGGTAAGAGCTGTGTGCTCAACTGTGATGACTTCACTCTTAGACTGAACTATTAATAACATCCTTAAGGTGTGGTTTTCAGCAACCTTCTCACCTTGGTCATCCTGATATGAAAACACTGCTTGACCTACATATGACTATATCCTAGCTAGTTGTGCCCATATTCTGTTTTCCTGAGGAGCATACAACCAAGTAGATTCCTTTAAACTTTTACAGTGTAACTTATTTTCATTTATGCTGTGTGTGATTACACATGTGCATGTAGTTTTGTATTAGTCTCCTCATATAATCACTTAAAAAATTCTAGCAGTCTGTTGAATGTTACTAAACTCCCTGCAAATACTAAACTCTGGAATCATGAAACTCCAGATGTTGTTGGTGGAGATGGCTTGACTCAGCCTTCTGGGCAGCACATGGGCTGAAGTCTTCCCATCTGTTGGCAGGGGCCAAGGAGGGTGTATTCTACACATGTAGCTCCCAGCATCGGATGCGGCCCACCTGCTCACCATCAGGATGGAAACGTCTCACCCACATATTTTCACCCTTATCAATAGGACAGTGAGAAAGGAGTTTCTAGACATTGATACTTCCTCTTTTGAAGGTCACTAAAACTGGTAAAATATTATTTTTCTGGGGGACAAATAGTTGTGGTACTCTTTTTTGAAAGGTGTAGATATTCTCAAGGCCTCTAGAAAGGTTCAGATACTTTTTGTAGAATGTCAGTGATTGTGGAAAGAATATACTCTGTGGCATGAGAGTCCTGTTTCCTCTTCCCCTTCTCTTCTGAAACTTCAGAATTCATTCTTATGTGTTGAATGGTTTTATTTATCAGGGTTTCCATGTCCCACATGACATGATTATCCTTAGGGTGAAAGGGTGGGATATAGGTTTCCCCCTAAACACTGAATGCACTCTGTGGGTTGAAGTCCTGAATATCTCTATCAGTGTTCCCTGCACCCTCTCTATTTGAAGCCAAAGGCTAATAATAAAATAAAATGCCCAGTTGTCAACCAAAAAGAAAAAGAATGGCTCTTAGGGAAAAAACAGCCTGGGAGCCTCATCATATAACAAAGACATTAAATCAGCTGTTATAAATGTTTTCGAAGAACTAACGACAACCATGTCTAAAGAATTAAAATATGTGAATGATGTCTCACCTAAAAGAAAGAATATCAATAAAGAGATAGAAATTATTTTAAAAAATCAAATGGAAATATTGGAATTGAAAAATATAATTACTGAAATATAAAGTTAAATACTAAATAAATAAACAATTAATAATATTAAAGGTGTTCACTATCAGATTTGAATTGTCAGAAGAAAAAAATTCCAGTGAACTTGAAGGCAAGTCAATTGAGATTACCCAGTCTGGGGAACAGAAAGAAGAAAGAAGAAAAATGAACAGTGCCTTATAGACTTGTAGGAAACCATCAAGTATGCCAATATATGCATAAGAGAGCTCCAGAAGAAGAGCAGAAAAAGAAAGGAAAGAAAGACTCCCTGAAGAAATGACAACAGGAAACTACATTTGTAGAATACACCACCCTCCCTGGCCCCTGCCAACAGATGGGAAGACTTCAGCCCATGTGCAGCCCAGAAGGCTAAGTCAAGCCATCTCCACCAACAACATCTGGAGTTTCATGATTCCAGAGTTCAGCATCTGCAGGGAGTTTAGTAACATTCAATAGACTGCTAGAATTTTTTAAGTGATTATATGAGGAGACTAATATACAAGTACATGCACATGTGTAATCAGATGAAAAACACTAGTCTGCACAACGAAGCTCAGTAGACTCTTAAGTAGATAAACTGAAAGAAATCCACAGACACATGAGAGTCAAACTAATGAAAGCAAAGATCAAGAGATAATCTCTCTCTTTTTTTTAAATTTTTTGGTACCAAGAATTTAACCCAGGGGTACTTAACCACTAAGCTACACCTCCAGATCCTTTTATTTTATTTTATTTTTTTAAATTTTGAGACAGTCTCAC
This sequence comes from Aplodontia rufa, assembly GCA_004027875.1. NCBI lineage: Eukaryota > Metazoa > Chordata > Mammalia > Rodentia > Aplodontiidae > Aplodontia > Aplodontia rufa. Next base: position 7,519 of record PVKS010000338.1, read on the forward strand.
TAAGTTGTTTAGGACCTTGGTATGTTACTGAGGCTGGCTTTGAATTCACAATCCTCCTGCCTCAGCCTCCTGAGCTGCTGGGATTACAGGCGTGTGCCACCAAGCCCGGTAAGAGATAATCTTGAACATAGAAAGTAAAGGCTGCAAGGGATCTTTAGTAAGATTAACAACTAACTTCTCATCAGAAGTCATGAGGCCATGGGACAGTGGGACAATGTATTCAAAGTACTGAAAGATAAAGACTGTCAACCAAGAATTCTGTATCTAGCAAATGTATTCTTAAAAAATTTAGGTGAAATTAAGACACTCTCAGATAAATAGAATTGTTCACTGGCAGATTTACCCCACAAGAATTATTAAGGAATTCATTAGGTGGAAAACATCAGGACTACAGACAGTAACTTGAATCCACAAAAGCAATAGCCTAGTAAAGAGAGCTACGTAGGTAAATATAAAAGATAGCATAAATGTATTTTCTAACTCCTCTGTCTGATTTAACAAAAAAGCAATAATTTTAAAATTTTGTTTATGGGTTTATGAAATAGAGCTATAATTTGGATGGTAATGCTAAAAGGAGAAGAGTTGGAATATAGTTTTTTTTTTAAAGAGAGGACAGTGAGAGAGAGAGAGAGAAAGAGAGAAACAATTTTTTATTTAGTTTTTCATGTGGCTTTCGTTGCTCTGAGTCTTTGCTGCGTGCGTGGTGCTGGGGTTTGAACTCGTGTACTTGCGCATGATGGGCAAGCACCTTAACCACTGAGCCACAGCTTCAGCCCCTGGAATATAGTTTTATTGGAACAAAAGTTTTGTATATTAGTGAAATTGAGTTAATTTGACGCTTAGCTAGATTGCTTTGAGTTCAGATGTTAATTGCAATCTCTAAGGGAAAACACTAATAACTCCCAAAATATGACAAAAATAATAAGGGAATAAAAGGTATACTCAAAAACTACCATAAAAGAAAGTAGTAATGAAAGATAGAGGAACAAAAAGGTATGTTAGAAACAGAAAACAGCAAAATGGCAGATGTTACTCCCACATAACCAGTAATTGCTGGAAATTGGGTGACACCACAATCGAAAGACAGCTTGACAAAATGAACAACATACTGCAACTATATACTGTCTGCAGGAGAGAAACATACTCAAAGACATAAATAGACTGGAGGTGAGTATTTGGAAAAAGAGAATGTAACCTCTCTCCAAAAGACAGCTGGAGAGATTACGCTAATTTAAGACTGAACAGATTTGGAGACCCAAATTGTTACTAGGGACAAAGAGGGACAGGTTATAATGATAGAAGGGTCAGAACATCAGGAAGACATAACAATTATAAAAACATATGGGCACCTAACAGCAAAGTCCCAAAATACACAAAGAATTTAAACTGGCTGAAGTAAAGGGAAATAGATAACTCAACAATAATAGTTATAGACATCAATACTGCAGTCTCAAAAAATAAACATAATGTCTAGGCAGAAGACCAATGAGAAAATAAAAGACACATTATAGACTAAGCAGACATCTATAAAACACATTCTTCCCCAGTATACAGGAAACATTCTTCAGTTGGTATAGAACACATGTCAAGCCGTAAAATAAGCCTCAATAAATTTAAAAGAATTGAATTCCAACTCCAATGGAATAAATTAGAAACTGAGAACTGACAAAAATTTGGGAGTCTCACAATATGAGAAAATTAAATAACACATTCCTAAATAATTAGTGGATCAAAACATAAATCATAAGGGAAATTAGAAAATATTTTGAGATGAGTACATATGAAAATACAGCATACCAAATCCTAAGGGATACAGCTAACACAGTGCTTGGAGAGAAATTTATAGATGTAAACACTTACATTGAAAAAGCATCTGAAATCAATAATCTAAATTATTATCAGTGTTCCACAACTTAATCTGCACATTTAAAATAAACCAAGTTCTTTTGGAAATCTGTAAAATGGATCCTAAGATTTGAAAGAATAAACCAATAATTTAAAAAACAAGAATGAAAACTTGACCCGTCAAATAACAAAATTTATAGCAAATCGTAAGGAATATTTGCATATTCAAAGCACTATTGTAAAGAAAAATATCTAATCTTTTACTTAATGAAATTAGGACAGAGGGGCAAAGTTAACTCAAAACAAGCAGAACTAAGGAAATAATAAAGACTAGAGCAGAAGTAGATGAGTGAGAAAATTGAGTAGGAAAACAAAATTAGTACAACCAAAAGTCAACTTTTTAAGTAGATCAACAAAATTTACAAATCTTTAAATTGATTTAAAAATACAGAGGCTTCAAATTACTAACTGTTAGAACATATTGGAGTAAATCTTCTCGACCTTCAGTTAGGTGATGATCTTTCAGATACGACATCAGAAATACACAGAACCAAAGAAAAATAGATACGTTGAACTTTTACACCTTCAAATTTTGTCCTGTACAGGACACCATTATGAAACTACAAAGATAAACTGCAGGATAGTAGGAAATATTTGAAAATCATATATCTAACCTTACATTAAAAGGCATAACAGATGCAACTCAACCATAGACATACAACCCAATTTTAAAATGTACAACGAATATAAATAGAAATTTATTTTAAAAAGATATGCAAATGGCCAATAAATACATGAAAAGATGCCCAACATGACTAATTTCTAGAGAAATTCAATTTAGAACCACAATGAGAGGCTGTTTCAGATCCACTACAAGCACTGAAATAAAAAGACAGGCAGAAACAAGTGTTGACAAGGATGTGGAGAAATTGTAATTCTCATTCATTGCTAGTGGAATTGTGAAATAGGGCAGCCGCTTTGGAAAATAGGTTGGCATTTCTTCAAAAAGTTTGATCTAGGCTGGGTGTGGGCATGTCTATAATCCCAGGGACTGAGGAGGCTGAGGCAGGAGGATTGCAAATTCCAAGCCAGCCTCAGCAACTTAGCCAGGCCCTGAGCCACTTAGCAAGACCTTGTCTCAAAATAAGAAATACAAAGGGCGGAGGATGTGACTTAGTAGTTAAGTGCCCCTGGGTTCATTTCCAGCCTGTGCCTAAACCTGAGTTACTCCCTTTTGTAAGCAGGGGTTTGCCATGAGTTATTCTATTTCAAGTACAAGTGCCAAGGTAGAATGACTTCATATCTTGTATGAACAAGTAAATACCACCATCTGCCCGGCACCACCACAAAGTACAAATTGGTGAATAACTTATCCGTGCCAACTTGGCAACCTAAATCAAGGAGTACCTGGACACGTGGGCATTCCAGGTATCAAGAACACCAGACATGGGAACTTATCAACCTCACCAGATGAGAACCTCTCACTTGAGACCCATAAAAGGAGGAGAACCCTGGGACTGGACATGGTGGCACCTTGACCCAGTCACTCATCATGAGCCTTGCCCAGGAAAATTGCCACAGCAATGAACCTCTGATTTCCTGTCCCCATCAGGATTCAGCAAAGTGTGGTTTCTCCTGCATTTGAGGCTCACGCATGGCACGCTCCAAGCTGACACCTCTGCAGCTGAAAATGCTGTCTGTCCATCTAGACCCTCTGCTTTGATAACTCTGCAGACCGGGTTTGTTAAACAAACCTGACAACCTACAGGCACCCCAACCCTTCAGATGTCTCAAGCTGTGCTGCTGACACAACATCCTGCAACCCTTTCTTAGATTTCCAAAGCCTGTTTATATATATAGCATCATAGGAAGCATGTGTGACTTGAGTATCGCAGATACTAGAAATTAAGACTGGAATAAAAGAACCGGTGTTTGGCAGCTTATGACTGTCAGGTGACCCACAAGTATTCACTGAACTACCCCTGGTGAAAGTGGTGCAGCCTGTAAATTTATTGTTATTCAATAAATTCTGGCATTATGCAAAGACACAAACGTGTTTTGTCTATGTTAATGACGTAGCATGCTCAAGATAATGAAGGATTCCGTCAATTCTTGAATACTCTGATGAAGAACAGCTTGACTAGAAAAGAAGAGCTATATTTCTTCAAAAAGGTATTATTTTATTACTTAGATATAAATATGTATTAAAAATAAGATTGTAGCTGGATGTGGTGGTACATGCCTATAATCCTAGCTGTGTAGGAGGCTGAGGTAGGAAGATTTCCTGAGCCCAGAAGATTGAGACTAGCCTGGGCAACACAGGGAGACCCCTATCTCCTAGGGAAAAAAGATTATAGAAATAAATATGGAGGCTGGAGTGGTGGCTAAGTGGTTATGTTGCTTGCCTGGCATGCACAAGGACACAGGTTCAAACCCCAGCACCATGTACAAAATGCAGTTTCGGAGCAAAGAAAGCCACACATAAAACTAAGTAAAAAATTGATTCTTGCTTTCTCTCTCTTTCACTGTTCCTCTCTTTCTTAATAAAGGAAGAAAGAAAGAATTATAAATATAATAGTTATCACAAGATAATGTAAATGCATTAAACAGTAAATAGAAGAGAAATAGTCACTAAATATTAAAAACTTACTCTCTGAGTGCATATTACATGCTGGGCTCTGTAGTAAACACTTGGGATATCAGCAAGCAAAATGGATAAGAAATTCCCATGCTCGGAGGACAAATGTAGTAAATAGGAAAAGAAAATACCTGGGATAAGTATGTTACATAATATGCTAAAACATAACAAGCCAGGCATGGTGGTGCATGTAATCCCAGCAGCTTGGGAGGCTGAGGCAGGAGGATCACAAGATTAAAGCCAGCCTCAGCAATTTAGCAATGCCCTAAGCAACTCAGCAAGATCCTTACTCAAAATGAAATATAAAAAGAACTGCAGATGTGGCTCAGGGGTAGAACTCTCCTGAATTAAATCTCCAGGACCAAAACAAACAAACAAAATATAACAAGTGCTAGGAAAACATCTAGAGCAAGGTGAGCAAGACTGGGGGTGCTGGGAAGCAGCAACTTAATGTTATATTCTCAAATCCAGTAAAAAAAAATTTTAAACTGTATTTACAAGATAGTATTAGAACTGAAAAATACAGAAAAATTGAATGTAAAAGAATTGTAAAATATACACCATGCAATTAGAAAAAGAAAGCCAATATGCCAGTATCAATGTTTGCCAAAATATCCTTTAGACAAGTAATGCTATCAGGGATCCTAAACTTATTTGGGCTTTGTAGGGTAGCATCAAACATTGAAACAGACACTTTCCAAAATTGTGGGGAAGAATTGATAAAGCTGTAATTGTTATGGCACATTTTAACATGCCTGTTGCAGTCTTTGATAGCTCAAGCAAAACGCCATGAAGCTACAGATAATTTGAATAACAAGATTAATAAATTTGATAAAAATGGACATATACAGAACTGAGTGGCCAATTCAAGTGCATACTTCACATTATAAAAAGAACTTCCTCCATATAGGCTTTGAAATCATCCTCAGATTCAAAAAACACCTATTCAACAGATGGTATTCTCTGAGCACAATTCTTTGAAGTCAGAAAGTAACAAAAGTAACTTTGAAAAGTTCATGTTTTCATGTTTTAACATTTTAAATATAACATTTATATATCTAATTAATCAACAATGATATCATCCCAGAAGTTAGAAAAGTTAGAATAGGATGACTGTGGTTAAGTACCAAATCTTGAGGAATGCATCTAGATAGTCTTGGGGGGACATTTATAGCCTTAAATGGCTAAGTTCCTAAAGCAGAAAGCCTGGCATGACACACTAGGCTTTGGTAAGGAAAGGAAAATTCTGCATTTTAAGATCCAACTGCTATAATCAGTTTCTTTCTTTTTTAAATTGTAAAATCGATTTTATAAGGATAAAGGTCTTATCTATGTTCTGAGTGTTAGAAAATCTTTACAACTCTTTTTAAATAGTTTTCCTGATTGGCACATGAAGACCTAATCAATGTATTCCATTATCAAAGAGGATAACCAGCTTTTATGGAAAACGGTTTACAATTTTGATTTACAACATACCCTACAACAGTTATTTTAACAATTATTCTTTTCTTTAGCAGAGACTTAAATTAAGCACACTACAGAATTATTAAATAAACCCTTTGGGGCTGGAGCAGTGGCTTGGCAGTTACATTGCTTGCCTGGCATGCACAGAGACATGAGTTCAAACCCCAGCATCACGTACAAAATGAAGACTTGGAGCAACGAAACCCACATGAAAAACTAAATAAAAATTGATTCTCTCTCTCTCACTGTCCCTCTGTCTTAAAAAATGAACCCTTTGACATGGCTTAGAAACATAATTACTTGTGATAAGATATATAATAAGTAAACAGATGTGTGTAAGATACTATATGTTTGATAACCTTTTCCTTATCTATTAAATAGTTGCAGTCATAGTTTAGGGCTTGTCCTCTTAAGATACTTTTGTTAATAGTCATCTTTGCTTTTAAGATTCTTAACAGCAATTAATGAGGTTCCACAGTTCTGACTTCATTCAGATTTTTTCTAGATAAATCAAATTAACAATTGTGGGGCTTACGGTTAATTGTTTCCATAGCATTCTGTCCAAAACTTAGAAAAATAGCAACAGGAAATCCCCAAGAAAATGGAAAAAAAGGAAGCAAGGTAATGCAGAAATTAATGAAGTAGGAAAAAAGCATGCAATTTAGAAAGTCGAAAGACTGGTAATGCTTGCAAATACTGAAAAAAAAAGTTAATCCTGCAGCAGGGTTGGTGAAAAAGAGAAACACAAATGAACAGTATTAGGAGTGAAAACTAGGACATAACCAAATGTACAGTGAAGTTAAAATAAGCAACCTGATTAAAAAATGGCCAAAGGACTTGCATAGACATTCCTCCAAAGAAAGTGTGTGATCTACCATTAGATTCAGCGGTCCCACTTCTTGATCTATATCAGAGAATCTAAAGTCAGCATACTGGGGCTGGGGCTGGAGCTGTGACTCGGCGGTTACAGCGCTTGCTCGGCAAGTGCAAGTACATGGGTTCAAACCCCAGCACCCACGTACACAACTAAGTGTCAGAGCAACAAAAGCCATGTGAAAAACTCAATAAAAATTGATTCTCTCTGTGTCTCTCTCCTTTTACCTCTGTCTCTCTCTCACTGTCTTCTCTTTTACAATAAATAAATAAATAGCATACTACAGCTGTGCAGCCACATCAATGTTCACAGCAGCTCAATTCACAATAGCTAAATTATGGAGCCACCAAGGTGCCCTTCAACAGACGAATGGACAACGAAACTATGGTGTGCACGCGTGATGGAGCATTACCCCGCCATAAGAAAGAATGACTCTATGGCATTGCTGGCAAATGGATGGAACTCGAGGCCATCATGCTAAGTGAAATAAGCCAGCCTCAAAAAGCCAAAGGCCAAATATTCTCTTTGATATGTGGAAACTAAGCCAAAATAAGGAAAAGATGAGAGGAATAAACAGAGGAGGAGGAAACAGGAAGGAGAGATGAGATAGGGAAAGTTTGTGGAATGAATCAGACTTAACTTTCCTTTATTCATATATGGACACATCATAGTGAATCTCATCAATATGTGCAAAATGAGTTAATAAATTAAAAAAAACTCAGTAAATAACAAAAAGATCAGCAGAGTGGAGGGAAGAGAATGATTGGGGGGAACTCTGGGGATTGAATTAGAACAAATTACATTCCATACTTTTTTTTTTTAAAGAGAGAAGGACAGTGTGAGAGAGAGACAGAGAGAAACAATTTTTATTGAGTTTTTCACATGGCTTTTGTAGCTCTGACACTTAGTTGTGTACATGGTTTGCTGGGGTTTGAACCTGTGTACTTGCGCATACCAGGCAAGCGCTATAACCACTGAGCAACCACTCCAGCCCATACATTCTATATTTTTATAATGATGGCAAGTTTATCCTACTGTCATGTATATCTAAAAGGAATGAGAGTTGGGAGGAAGGAAGGGAAGGGGGAAATACTGGGGACTGAATTAGAACAAGTTTTATTCCAAGCTTTTATAATTATGTCATTGTATAATCTAATGTCATGTTTATCAAAAAGAACAGAGGGTGGGAGGAAGGGAGGGGAAGGGGAAATTCAGGGGACTGAATTAGAATAAGTCATACTTGATGCTTTTATAATTATGTCATTGTATATTCTAATATCATATATATCTAAAAAGAATCAATAAAAGCAAAAAAAATAAAAAAGAAAATATGTGAACAGCCAACAAGCATATGAAAAGATGTTCAATATCATTAATCATTAGAGAAACTCCTGTTAGAAACACAAGAAGATACCATCTTACAACCACTAGAATGCTACTATAAAAAACTGAAAAATAGAAAGTAGCAAGCATTGACAGGATGTGGAGAAACTGGAACCTTCGCACATAGTTGGGCATGTAAGATTGTGCAGTTGCTGTGGAAAATAATAGGATTTTTCCTTAAGAAATTAAAGAATAACCATATGATCCAGCAATTCCACTTGTGGTAGATACCAAAAGAGTTGAAAGTAAGTAGGGTCTCAAAGAAACATTTGAATCCCATATTCATTGCAACTTTATTTACAGTAACCAAAGTGTGTAAGCAACCCAAGTGACAGATAAATGGATCAACAAAATGTGGTACGTACATACAATGGAATGTAATTTAGTCTTAAAGTAGAAGGAAATTCAGACATGTGCTCCAACATAGATGAACCTGGAGGACATAATGCTAAATCAAATCAGCTAGTTCAAAAAGACAACTGCTATCTAGATAGTCAAATTCCAATTCATAGAAATTAAAAGTAGAGTAATGGCTAGCAGGGGTTGCAAGGAGGGATGAATGGGGAGTTATTTGATGAAGATAGAGTTTTGTAAGATGGAAAAGTTCTGGAGATTGGTTGCATTACTGCATGGCATGCTTAAAAATAGTTGAGATGGTAAACTTTATATGTATTTCACGGAGAGAGAATGAATGAATGTTTCTAAGGTGTTTAGTCTCAGTTCAAAGAGTGGAGTTTGACAGCTGATGGGGAAGACATTGAACAAGATATGTGTATGTATATATATATATATATATTTTTTTTTTTTAAGGGAGAGAGAGAGAGAAAGAGAGAACCAACTTTATTTATTCATTTTGTTTCTCTGGGCTGGAACAGTGTCTCAGAGGTTACAGTGTTTGCCTGGCATGCACAAGGACCTGAGTTCAAACCCCATCACCACATACACAACTAAGTCTCCAAGAAACAAAGACGAAATGATGTTTGTTTCTCTGACACTTAGTTGTGTATGTGGTGCTGGGGTTTGAACCCAGGCCCTCGTGCATGCCAGGCAAGTGCTCCAACCTCTGAGCTACACTCCAGCCCCAAACAGAGCATATCTGGGGGCAAAGTTCAACACTGAATTTGAGGTATCCTTCTAAGTAGAACTGTAAAAATGATACATTCATACTGTAAACACATCCAGACTATACAAAATATTTTAAATTATTTAGATATGATTTTCTCCAAAAGTAATAGGTTAAACAAAAAGGAAAATATTGTTGCATAAAGAATCCCCAAATCAGGCAATTTTAGGGCTAGTTGAATGAAGGGCTCACCAATGCTGTCGTGAATTCAGATTCTTTTCATCTCTTCTCTCTTGGTTACATGTCTGCTTCTCCTCAAACTTGCTCTCCTCAGCCAATATGTCTCCAACTCTTTTCAATCTCATAGTTAAACACTGTATAACCTTTGGCAAAAGAGCTATTTCTTTTATTTCTAACACTGAAGAAACTTTTCCTGATAGCTCCTGGTAAATTTATATCTCATTGACCATAATTTCATCACTTGCCCATGCTGAAACAAATTGCTGGTAAGAAAATGGGACCATTGTGATTAATCCAGAGCCTTAGACTACTAAGTATAGGACCAAGGATGGCCCCAACTTTCTGTGAAGCCAATGGCTGTGTGGAAGGGGAAGATACCAGAACAGAGTTGTTTTCACTACAAGCTGCACAGGGTTACCAGAAGAATTAGCAACCAACATGACAACTATGGGAATAAAGAGAGTAAAAAATAAGCATATTCTCTCCAATAGAGATTATCATGATTAGAGAGTTTAAAAAAATGCTATATGTTTACAGATGTTAAAAATAATATTTGCTCATATAAAATTTCTATTTCTTTTAGCCAAATTTAGTTAAATTTTAACCATAATTAAATCAGCCATATTTTAAAGTTATGTATCTATATCATTATTAATTTAATAAAATTCTTGTTGTTGAACATTTTAACTATTTGGGCAAAAGCTTCAGGGAATTGCTAAACATGTTCTGATTTTTTTCTGGAGGCGTAGCCATAGAAATGGATTCTAGACTAGCAGGGTTGCCCCTTTGGAAAGTTGACTGTGTGTGGATGAGCTTACCTCTCCTAATTTGCTCCTTGGATATAACTAATGTTTGCTGAATTTGTAATGGCTATAACTTAGTGATTAAAAGCATAGACTTTGGGTTATCACTACCTGGGCTTATATCCTGCTGTACCCATGCAACTGTGTGACTTTGGAAACTTACATGACTTCTCTGAGCTGGTTTTATCTGTGTAATGGCAAGAGGTTGGAGAAGAGATGTTAATATTTGCTTTATGGGATAGTCGGAAAGATTAATGGAGATGTTTTTAATTCCTCATCCTTAGGGAGTGGTACACAATAAAGTCACAATTGTGAGAGCTGCTCTTTTTATTTGCTATAACAAAACTGTCTTAATTTTGATTTGATTAATTTTATATTCTCTCCCCTCCCCCACCCATGACTTCCTTATTTGGGGTCAGAGAAGAGCTTCACTGAGCCTTGTAATCTCTGAAGATAAGGAAAACGTGGCCAAGTTATCCGACATGCATGAGATGCTGAAGCATGTGGACAGCAGTGGAGAGCTCCCTCCTGGGCTGCTCGTTGGTGAGCGGGGCTGTGTGTGTGCATGTGCGCACGCATGTGGCACACATCTGCCTGTGAGCTTTCCCCTTAGTTTTCTGAATCTCTTTCTCAACTTGTGAAGGTATTTGAGAATGTGTCCTTTAAATTTTTAATATATCTCATGAATAAAACTATGAAGACCTGGGTATTTTCATTTATTAGTGTTTATTGATCTAGTTAAACTTTATATTTTTTGTTCTACAAAGTTTTTTCATTTTGTTTTTCCCAGGTTTTTAAAATTCACTGCTTTAGGGGCTGGAGCGGTGGCTCAACAGTTGCAGCGCTTGCCTGGCATGTGTGTGGGCATGAGTTTGAACCCAGCACCACGTACACAACAAAGTGTCGGAGCAATGAAAGCCACATGAAAAACTAAAATTGAAAAATGATATAAAATTGATTTTCTCCCTCTCGCTCTTTAAAAAGAAGTTCATTGCTCTATACCTGCTTGTATGTATCCCTTGATGATATTAAATAACTCCTAGTATTTTCATTTTTTTAAAAGAGAGTGAGTTAATTTTTAATTTTTTCATATTTTGTTTGTTTGTTTTATTTTGTTTTCCCCCACTTAGTTGTGTATGTGGTGCTGGGGATCGAACCTGGGTCCTTGTGCAGTAAGCAAGTACCACTGAGCCACCTCTCCAGCACCAGTATTTTCATGTTTAACTCACTATTTGCTCACTTAGGTCTTTTTTTTTCTTGACCATTTCACTCTTTTTTAAAAGCACTTTTAAAGAATCAGCTTTTGATTTTCTCTCTCTCTCTCTCTCTCTCTATCTATATATATAAATTTATAAAGAGAGAGGGACAGTGAGAGAGAAAGAGAAAGAGAGAGAGAGAGAGAGAGAAACAATTTTTATTTAGTTTTTCATGTGGCCTTCATTGCTCTGAGACTTCGCTGTGTACGTGGTGCTCGAGTTTGAACCTGTGTACTCGTACATGCTGGACAAGCACCATAACCGCCAAGCCACTGCTCCAGCCACTGTTACTCTATATTTTATTGTGGTAAAATATATATGACATAATAGTCATCATTTTACTCATTTGTGAGGTTATAATTCCTTGAGATTAAATACATACCCAACAGCTATCTCACTCTTTGGTGTTTATCCAAAAGATCTAAAATGAGCATACCGGAGTGATGCATGCATACTAGTGTTTATAGCTGCACAATTCACAATCGGCAGGTTATGAAACCAGCATAGGTGCCCATCAATAGATGAAAGGATAAAAAAAAATGAGGTCTAGGGGCTGGAGCAGTGGTGTAGCGGTTACGGAGCTTGCCTGGCATGCGTGAGGACTCGAGTTCAAACCCCAGCACCACATACACAGTGATGTCTTGGAACAATGAAAGCCACATGGAAAAACAAAACTAAATAAAAATTGCTTCTCTCTTTCTCTCTCTCACTCTCTCACTGTCCCTCTCTCTTTATTTTAAAAAAGAAAATGAGGTCTATATACACAATGGGATTTTACTCAGCCATAAAAAAAGAATGAAATTATGTCATTTGCTGGTAGGTGGATGGAGTTAGAGAACATCATGCTGAGTGAAATAAGTCAAACCCAGAAAGTCAAGGGTTGAATGTTTTCTCTCATATACAGAAGCTAGAGAAAGGTTGGGCAGGGGGTGGGGGAAGGGAGGGGAATCTCATAAAAATAGAAGAAAGACCAATAAAGTAGAAGGAGGGTGGAGGGGAGGACAGGGGGCAGTACTGAAGAATGAAATCGACCAAATTAAGCTATGTCCATGTCTGAATATACCACAATAAATCCCACATATGTGTGTATTATGTATATAATTATAAAGCACTTAGTAAAATAATAATAAAAATAGAGGGAAGATCAGGAGGGTAGAATGGGTGGCTCAGGAGGAGGAGGAGGGGAGGAGAAAGGAAGGCACTGGGGAATGCGATTGGTAAAACTATGCACATATATGAATACGACATAACAAATCCCACTGTTATGTATAATTATAATACACCTACAAAAAGAAATAAAATTTTCAAAAATACATACATGCACACTGCTATGGATCTGACACCACTATGTATACCTAAAACTTTTATGATCATGATCAGCATATATTACTTTCTAACCATTCTTCCTCTCCCTTGTCCCTGGTAACTTCTATTTCCTGTCTCTACAAATTTGCTTGTCCTAAGTACCTCATTTAAGTGGAATCATACAATGTTTATTCTCCTTTGCCTGGCTCAAGTCACTAAGCATGTTTTCAAGGTTCATCTGGGTTGCAGATGCTGAATACTATTGCTTGTGTAGCTATACCATATTTAGTCTATCAGTTTATCTGTTGATGGGCACTTGGGTTGTTACCATTTTTTGACTGTTGTAAATAATGCTGCTGTGAACATTGAAGTACATCAATCCTTTTTTTTTTTTTAAAGAGAGAGGGACAGTGAGAGAGACAGGGAGAAAGAGAAAATCAACTTTATTTATTTTTTCATGTGACTTTCATTGCTCCAATACTTTGTTGTGTACATGGTGCTGGGGTTCAAACTCATGCCATTCACACATGCCAGGCAAGCGCCGTAACTGCTGAACCACCACTCCAGCCCCGGTGTACATCTATCTTTAAGTGCCTGTTTTCAGTTCTTTTGGATATGTATGTAGGAGTTGAACTACTGAGTCATGAGGCAGTTATATATTTAACTTTATGAGGAACTGGCAAACTCTGCTATATTAGTTGTACCATTTTACATTTTATCAGAGAATGCATGAGGGTTTCAGTTTCATCATTTGTTATTTTCCTTTTTTTTTTTTTAAAATAGGACCATTCTGTAGGTGTAAATGTTCAACCACTCAAGAAGTTTTGGATTTTGGAGCATTTCGGATTTTGAATTTTCAGATTATAGAAGTTCAACTAATAAGATCTGTGGAAATATTCCAAAATCTGAAAAACTCAGAAATTTGAGACATTCTGTCTCAAATTTCTGAGTTTGTCTCAAATTTCTTGGGACATTCTGTCCCAAGAATTTTGTAGAAGGGATCTTCAGCCTATAAAAATTATAGAGAAAAAAGTTATTTATACCTTAGTACCATCTTCTATATCAGTTGTGTGGCTATGACATGTTCTGGGAACTCTGTGCCCTTCCTGGGAAATGAAGGGATCAAACCCAGGAAGGAAGGAAGATCTGCATTTCAAAATTCAAGAGAAATTGAATTATGCCTGAGTGGCTTTGGTATGATAGGCATTTGGCTTTTAATACCCTACGTTATCAAATACAGCCCTTATTAATGTCTCTATTTTTTATTATTGGATCAGAACCTGCCCAGATTTCTTGGTTCACATTTATTCTCCCCACCTCATACTCACTTTTAAACAAATTATATTCCTTACCAATAAGCTGGCCCTTGTGGGCTCATATCAATGTCTTTTCTGGAGCTAAACTTCTAACCTTGGCTAAACAGCTCTAAGGAAAATCTTATCATTTTCTGAAGCATGTACTTGAGATATAATATCAAAGGAAATAAATGAAAAAAAAAAGAAACTTGCAGAGTTTTGGGAAGTGGAAGTAGAGGGGAACAAATGACCTTCACTGATACTAGAGATCACTTTTCATATTCTTTCCCAGGAATATCATTGTTCTTATTGCTGTTGGAATCAAGTGTCACTCCACCCTGAGTGTCGACAATTGCTTCAGACTGGACCAGAGAGCCCACAACATTGGTGACTTTCAGCACTTGAGGTCTTGGGTGCAAGGGACACTGAAGCAGCTGAATGCAGGGGAGCCCAGGTCCTGGACTGTTGTGGCAATTAGAGATGCCTGTCAAAGACTTCATCTAGCAACTGTTTTTTCTCTATAAGACTCTTGGGCGCTGGATAGAGCAAGTGGTTTAATTTCATATTGGTTTGTTTGTCCCTTCACCCCAGTTACCCGCTGATTCTGCCCCGAGGCTTGGGCACAGAGTTCTTGTGACTCATCTGCATTAGTCAGTGTAGGCTAGACTATGTGTGGTATCAAGCTCCAAAATCCTCTTGACAAAATGTTCTCATTCTTGCAAAGCCCTATGCAGGTTGGGTGACTGTCCTCCAAAGGTTGACTCATGGATTTAGATTTCTTCTATTCCAGGATGATTCCGATGATTTGGGATTGGGATCCCTTGCTTCTAGCAGCATGGGGGAATTTAGGGGATTTGTTAGAGGCCATGCCTATAAGTGGCATCCATCAATCACTTGTGTCCACATTCTACTGGTCAGAATTAACATGACCTCAATCTCATTTCAAGGGAGCCTGGGGAACGTCCCAAGAGGTGAAAAAGGATTGATGAACAATTAGCTCGTCTTTGACACCTTGTGGAATTTACAGTGGAGCTATGTATGGGGTGAAAATTTCTGTCTTTTGTTCATAATCGGTTCACGTGTTGTCCTGAAGATATGGTTGCTAGAAGGCCTTAACGTTTTCTTAAGTAAACTTAGCTCTGATGGTGACTTGATCATTTTTCTGCCTCTTACATTTAGGGATAAAATATGAAATGAAATATAGGATAAAATGATGAAAAACATAGAATAAAAGGATTGTGTTTTAAGATTTGGCTGCTTTTGGGATGTGGGAATGGAGGGGGAAGAGTGAGAAGAGGTGGTACCTATTTTTAACTTAAACTTTCGAGAACTATTTGAATTTAAAATACAGGCATGTGGGACTGGAGCCATGGCTCAGCGGTTACAGCGCTTGCCTGGCATGCAGGAGGATTGCAGTATGAGATCTGCCTGACCAATTTAGTGAGACCCTGTCCCAAAATAAAATTTTAAATAAGGTCTGGGGTAAACCCCTTTAGGTTCGGCCCCTAGAAATCACAACAAGAAAAGAAAAAAAAGGAAAAGAAATATATAACACATTAATTAATATTCCTGAGTTCAGACACAGTTTTAAAATTGAGTAGAACACATTGATTTGCTAAGAATTTTACCTTTGAGAAAGGGGAAAAAGAGATGTTAGGTTTCTCCACCTACCTTAGCAACAGAGAAAAATTAGTTATTAACATGTAAACGATGGGTACTTTTCATTCTAATTCAATTTCAGAAGCACATACTGATGGCTGCTGACTATTGAGGATCTAAAATGAATAAACTATGTTTTCTTCTCTCCAGCTGGCAGACTGGGAACACAAGGACTGTAAACCTGAAGCGGAAACAATTGGTCCTCTAAAGCAGAGTGAGATAGTGGCTGTATCCAGGTCTTTGGTATACAGATTTAGAAAATGCATAAAGATGAGACCTGGAATGGTAGACCTTTGAAATATGGGATCCAGCCACCTTCCTTCCAACTTGAATTTAGTACTCTACTCATCTTTTGTACACTGAATACCCTGCAATTTATCCTGCTCTTGGCATTTTGTATGTTGCATTGAAATTTTTAAGTTTTGTGGAATGAATGGTGTGTTTTTTAAAATATGAAAAATTGTCCAAAATGTACCTAATATAAGAATTATTATAAGAAGGCAACAGAAGTTAACTTTGTTAAGAATATCACAAAATTTTTAGAATTAGGGAAATGGGTGGATCTCAGTGGTAGAGGACTTGCTAAGCAACCACCAGCCTAAGGTCCTGGTTTCAGTCCCCCCCCCCCACATACACACACACACACACACAAAGAAGGAGGAGGAGGAGGAGGAAAGGGAGAAGGAGAAGGAGGAGGAGGAGGAGAAGAAGAAGAAGAAGAAGAAGAAGAAGAAGAAGAAGAAGAAGAAGAAGAAGAAGAAGAAGAAGAAGAAGAAGAAGAAGAAGAAAGCAATTTTTCTTCAAATTGGGTTCAGAGATGAAAATCATGGTAAGTGTCTGAGTCCATTCTGTTATCACAAATTGCCTATGATTGACTGGGTAATTGAATTTATTAACAACAAAATTTTATTTCTTACAGTACGAGAGGGTTGGCAGGGTCAGTGTCTGGTGAGGGCTGCTGATTTCTGCTTCTAAGATGGTAACTGTGATGTTCTTGAGAGGGGATTAATGCTGTGTTCTCACATGAGGGAAGGTACAGAAGGGTAAAAAGGAGGCCAAAGGTGGTGTAGCACCTTGTTTATAAGGGCCTTACCCTCATTCCCAAGGGAGGAGCCCTCCTGACCAATCATCTCCTAAAAGCTGCCCCTCTTCGTAGTCTTGCATGGGAGATGTTTTGTCTTGTTGTCAAATTTTGTCTTGAATTTTGGAGGAATGCAATCTTTCAAACCATAGCATTAGGGCTGGGTTTCTACTTGGATTGTGGAATATGGATGGATGATTCAGAAAATGCACATCTCACACATCCTTGTCTGTCCTGTAACTGAATGATCCTTAGATCAAAAAGAGCAGAATAAATGTGGGCAGGGAAAGAGGTCACCTGCCATGTGGTAAAGGCTTGTAAGAAAGCCTGAGATCACCTCAAATGAGTCACTTTCACCTGGCCAAATGAGTTTCAGGATTAAAAAAAAAAAGCAAGATTTTGTATGACCTTCAAGGAATGATGGAGACTGACAAGATGCACTAGAAGACGGAGTCTGGCAAGTGTTCACACTGATTTTCAAAATAAGGAAGAAGACAATTTCCATAAGAGATAGACCAGGGCACACAAAGATTTTCCTGGGATAAGTGTTTCTCATATTTGAGTAAAGGAATAGTATAATATCAGGGCTGAGCAGATGGGTGTGCCTAGAACAAGTTCTTGTAGACTAAGTAATGTGATCTTCTATGCTAGATAAACAACAAAATCTCAGTGCTCGAACAGTATATGGATTTATTTCTTGTTCACACAATGTCCAATATGTGTCTCTTCCACGAATTTTTCAGTTGTTCTTGTAATAATACTGTCTTCAACAGTGTTGTCTCAAGGTGACCACAGAAGGGAATGAGAGACTAGAAAAGGCTTATCTGATCAACTTAACTTGGAATATCATCACTTCCAATCATATTCCATTGGCTAGAGCTAATGAAAGGCACCACCTAAATGTAAGGGCACTGGGGGAAATAGATACTTACTGGTGGTCCTTTTTCAGCAATAATCATAAATGGTAGAAGGGAGCACAGATCTTTGGTTGTCCACCACTGCCTCTTTTTTACAAATCATGTCATTCTATCATTCCAACCTCATTTCCATTCTAATTTTTTTCCCTCAGTACCAGGGATTGAACCCAGTGGTGCCTAACCAATAAGCAACATCCCCAGGCCATTTTTAAATTTTTCTTTCTTTCTTTTTTTTTGGGGGGGGGAGACAGAGTCTTGTTAAGTTGCTAGGGCCTTGCTAAGTTGCTGAGGCTGGCTTTGAACTTAAAATACTCCTGCTTCAGCCTCCTCCTCTGGGATTACAGGTATGCACCACCACTCCCTGCTCTCATTTCCATTCTTCATGAAAATAGTCAATATGGTGCATATGATCAACGTATCGCCCACATTTTACTTTGGCAAAGGATGACAATGTATCAAGTGGATGTAAGGACATTTAGGTATTTAACTGGTCCAGGTTGTCTAAAAAATGCTTTGCCGTTGTTATTTCCATTGAACCTCTTGAACTCAGACCTGCCTTATTGACAGGAGATCAGATTTCTCCTTCATGGTTCTTTTTCCACCTCCCGAAATGTGAATGCATTGTAGTGGTTCATACAGTGATAAATGCAAAGTATACTGAAATCCAAGGCAAAAAAACAAATTGATAACCTAGTATGATCCTAGATAAAGTTAATAGTGGACTGATATGTAGAATGGGAAAGAAGCGGCAGTTTCCTATCGGGATTAGTCCTACTGTTATGAAGCTGATCAGTATGACTTAATTCAGAAGAAAGCATCCTGGATGTTAACGGGTTGTATAAGGATGGTATGAGAAGCTGAATATGAAATATCAGTTTTGCATTTCTGAGCCCCAGTATAATACTGAGCATGTAATTTGATCTGTATAAAAAAACAATTAGTGTTACTGAAAGAATGATGAATTAAAAAATTAGAATGGTGGATTATATTTGTTTTCTGTGACCCTGAAGATTAGCCAGAGAACACATGAGTAGATATGCAGACAGATATACTTTGTCTGCATGAAGAGACATCTAAGATAATTGCCAAACCCTGGAAGGAGCTCCCTGGCAGATGGTGTGTTCCCTTCTTTGCGAAGAGTTGTTTAGGTATAGACTAGACAACCAACAGATGGGAGAGATTATATATCCACCCACTTTTTACTAAATTCTGCAAACTTATCAAGGTCTGTTACATCCTACAGTCTATAGTAGGCAAAAACAGTGAAATATTTATGGCTGTACCCGGAATATCTTAGATCTAACTGGGGATGGTGGTGATAAATGAGACAAGTGTTTTAGTGACTTTTTGCATTGCTGTGACCAAAATACCCAACAGGAACAACCTAGAGGAAGAAAAGTTATTTGGGGCTCATAGTTTCAGAGATGGCCAACTGCATAGCTCTGGGCCCAAGGCGAGGCAGAACATCATGGGGGAAGGGCCCAGAGGAGCAAATGTGCCCAGCTCAAGGTGGAGTCAGGAAGCAGAGGTGGAGCAGGGACCACAGGGAAGATCCACCCTTTCAGGGCACACCCTCCCCTGCCTCCAGTCACACTTCACTTGCCTATAGTTACCACTCTGTTCATTCAAAGTAGGATGGACTGATAGGCCACAGCTTTCATGATGCGCTCATTTTACCTCTGAACCTTTATAACATGTAAACAGAAAATTTTAACGGATTGTGGAAAATATGATGGAGATCCAGAGCACTGTGAAAGCTCAGGCAAAGGTACACAAATGCTGGATTCATAATCACTAAATGACCAATGGACCAATTCAAATTTGTCTATAATTTCTTTTCATTAAGAGCAATTACACCATCATGAAAATCCATTTTATATTCGTAGGCTTGGAAAGATTTCATACGATTGGACTTTGCTGCCAGGTGAGAGGAAAGTTGTTTTGTGCTGATGTTATTTCCTTTGACATTAGCCAGCAGGGAGTATTCTTCATGACTGATGTGTGCAATAACCTTTGTAAATTTCCTTGAGTATTTTGGTAAGACCCTTGGACTAGAAGTTAGATGTCTGGTTCTAGTTCTGATTTGCTCCTTCTTCTTCCTTTTTTTTCCTATATGATCTTGACATAAGTTCTTTGATTATTGTGGGGTTCAGTTTTCTTATCTGAGGAAAGGGAAACCAAAATCCTGCACACATTTCTCTCTTGGGAAATGTGAGGGCCCATGAGATGATGACATGGAAGTTTTCTGGTAAGTTATCCCCAACTCTAGTGTATATCCTACCTGTGGCCAGCACATGATGTACAACTTTATAATGAGAGCACATTAGGAAGCAGATGTGATCAGTGTAATGCTGAACCATCATTGTTAATGAGAGGTAGGACCCCTGTCTGCCTGTCTGCCTAGCGTCCTTGGGATTGATGGCGGTGGCAAAGTGGGGCAAGTTTTCTCCACCCCAGGCTTTGTTTTTCTCTTGGATCTTATTCTGGACAATTTTCAAATTCCATACAGGTTTGTCAGAGTGTTTTGAAGAAGGGGACTTTCAGAGCTTCCTCAAGGGACATCCCTGATTGTTAGCTGTTTCCTCTCCTCTTTCTTCTGTCTAAACTGTTCTCATGAACAAGCTTGATGGAGTCTGCCATGCTTTGGGAACTTTTTAGGGGAATAAAGGGCAGGAAAGCTTGATTATGGGGCAATAGAGATTAAGGACACATTGTTCAGTGTCCCTGAAGATTTCCTGGAAATTGGAAGGTCTACGAGGGCCTCTGTAGTGGAGAGTGTCAAATTCATCACTGTGGTCTGAATGTTTTTGTGCCCCCTGCCCAATTCATATGTTGAAATCCTAACTCCTAAGTGATGGTTATTAGGAAATGAATCTTTTTTGGGAAGTGATTAAATCATGAGAGCCAAGCTTTCATAAATAGAATCAGTGTCCTTATAGTATAGACTCCTGACACATCAATCACATTTAGAGCAGCACATTTTACAATAGCCAAGCCATAGAACCAAACTAGGTGCTCTTCAACAGATGAATGGATAAAGACTATGTGGTATATATATACACAATGGAGTATTAGTTATAAAGAAGAATAAATTATGGTATTTGCTGGTGAATGGATGGAACTGGAGAATATCATGCTAAGTGAAATAAGCCAGACTCAGAAAGTCAAAGATTGAATATTTTCTCTGATATGTGGAAGCTAGTCCAAAACAAGCAGTTGGGGAGGGAAAAGGGGAGATGCCATCAAAATAAAAAATGATTGGTGGACAAGATGAAGGGGACTGAGGGGGAGGGAGAAGAGACAGGATAAGGGAAGAATGAATCTGATCTAACTTTCCTATGTATATATATGAATATACCACAGTGAATCTCACCATCATGTATATTCACAAGACACTAACAAAAGAAAAGTGGGGGTGGGGGCTCAGCAGTAAAGCACTTGCCTGGCTGGCATGCACAAGGACCCAGGTTCAAACCTCAGCACCACATATACAACTGTTGGAAAAACAAAAATCAGATGAAAAAAAATTCCCTCTCTCTAACAAACATGAAAACCTAAGAGTAATTAGCAGGAAGGGAACAGGGAGAGGGAGGAGAAGCAGGGGGGAAGGGAAAATACTGGGAACTGAATCAGAGCAAATTGTATTCCATGTTTTTATAATTATGTCAAAATGAATCCTAATGTTATATATAACTAAAAAGAACAAATAATAATAATAAAAATAAGCCCATGGCAGGGATAAAGAATGCGTCCATACCCAATTTATGATATTATGTTTTAACATAAACTGGGTAGCTTGCAACTAAACTAAAGATAAAATAGTACACTTGTAAAAGTAGGAAAGGTGTGGGTATGGTGGCATATCTCCCAGTGACTCAGGAGGCTGAGGCAGGAGGACAGCAAGTTCAAGGCCAGCCTTAGCAACTTAGTGAGACCCTGTTTCAAAACAAAATAAAGGGGGCTGAAGATGCAGCTCAGTAGCAGAGCATCTCATGTTCAATCCCCAGTTGGTAAAGGCCAGTTTGGGTTCAGAAAGTATTTCAGTCCTTGGTCCTATCTTTTGAATGCACACTAGGTCTCTTTCAGTAGTACGGTTTTATTTAACACATTTTTTTTTTAAAGAAAGAGGGGACAGTGAGAGAGAGAGAGAAAGAGAGAAGCAATTTTTATTTAGTTTTTCAAGTGACTTTCATTCCTTAGACACTTTGTTGTGTACATGGTGCTGGGGTTTGAACTTGCGTACTCGCGCATGCCAGGCAAGCACTGTAACAGACGAACCACCACTCCAGCTCTTTAACACTTACTTTTATTGATTGCTCATTAGGTGCTAGGTATTTAAATTCTTTTATTTATCCAGTCTTTTTAAAATTATGTGACTATGGTGGGGACATGTTTTTAGTTCTTCATCATATCTTCTTGCATTCTATTTTGATTAATTCTTAGGGCATTTCTTGAGAGTTTACTGACTTTGGAAAATTCCATTTTGTCTATATTTGGGCTTGAGTAGCTATTGTTCGTACCCACTTTTATTTCTGGCTCAATACTAGTGGTTTATGTGCAAAAATGAATAATGTATGGCCCTTCCCTGGAAGAGTGTAATCTATTAAAGGAGAGTTAGAAATGCAAATCAGTTACTTCTAATACAATAGCAGCCTGTGTAAAGTTTGTTGGCAACACAGAAGAGAAAATTAACTCTAATAAAGGATAAAGAAGAGTGAATGTTCACAAGGAAAAGACTCCTAAACAAGATTTCCATGCAGAAAATGTAAGAGAAGCTTTAGTCTGATGCCAAGACATACGAAATTATACAGTAAGAAAGATTATATTGTAGTTTGAGAATTACTAAATACAGTAATTATACTGTATTATATTAGTGGAACATAAAATTTGAAAAAGGAAATTATGGTATTCAGGATTTTAACATAGGGCAGGTGTGGAGGGCCAGGTAGATCATGATGTCAAACCTGGACTTTGTTAGGCCATACTTCTGAAGTGTTAACCCATATTGTCCCATTGTCCCAGATGTGGAATGTCTATAAAAACTTAAATTGAGCAAGAAACATACCACTTATGGTAGCTTTGAAATAATTATTTTGTTTTTAGAGGTCTCTTCTTTTGAGAAAAATAATAGGCACATGATTAAAGCATTTAGAAGTATATATGAAAAACATATATAAAGGACATATAAGCTCTAGATTATGACTTCCAATCTATTTTAATGTACCTGTGTCAATTTCATTGAAATATTCTTGGAATTGAAAACTTGGGACTTAAAATGGGTTAATGTATACAAGAATTAATTACCTGTTGATCTTATAAAATTGCAGGTTCCGATTCAACAATGTAGACTTCAAGTTTCTGTATTTCTCACAATTTCCCAGCTGATGCTGGTTCTTGGGCCACACTGGGGAGAGCAGTTTGCAGAGAACAGAATCACAAATGTGTTCAATCACAGGAGGGAGCCAGGCACCCCTGGATGTAACAGGAAGATAGATGCAAGAGAAAGCCTTTCTCCATTTCAGTTGAGTTCTTGCTGTTCAAATCCAATGATAGAGTGGCTTCCCTCGAAGATCTTAGAGATGTGAGCTGGGAGGTTTCTGGGGGAGAGAGCATTGAGGGATGTGTGTGGGGTCATTTGTGCCAACCGAGAAAAGAGCTTTTGCTTCATTTCTGAGGACTGAGAAAGTGGGCATTCTGGCTGAGGTCAGGATCTGCTGCCAGAGAGGCTTGGGATCTAGATCTGGGGCTCTGTGTTCAGCAGACACTGCAGCACATGAAGGTTTTCTGTAGGTACCTCCTGGCAGCAGGGTGCCTCAGCTACTCATTGCTTCCTTCAAATGTAGGGTGAGTGGCAGCCCACATGTCATCAGGCACTATGGTTTCTGTTTATCCAAGTTCTCAGTAATGTGTTGGAAATGAGAAAGAATCTTGGCTACTTTTTAAAATCTTCTTATAGGGATCTATTAGAAGCAGCAATATTTTATTTGTAGTTTTGTTTCTATTTCTGTAAGTAAGAAAGAGGAATTTCTCTTTTTTCTTTTTCTTAAACTTTATTAATTATTTGATTTTCCTTTAATGAAGGTTTGGTGTGATAGTTGTTCTGGCTTCATAAAATAAATTGGAGTGTTTTCTTTTCTATGGCTTGGAATGGTTTAAGTAGCATTGAAACGATCTGTTTTAAAACTCCCAATTATTTTTATAAGACCACCAAAACTTTTATAGCAAAATATTATAAGAAAGGAAAACTTTCGACCAATATCTCTTATGAACAATCCAAAATTCTTAAGCAAATCAAATCCAGCAACATACAAAATGCATTAAAATCAAATCAGATTTATTTCATTAGTGAAAAGTTAGTTTCCTGGCCCTCCCTCCGCCCCTCTGAGGCTCCCTGTGGGGCAAGGATGCACAATGGAGCACCTTAGCCCAGCTGGAGGGCCCTGGGTGTGTGGGGGGGAATGCGCATTGGGGAATGGGCTGAGGGGAGGGTGTTAAGGCACCGATTGTACAGGGGGGCTCCTGACCACACCCCCACATGTTTCTATTAAGCATGGTTCTTCCACTCCCAGATTTTTGGAGAATGGAGAACTACAGGAAGTCATTTTTCACTTCCAGCTATTTAATGATTCTCCCAGCACTGCAGCAAGGACTCTAAGTCTTATTTCCCAGTCTTGTGTCATCCTGTACTGATTTTTTTTTCTTCCTTTTTCTTGTCTCTTCATAGGCTTTGTACTTCTGGGTAGGGATATACTGCCCTAATATTGTGACTCTATGTTCCTCCCATAGGCTTCAGTCAAGAACTCTGTCATCTTGCTATTACCAGACGGGATGCTAAAACAGCCAGAAAACAACTCGAACTTTCAGGAAACTACTTACTGTCCCCAACAATTCAGACATGGCCAGGTGAAGTCAATGTTCCTGGAAGTTTTTCCAAAACAAGGGCAATTGTTGGTGGAAGATGTAACCACAATGGTGCTGTATAAACCCGAACTTTTACCCTTATAATCTCTGACTCTGGAAAAAGTTCAGAAAATGCAGCAAGCAGCACAGGATACAATTCACCAACAAGAAATGGCAGAAAAAGAACAGCAGCAAGTCTTCCACTGATGAGAACTCACCATAGGGAGCACCCTGCCTTACCGACCTACAGCCAAATAACTAGAAA
This sequence comes from Aplodontia rufa, assembly GCA_004027875.1. Lineage (NCBI taxonomy): Eukaryota > Metazoa > Chordata > Mammalia > Rodentia > Aplodontiidae > Aplodontia > Aplodontia rufa. Next base: position 32,507 of record PVKS010000338.1, read on the forward strand.
ATATTCTTCATCCGCATGCTGAAAGTAGTATTTAACAAAACTCGTAACATTCATATTCATATAAAATCCCCAAGATTGCTAACACTTGCGAATTAAACACTAGTTTGTGTTGACCACAAGCCATTAAAACTTTGAATCAAATTGTATGGAATTTTCTTTTGCTTGTGTGGTTAGAATTGCAAATTAAATTGCTCTTCATTACTACAGCTATCCTACTGTATATACTGAGGATCTTCACATGTTTATTAAATACCTGGATCTGAATATACCTTCTAATCTTGGGCTTATACATTACCTAATTAAAAAAAATTTGACTACTTTTGTGTGCCATATCATGTTTAAATCTATCTTGCCTGAACTGTAGTGATCCTACCATGACAAAACTGGCTTCTTAAATCTGATTTTTAAGAAAACTTCACCTGTTCTGCAGTCAGCCAACCTTTTAATAATACTAATTTTAAGGATTAAAGAATTACATGACCACCTTTATCATCTAGATAGCAAACACAAAAACCTGAAATTGCTTATAATTACATAAACATGAGGACTAAGGGCTTGAAAAACACGAGGTAAGAAGTTGTTCCTAAAACTGTTAATATATTCCTAAGAATACCTTTATAAATTATTAATAAAATTCTTGATTTGCTGCAGTCAGTACGTAATTTAGTGTAGACTTTGAGGCCTTCCTGAGTAAAGAGTTTTGTAAAAGAGTTAGAAATGTGATCCTTCTTGGATAATTATTATTTATTGGCAGATACTCTTTTCTCAGACATTGGGTAAATGTAAAGCTTTTAGTCTTTGGAGAAGAGTTTTGTGTAAGCTTACCATTTTTTTTTTTGGTGATATATACATATATTTCATTAAGCTTTAAGTCAGCCCAATAAAAAAGGGGGTAAAGTGTGCATACATCCCTCCTCTACTATATTCTTAAAGGAATTATTGTGCTTTTGATTTAAATGTTTGCAAGTAAAAAGTTTTTTAAGAATAGCTTAAATTGACTAGGTTCAAATGCACATCCTTGTATGATTTAAATTTTGCTGTGTGGAATTAAAAAGTTTTGTGTTTTTGTTTTGCCATGTTGAGGCTTGAACTCAGGGCTAGGCTAGGCAAGAAATTAAAAAAGTTTTTAAAAGACCTAAAATAAATCTACTCCCAATAAAGAATTAAAAATATGTTTATTCCTGTTTAAAAATATGTTCACATGGGCTGGAGCGGTGGCTAGGTGTGCAGTGCTTGCCCGGCATGCACAGGTGAGCAGGTTCAGGCCCCAGCTCCACGTACACAGCGAAGTCTTGGAGCAAGGAGGGCCATGTGAAAAACTCAATAAAAGTTGATTCTCTCTGTCTCTCTCTCTTGATGTCCTCTCTTAAAAAAAAATATGTTCACATACATTACCACAATAAAAGAATAGAGAAAAGCTATATTATTATCTCTGTAGATAATGAAAAAATAATTTGATAAAAATCTGACATGCTTATTATAAAACCTCTTCTCAATAGAAGGAAACTTTCTTAATCTGATAACAGGTTTTTCAAAAAACCAAAAACCCCAAACTCTAAGTTACATCATACTTAAGTGTAAAATATTTAACAACTTCCCTCTGATTTTAGGAATAAAACTAGATTTGTGTTTAACACATGCTAGAAGTCTTAACCAGTGCATTAAGGCAAGAAAAATAAACAAAAAGTATAAAGATTTAGGAGGAAAAACAAAATTGTGATTGTTAGTAGATAACACTCATGGGTATGTAGAAAATCTACAAAAATGTGTACACTATTATCATTCAGTGAATTTAGCAAGCTTTTTGTATAATAGTAAGAGATAATGTGAGTATGAAATAAAAATGTACCATTTACAATAGCATAAAAAATCAAATACCTGGGAATATGTACAATAAAAGATGTATAATACCTTTACATAGAAAACTATAAAGCATTGCTGAGAACAAAGAAAACATAAATGGAGAGATTTAGCATGTACATAGATTGGATGAACCTGTATTATGTAAAATATCAGTTCCCCTGAAACTGACTTATAGATTTATTGCATTCCCAATAAAAATCCCAGCACATTTTTGTATGTGTGTGTGTGTGTGTGAGAGAGAGAAAGAGAAAGAGAGAGAGAGAGAGAGAGATAGAGAGAGACAGAAAGAAGGAAAGGGGTGGGGGAGAATCAATAAGCTGATTCTCAAATTTATATAGAAATGCAAAGGACCAAGAATAATTGTGTTAGTCAACTCTTCATTACTGTGACAAAATACCTGAGGTAACTATAGGAGGAAAGGTTCATTTTGGCTCACAGATCCAGAGGTTTCAGTCCTTGGTCTCTTGGCTCCTGCCTTTGGGCCAGTGGTGAGGCAGCACAAAATGGCTGAGAGCACATGGCCAAGAAAGCAAAAAGACCGGAAGGGGCCAGGGGTTCAATACTCCCTTCCAAGGCACACCTCCAATGACCTAACTTCCTCCCTCTAACCCCCGTCTCCTAAATGCTCCACCACAACACAACTGCCATGGGTTGACCACTAAGTCTTTAACATATGTGAGCATTCAAGCTCCAAACTAGCCTGACCATTTTAAAGATAAAGAATAAACTTGGAGGGCTTGTACTTCCAATGTCAAAACTTATAAAGTTATAATAATTAAGATAGTATGTTTTTATCAGAAGGTCAGACAAAGCTAGTCAATTTATGACAAATACCACTACATTTTGATGGAAAAGGAGTGAAAAACAATTTTTTTTGTAAATGACTGATATACAATAGGCCTCATTATTCAGGAGCAGAGGGTTATACAGGTACATTCATTCAGATCCATATTTGTGCAATATTGCAATGTTATACGTCAGTGCTAACGCAACATGCTATTTTTTTAAATTATGTACTACCAACCATTTTCTTCAAAATAATCAATTCAAGAGCATAATAAAAAGAGAAACAGGAAAATCAAATAACAGAAGTCTTTTTTACCAGCTAAGACTTAAATTGAAATGATTTAGGCCCCAAATGATTTAGCTCACTTAAAGGTAACCAAATTAGACAAATAAGATGATTTTTATTATTACTGAACTGCTAGAAACTTAGGGGAAAATAATCCAATATTTTAAAAGACATAGTTTCACCGATCTCAACTGCTTCATTTATTAAAAGGAGAAACTTTATTAGATGATCTGTAAGATCTCCCTCTCTCTCTTTTATTGGTTCAATATCATCTTATATAATATAGGGATTTGTTGGTTCACATTCATACATGCATACGTATTGACAGAGTAGCTTAAACCCAATCCTTGTCCAGATTCTCCCCCTTTCTCCTACCCCTGATCGCTTGTCTCCTCTGTAGTTTGCCCAGGTTATAAATATAAATGACCAAAAACATGCATTTTAAACATAGAAATTACTGGATTTATAGCCTGCCTGGGTGTATTTGGGCTTCTCATGGGAATCAAGTGTACACTACAGTATTGAACACCCCCCTTTCCTTCCCTTTTATAACCCCCCCAATTTATAGCTATAGTCCCCGCAGCTTATGTGTTACTTCAGATTTGGTGGGTCTATTAGATAACACAACTAACTTTCATCCTTCCTTAGGTTTTACTCTAGCTTCCACATATGAGTCTCTGTGTTTGGCTTAGGAATGAATTTTTTTTAATAGATGGTGCTGAACAATTGGATACCTGTATGAGAAAAAAAAAAAACCCAGAGTTGTTATGTTATATGTGGAAGTCCTAACCTCATAGAGATGATATTAGGAGGTGGAGTCTTTGAGAAATAATTAGGTCATAAAAGTGGACCCTTTGGAATAGAATTGGTGCCTTTACAAGAATTCTCAGAGAGCCAGAATTTTTAATTATTATTGTTTTTAGTTCTTTTCTCAGATCTCTCTTCTTTGCATTCATTTCAAGTCTTATTTTTCTTTACATAATTGAAATAAACATGCCTCCCATCCCAATTGTGTCTTGCATCTGCTTCCACCTACTGGCATCTCGAATCTGTTTCCTGAGCCTCACCCTCAGCAACACCATTAAACCTAAATATGTGTTTTTCAGAGGTCTTTCAGAGATTTGGGCAGTTTGTACCTAGAATATGGAGCTCTTTCACCCCTCTATCTTTACCGGGATTTTCTCTTCATTTTTCAACATTTTCAATCACCCCCGACTCTATAAATGGTTCTTCAAGTTAGAAAAACTTTTTTTTTGGTCATAACTTCTGTTGCCTTGTATGCCATCAACTGTGACCTGTCCTAAGGCCAAGAGCCATTTTTAAAATGGGAAATCACCCCATACTTGACTTTTATCCATAACCTACCAGCTTTTGTTTATTCTCCCATTCCATCTATTAAACTATTATTTGCATTTTTGGGGGTGGTCCAGTGTTTATAGTTGTTTTCTGTGGTGGTTTAGTTTGATAGGAGTGAACTCTGCTATATTAAACTCTATTAATATTAATTACAATAATTTATTTATTCATATGTCTTAGTTTGATGTATTATTTTAGGTTAACTTACTGTATTTATTATATTTGCCTGATTTATTAGGATACGCCTTAGAACTGTCCATTCTAGGTCACCTCCATTCTTTGATTTTTCTTTTTTTAAGGAATTCCATTTATGTTTCTCTTCTTTGCCTGTCTTTTATATTTATCGCCCGTTCTTGTCCCTGTTTACCTCTATTCTATTCACTTTTATTAGAGCTTTGTGTTTATACATAGTAGCTGGGCTCATCCCAACAAGCTCCTACATGCATGGACGCAGGTTTTATTCATGGGCCCTGCCTTTTCCCTCCTGTCCTCCCTCCCCTCTCCATTCTCCATCCTCTACTCTTGACTTCCTTTTCCTTGTCTGTGAATTTATATTTGATTGGATCTTTATATTATCCTGTTTCCACCCCCATTCCTTTATTTCACTCTAGCTTCCACATCTCTATACTCATTTTTGCTTTATTGTCTTGACTTTTCTTAGTCTCTCCTCTGTGTTTCTTCATACATATTTGCTCATATTTCTTTCTTTCTTGGGCACCTTATCATTTAATCTTAATTTCTTAGATTATTTTGTTGTTTTAGTCAGGATCTTTATTTAATGTGATCAGTTCTTGTTTCATAACATTTTGTTCATATCCATTCTGAATTTATGATTTGTGGTGTTTTATCATATCAATAATTACTTATTTATATTTAATGTATATCAGCATTTTATTACAACATTCCTGTCTCTTGGCTGGGGCTGGATGCTTTTGTTGTGTTTTCAAATTTCTGAAAAGTATTGGTTTTCATTTTATGTTTTTCTATTTATAGTAAATATGGATATTGAGTTCTCTTTTATTTTGGGGTTTTTCTGGACCAGTGATTTCAGGGTAAGTGTTTCTCTTCTGTTCTTATAGTGAAATGCAGTTCCTTTAATTAGTAGTACCTTCTTCTATTTGTCCTCTTTGAATTGTTTCTTAATATACAATTTGACTAAGGTCCTTACTTTCAGCCACTTCCTTCTTCTCTTCACCACCAAACCCCCAGGGACATTTCACTTTCCAAGGTTCCTCTTCACCCACAACATAGTGCTTTATACAACCACATGTGGTCCAGTGCACGTTCTAAACTCTTGTCAAAAATATCCCCAAGCAAGTCCTCTGATCCACCGAGTCTCACGGGTTCTCCCCATATTCCTCCATCAAGGGTGGGCCCCTTCCTTCTGGAAGCAAGGCCCTGGATTGTATATGTGAAACATAACCACTAAGCACACCACAGTCTACCCTTTCTGCTGTCCTACATTGATGCATTGCTTAGCTGTCTCTGGAACACTCCTAACATCTGATGCTTACTTGCCCATTCATAAGAACACAGATTTGTCTTTTGTTTCCTAGCTACATTGTAGGCATGGGTAAGATTCTAGGTATACAAGGCATAGTTTTTTCTTTTGAGTATCAGAGGGACACATTATTTGAGAAGAGAAATTAAAGTTGTGAAAAATATATATTTAGAAGTTGAAGATCTGGCAATAAGTTTCTGTATATTTCTTGATAAAATTGCACAAACTTTAGGGCCCTACTCTAAAGACCACTAGTGAAATACTTGAACGTGTGATGCAATGAAGGAGATATAATAAAAGGGTCATTGCAACTTTGTTTAAATGGTAAAAACTTGTAGAAATCTGAATGTCCATTGAAGGAGAATGGATAGTTTGTGGAACATGCATAACTCAGTTATATTGGAAATGAGTGAATAAGATCTATATGTTTCTCATAGATACCTGAAAAAATATACAAAGTTAAAAAAAACTTACAGAAGGCTCTGTGCATTATAATATAATTTATATAAATTTAAATACATGGAAAACAATACTTTTCACACATAAATAGTAAGTATGTAAAAACATGGCCCAAAATAAAACAGCACTAATTTGAGGAGAGTGATTATTTGGTGATAGTTTCAGAGAAAGTGGGATTAGAAAGGGCTGTATAGTAAATTTCAATTTTATCTGTAGTTTTTTAATTTTTAGAAAAGTTCCATAGTAGGGGCAGGAGCGGTGGCTCAGCGGTTACAGCACTTGCCTGGCATGTGCAAGTATGTAAGTTCAAACCCCAGCACCACATAGAGAACAGAGTGTTTGAACAATGAAAGCCACATGAAAAACTAAATAAAGTTGATTCTGTCTTTCTCTCTCTCCTCACTGTCCCTCTCTCTTTAAAAAGAAAAAGTTTTTTAGTAAACATATCAGTTAGCCATTACATTTGGCTACCTAAAACAGAGACCCAAGTACATGACTTAAACACATAAGAATTCCTTAGCATAAGCAGATGTGGGGACCTAGCACCATTACAGTGATGCCACAGTATCATCAGGGGCCTGGGTCCCCTTCACCTTTCACCTTTTTTAGTGCATGGCTTTCAACCTCAAGACACCAGACAGTTGCTAGAGCTACACCTGGGGTTGAGACTGGAAGCAGATAGCAGGGCCAAACCAAAAAACAGCCTGCTCCACCCAGGTATCCTTCTTTAATAAGCTTCCCTAGGAGTCTCCTACACCAGCAACTGCTTACAAAGAACTTTCCAGAAGATAGGGCCACACCCTGGAAGCAAGTAGGATGGGAAGGTATAATCTCCTGGCACCCTGGACTCATTAGCAAATAAAATCCAGAATACCTTGCTTTTGAAAAAAGGAAAAAAAGAAAGAAGTAGCTAACCTTTGCTCATATGGCTAAAGTTAAGATTTGGCAGGCCCAGATGAAGGGTGTCTATGAACTTGTTATATTATTCTCTAAACCTAACTTTATGCTTGTAGACTTTCAGAATAAGGTTTTAAAAGAATAAATGAATAAGCCAATCAATGATGTTTCTGCCTGGGATATCAGCAGATAGACAGAGTCAAGTAAGAGTATTTTATTTTCCAGTTGCAATGATTCACTTCTTTCTACTCACCCATCCAAGGTCAGGATCAGCAAAGGTAATCTGGGGTGGGGGTGGTTCAGCACCCTCTCAATCTTCCTTCTCTCCCCTTCAAGTTCACATGATCTCATTCCTTTGTTTATTATTTGCCTCTCACACCATCCTTAGCTGTGACTGTATGTGCCTCCCTCCATGTGGGCTTTGTATGATTGTGTTCATGTGTGTATTGTGGGATTTGTGTTTGTTTATGGGCCCAAAGAGTGATTTAGTCCTATCCTGCATACTCTCCTTTTATTATTTTTAATTTTTTATATTTTTTGGTGCTGGGCATTGAACTCAGGGGCACTCTATCATTTAACTACATCTTCAACCACTTTTATTTTTTATTTTTATTTTGAGACAGGGTTTCATGAAGTTGCTGAGGCTGGCCTTGAACTTGCAATCCTCCTGTCTCAGCCTCCCGAGTCATTCGGATTACAGGCATGTGCCATCACACCCAGTCATATACTCTCCTATTTATTGGAGTTTGATCTTTGGACTGAGGATTGATTGCAAACTGATCAGTTTGCAATTTTACTTAAGAGGTACAGAACTATAACCTTAAAGACTTGGATCTCAGCTGTGCCACATACTGGCTTTATAAACTTGAGCAATTCACTTCCTCAGTATTGTGACTATCTCATAAGAGAGTTGAAAAACATGAATTCCAAGGGCCCTATGAATGTTGATATTATGAGAATTCTAAACCTTCTGACATGGCATTTCCGAGCCAGTAATGGTTGTTGTGATGCAGTATCCAGAAGTAAGAGGGATGGTCTCAGAGCCCCTCTAAGCCATGCCCTCATCTTCTATCCCATCTAACTTCTGCCTCACACTGGTCCCCTATTCTCCTCCCTGACCCATGACTTCTCTTCCATCTGATTTTCCCCATCCAGTATATTTTTGATGGAAGAGGAAGATCCTCCAATTGGCCAAATGAATGAAAGAATTCAGCTCATCACTGGGCTGACACTTTGCAGGTATAAAGTGTCTGTGTCAACCTGAGAACCTCTGTCTTGTCCTCCTTCTTGCCCTTTCCTGTCTGCTAGTTGAGCCATCATTGCCAGATGATTCTGAAACTTTCTGGTCTTGGTCATGAAGCCCACTACTGTGCCCCTTCCCACAGGGGTCTGCCCAGTCTTATTCTTGGTTGCCTCTTCCTCTCTAATCTGTGTCCATAAATGACTGAGGATTTAAGAGCGTGGGCTCAGGAATTGGGAAGCCTGATAATACATCTAAGCCTTTTCTCTTTCTAGCTGTGCATCTGGATAAATTCCCCCGCCTTTCAGCATCTCATCTGGTGCAGGTGCTAGATGAGCTGATTGTTGTGTCTTCATTTGAGCCTGGGAAGGCAGAGTTCCTGAGCTGGTTTGTAGGCTGCTCGCTAGCTAACCCTGTTTTTGTTTTTTTAACTGTCAGGTTGCTGATTATGGTATTGAAGATTTTTATTTATTTGCAGTTATTATTTGGGAAAGACAATGTGTCATTCATTTGAACTGTGTTTAAAGTATCAGGGAAAGGTCAGAGCCCATTGCCTTCTTGCTCAGGGGCCTCTACATTCTCAAGAACGAGTATTTGGGGTGTGTTTTAAAATTAGGTCCAGAAGAGAAAACACCCTTTGTTCCCTACTCCTAAAACAGTTCTGCCTCCTTCATGCACCTGAAATTGATGTTCATTCCTAGGATGGAAAGTGATGGAGAGAACTGCATGGGGTCAATTCTTCCTTTTGTGCTGGTTTCCTGGGCCTTTCACTTCGGGCAGACCTCACTCTTCTGTTGACAGATAGGGCACTTCATCCTGCTGCTTTAAGCACCAATATTTAAACCCAGCACAAGTGCTTTGAGTGGCTGAGGTGAACAGAAAAAACAGACATTTTGTGCTTTGGAAGGGATGAACTGAGTCAGCAGATGAAATACATGTTCTTACAGGAATTTTTGAACCTGACTTATTCTATTTGTTATAACGTGTTCTTATAATTTGGAAAGTGACTCAGGTATCTACTTTATTATTACAATGGACAGTGATCCCAATGTCAAGGGTTGCTTCCATTGCTCAACAAGTTAGATATTTGGCAGTAGATAATTAAATTAGCTTTAGTAAGTTACAAAGCTCCAAAGGGTAAGAACTAAAACTTGTGAAAATTCAGGGTCCTGCTCCCTTGAAGTCCTTAAGGATCCACTGGTTGGTCCAAAGCAGCAAATCCCACAATTCAGAATATGGCTTCTACCATTTCCCAATAAAAGCAGAGATCTTCCAGCTTTGATTGGGGCCCATAGCAGGAAAGGATCTCACAGTAAATTGAAGCTGTGATGCATTAAGCTCCACTACTTGGGCCATACAACCAGAAATACCCCACTCAAGTACTAGAGAATGGTGTGATCACAGAGGATGCCACGTGGAATATGTGGCAATATTGGGGTCTGATTAAAGTCACAAACTTTGCAGCATCCTCAAAAAAAAGAAAGAAAGAAAGAACAAAAGAAAGAAAGAAAACTCTCTACCATTCAGAAAGTACCTCACAGCACGTTACTGGATGCTGGGGAGTGTTTGACTACAGAATATTGAGCAATTATGTGACAGAGCTATTGATTGTGAGTTCCAGTCTTTTAGATCCACCAAGTCATAAAATAAGGCAGCCCAGCAGCAGTGTTCATGAGAGGCAAGTGGCTCATCCAGGATTACACACCAGCAGGGCCAGAGTGTATGAGCTATGTGATGCTGCACAGTTGTAGTGTTACACTCCCCTCAGCTCACACCCATGTAGAATCTTTTGTGACCAGCAGATACAGGAGGAAAGTGGCCGAGCATGACCCATGGGTAGGCTAGCTCAAAACAGAAAAGCAAGCTGAAAATGTACTGCTTCTGGAAGGTAATGCTGAAATCCTGCGGGTGGTCGGAACTCTGGGTAGTACACATTGCATGTAAGAATAAAGACAGACTCGTGCCAATTTTACCTGTCACATAGCATCCCATTGAACCAGCACCCTCAGGACCCTGACCCAATAAAACTCTAGATCCTCGTGGAGCGTGTTGCCTGAGTCCTGGAGCTTCCTCAGTGGATAGTGGTGTGTCCTACCCTATTAGATCCAGCATTTCCTCCGCTGGATTGTATTGCAGTTCAACCCTGGATATTGGAGTGGTGCGCAGAAGGAGAGGGGGACTCGATACTTACAGCTGTGCACACAGTCTTGCAATGTTGAGGCCTCTGCATCATCTTTAGCAATGGGGTGGTAGGGCTGAGGTATGGCGTAGTTCTGTGAGAGAGCACTTCCCCAACATGCATGAGGCCATGGGTTTAATCTGCAGAACTAACAAAAAGAGAAGAGGAGGGGGAGGAACAGCAGCAGCCAATAACCTTTCTAAAATAATTTATTTCGGGGCTGGAGCGGTGGCTCGGTGGTTACGGTGCTTGCCTGGAATGCACCAGGACATGAGTTCAAATCCCAGCACCATGTATACAAAGAAGTCTCATGAAAAACTAAGTAAAAATTGTTTGGGACTGGAGCGGTGGCTCGGCAGCTACGGCGCTTGCCTGGCATGCGCAAGTCCGAGAGTTCAAACTCCAGCATCACGTACAAAACGAAGTCTCAGAGCAATGAAAGCCACGTGGAAAAACTAAATAAACATTTATAAAAAATAATAATTTATTTCATTGAACTACAATGAAAGAGTAGTTTCATATACCATAAAAATCAAATTCATAGACCACAAAAGTCACCAATTCAGGAACTTTTAATATATTCACAAGGTTGCGAAACCATCACCACTGTCTGAGCCCAGACTATTTTCACCAGCCCCAAAAGAAGCCCTGTACCCATTAGTAGGTATTCCTTCCTCTCTGCCTTGTCCCAGTCTCTGGCAAGCAATATTGTATTTTCTGCCTCTATGAATTTTTACCCTGGACATTTCATACAGCTAGATTTATACATGTGACCTTTAGTGTTTAGTTTCTTTTACTTAATGTTTTCAAGGTACGTGAAGATGTCATACATATCATTACTTCATACTTTTTAATGGCTGAATAACATGCCAATGTACGGACATGCTACACTTTGTTTATTGATTCATCAGTTGATTGACATTTTCGTTCTAATTTTTTGCTACTGGGGATAGTGGTGCTGTGAACATTCAAGTCCAAATTTTTGTCTGAACATGTTTTCAATTCTTTTGGAATATACCTTAGGAGTAGAATTACTTGTCATATGATAACTATGTCTAATTCTTTCAGGAACTGTCAGTGTTTTCTACAATGGCTATGCTGTTTTGCATGCCCACCATAATGTCTGAGTGTTTCCATTTCTTTACATCCTTATCAATGCATATTGCTTTCTGCTTATTATTATTATTACTGTCATGTGTGAAGTGGTATCTCATGTGGTTTAGACTTATATTTTCCCTAATGATTAATAAAGTTGAACACCTCATGTGCTTATTGGTCGTTTGTATGTCTTTGGGAAAATGTCTGTTCATATCCTTTGCTCATTTTTAAACTGGGTTTTATAATGTGAGTATTTTTTAAATGTGTGTGTGTGTGTGTGTGTGTGTGTGTGTGTATTCTGGATACTAGATCCTCTTCATATATGTAATTCACAAATATTTCTCCCATTCTGTGTGGTGTGGGCTATTTTCTTTCTCTCCCCACCCTTTCTTTTACTGATGATTGAATCCAGGGCCTCGCACATGCTAGGCAAGCACTCTACCACTGATCTACATCCCTAGCTTCTATTAATTTTCTTGATGGTGTCCCAGGACATTTTCAAGGCAAAGATTTTTAATATTGATGAAGCCAAACTAATATTTTCCTTTGATTGCTGAAGCTTAAATATTTAAGAAACACTGCCTAATCCAAGGTCATAAAATTACACCCATGTTTTTTCTCTATGAGTTCTGTAGTTTTCAGCTTCTGATACATTTTAAACCAATTTTTGTATGTAATGTGAGCTAAGGGTCTAACTTCATTCTTTTATATCTTTTGTGAATATCTAATTGTCCCAGTACTATTCATTGAAAGAAATAGTATTTCCCTATTGAATTATCTTAGCATCTTCGTTGAAAATCAGTTGACCATATTTTTTTTTAGGTTTTTTGTTTGTGTGTGTGTGTGTGTGTGTTTGTGTTGTTTCTTTCTTTTTTTAGTTTTTTAAATTTTATTTTACCATAGATTTTTTCAGATTTTTTATTTTTCCAATGAAACAATATAATATATTTAAATTCTGAAAATTAGATTTACCCCCTAATTACCCACCATTGTCCCTCCCTCCCTCCCTCTCCTTCCCAATACATCACTATGAATGCTTTAGGATGTATGTCACTACAACTTTTCAGGGTTTAATACATGAGAGTTGACCTCCTTTTGTAATGGTCAGGGTTTAGCTCCAGCCTCCACAGATGAGTGAAGACATTTGACCCTTGGTTCTCTGGGTTATGCTGATTTCACTCAGCATAATTTCTTCCATAGCCATCCATTTACCTTAAAAGGCTGCAATATCATTGTTTCTAATTGCTGAGTAGAACTCCATTGTATATATGTATCACAGTTTTGGGATCCATTCATCCAGTGAGGGGCATCTAGGTTGTTTCCATAATTTAGCTACTGTAAATTGAGCTGCTATGAATATAGATTTTGCTGTGTCACTATAATGTGCTGATTCTAAGTTCCCTGGAAAAATACCCAGGAGAGGACTAGCAGGATCATATGGTGGGCTCATCCCTAGTTTTTTGAGGATTCTCCACATTGCTTTCCAGAGGAGCAGTACTAGTCTGCAATTCCACAAATAGTGTGCTAGTGTACCTATCTCTCCACAACCGCTCCAGTATCTATTTTTGTTTATTTTCTTCATTTTCGCCAATCTGACTGGTGTAAGGTGAAATCTTAATGTAGTTTTCATTCGCATTTCTCTGATTACTAGTGATTTAGAGCACTTTCTCATGTATTCATTGGCTTGTTCATTGTCCTCTGTTGAGAAGTTTCTATTTAGTTCTTTGGCCCAGTTATAGATTGGGTTGTTTGTGTTTTTGTAGTTGAGATTTTTTGAGGATTTTGTAGATTCTGAATATGAGACCCCTGTCAGAAGACTCACAGTCTATGATTCTCTCCAATACTGTAGGAAACTCTTGACTAATTTGATTATTTCCTTGGCAGTGCAAAAGCCTTTTAGCTTTATGACATCCCATTCACTGATTTTTTACTTTACTTCCTTCACTTTAGGAGATATCTTGAGAAAGTCTTTGCCTACTCCCAAATAATGGATTGTTGGACCTAATTTGTCTTCCATCAGTTGCAAGGTAGCTTGTTTAATTCCAAGCTCCTTGATCCATTTTGATTTGATTCTCATGCAAGGTGAAAGTTAAGTTGACCATAGATCTTTGAGTTTATTTCTGGACTCAGTTCTGTTTTATTGATCTATGTATAATACTGGGATTTCAATTGACATGTTTTGAATCTACAGATCAATTTAGAGGGAGCTAACATCTTAAAAATTTTGAGCCTTACCATCCATGAACACAGTCTCCATTATTTAGGATCTTTTTTTTTTGTCATTACCATTTTCAGCATGATTTTGTTACATTTATGTTTAAGTATAGTTGTCCCTCAGTATCCACAGGGGATTGGTTTCAGGAACCTGACAGATATCAAAATCTGTGGATGCTCAATTCCCTTCCATAAAATGGCATATTATTTTCATATAACCTACACACTTCCTCTTTTATACTTTAAATTATGTCTATATTATAAATAACACCAAATAAATGCTCTGTAAATAGCTGTTACACTGCATTGTTTAGAGACTAATGACAAAAATCGTGTCTGAACATGCTTAAAATAACACAATGATTTTGTTCTCTGATTTTGGATTTGATTATCTGTGTGTGTGTGTGTGTGTGTGTGTTTTGCTGGGGATCAAACTTAGGGCCTTACACATTCTAGGCAAGCATTCTACCACTGAGTTACACCCATGGCCCTTGAATATTTTCAGTGTGTAGTTGGTTGAATGCATAGATGTGGAATCCGTAGACACGGGAGCACTGACTGTTCTTTGTGTTTTCTGTAATATTACAAATGATACTGGTTTACTGATGCTGTTATTGCTATTGTTTTTGCAGTGCTGAGTGGTCAAATTCCAGACCTCACACATGCCAGACAAGTGCTGTACCACTGACCTACATCCCCAGGCCCTAAAAGGTACTGTTTTTTTCAATTTCAATTTCTAGTAATTCATTGCTAATATATAGAAAGATAATTTATTTTCTATTTTAAGTTTTTATTCTATGACTTTCCTTAACTATTTATTTTGGTAGCTGTGTTATAATTTTTTTTAGATCTTTCCATGTAGACATGCAGATCTGCAAATAAAGATAATTTTACTTTTGTGCTTCCAATTTGTATATATATATTTTTTTCTTTTCGTTTTTGGTATTGGGAATTGAATCCAAGGGTGCTTTGCTACTGAACTACATTTCTGGTCATTTTTTATTTTTTGTTTTGATACAAGGTATCACTAAGTTGCTTAGGACTTTGCTAAGTCTCTGAGGCTGGCCTTGAATTTGTGATCTTCCTGCCTCAGCTTCCCAAATTGCTGGGACTGCAGGTGTGCACCACTGCACCTGGCCCAATCTGTATATCTTTTGATTCATTTTCTTACCTTATTGTATCAACTAGAATCTGTGGCATAATAGTTGAGTAGGAATAGTGGAGGCATATAATTTCTTTGCATTTTCAATCTTAAGGAGAAAATATTTAGTTCTCACCATTACATATGATATAAGCTAAAAGTTTTATGCAGATGAAACTGATGTCTGGTTATAAATATTCCTTTCACTTCGTAGTTTGCTGAGCATATTTATCACAAATGAAAATTGAATTTTGTCAGCTGTTCTTCTCTTACTGACATAATCAAGCATCCTTTTTCTTCTTTTGTTTGTTGATGTCATAAATTACACTAGTCGTGTATTAAATGTTGAACTTGCCTTGCATTCCTGGGATCAACCCAATTTGGTTATGATATTTTCTCCACTTGACAAATTGATAGATTCAATTTGCTAACATTTTGTTGCACATTGTCACATCTCTGTACCCAAGGTATATTGGTCTATTGTCTTCCTTTTCTCTGTTATTTTTTCTGTGATCTTGTTATCATGGCAATGCTGGTCTTAACATGAGTTAAGAAGTGCTCCATTCTCTTCTCTTTTCCATAAAAGTTTGTGTAGAATTGCTAGCATTTCTTGTTTAAGTGGTTGGTAGAATTTACTAACAAACTCATTTGTGCCTGAGCTTTCTTTGTTGGAATACACTTTAATAAGTATGAGATTACTCACATTATCCATTTCCTCCTGATTGAGCTTTTGAGAGTTCATGTCCTTCAAGAAATTTGCCCATTTTGTCCAAGTTGTTGAATTGACAAATGTCAACATCAGAACAGCCTTTGGTGAAAGCTCTTTTTTGTTTCTGATCTACATAATTTGTGTCTTCTTCCTTTGCTGCCATTTCCTTCTCCCCACTCCTGCTCTTTTTCCTCTTCGTCGTATCCATCTGATCAGAAGTTTATGTTTTATTGATCTTTTCAAAGAATTAACTTTTGGCTTGATTGATTTTCTCTATTGTTCCTATTTTGAATTTCACTGTTTTTTTCCCGTAAATAATTTCCTTCCTCCTCCTTACTTTGCATTTAATTTTCTCTTCTTTTCTTATTCTCTTGGAGTGGAAGGTTAGGTTATTGATTGGAAATTTTTATTCTAGATTAATAAAATCACTTAATGATATATATTTCCTTATAGGCACTGTTGGCAATATCATAAAAAAATTACCCAAAAAACCCCCTCTTTTTGTATTGGGAGAATTTTTGGCTTATGCAATAAGTGTAAAGATAGAACATACATATTTTTGTGTTCATTTAAACTCTTCTGAAGATATTGTCTGATTTCCCTTATGACTTCTACTTTGACTCAAGAGTTATTTCAGAGAATGTTGCTTAATTACCAAATTCCCTTCATATTTCATCCAGTCTCTCCTAATGTTAACAACTTACATAACCAAGGTACACATTTCAAAACTAAGATTTTTTTTTTTCTTCTCTCTTTCTTTCTCTCTCTGTCTCTCTTCATACCGGGGATATGACCCAGGGACACTCTATCACTGAACTACATCCCCAGTCCATTTTATTTTTTATTTTGAGAGAGGGTCTCAGTCAGTTGCTCAGGATAGCCTCAAACTTACATCCTAACTAGCTGGGATTATAAGTGTGCAAGACCTCATCTGGTTAGAAACTAACATTTTAGAAGAAAGGATTTTGAAGGTTCTCACCATAAAGAAAAGATAAATGTTTGAGAAGACCAAAATGTTCAAACTGGTTTAAACTTTACACAATGCATACATGCTCTGAAATATAATACAGAACCCTATTGATATATATGATGCTTATATTTTTGTGTATCAAAAATTAAATTAAAAAAAGAAAAACAAGAAATTAACATTGGAATACTATTACCTTAAGACCCAACGTTACTCCCATTTCACCAACACTGATGCCTCCTTTGTTGTTGCAGGACATTTCAGAGCATTCATTTGTCATGTGTCCTTTGTTTATTTTTTCCTTTGCTTATTTTCAGCATCCTTAACACTTATAAAAAGTACTGGTCAGGTATTTTATGCAAGGATCATCAACTTAGGTTTATCTGGTACTTTCTTATGGTTAAAGTTATGGATTTGGGAGAAGAACATTCCTGTCTTATCACGTAGGAGCATGTGACATAAATGTGACATTCCTGGTGAGGTAAACCTTCTTCAGTTATTCAAGGTCACCACACAGATTCTAATGTTTGGTGTTCATTTAAACTCTATTGAAAATATTATCTAACTTCCCTTATGACTTCCACTTTGACTCATGAACTATTTCAATGCATGTTTCTTAATTACCAAATATTTGGGGGATTTTCTACATGTCTTTGTTATTCAAATGTTGTTTTGTTGTAGTCAGAGAACATTCTTTGTAAGATTTCAATTCATTTAAAATTGTTGAGGTTTATTTGGTGGCCAAGAATATGGTCTGCCTTGGGGACGTTTCTGGGGCATGTTTCTTGGGCTTAAGCTCGCATTCTGGTGCTGCTGATCGACTGTCCTGTGAATGTCCACAGGTTGAGCTGCTCATGGTGCTGTTTAGGTCTTATGCTTCCTTATCCATTTTCTCTCTGTTCTGTTGATAACCAAGGACTGCTAAATTCTAACTATAGATGTGGATTCATCTATTTCTCCTTAGTTCTCTTAGTTTTTGCTTCATTTATGTTTCAAAACCCACTAAGTGCACATACAATTGAGACTTTTCTGTCCTCTTGTTTTTTAACCACTTTATCATCATATAATTTCACGTAGACATTTTTCTTTTCTGAAGTCTAGTTTGTCTGATATTCATACAGACATTCCAGCTTTCTTTTGATTTGTGTTTCAATGGTATAAAATACATTCTTTTGCTTTTATTAGATTCATAGACTTTATTTTACTTTTGGTGCTCAGGATTGCCCTCAGGGACTCACACGGGCTAAGCATACTTTCTACCACTGAACTACTCCCCTGGACTTTACACTTTATTTTTTTGAGAAGTCTTAGGTTTACAGAAAAACTGAAAAGAAAAATTCAGAGTGTTTGCATTTGTCCTTTTCCTCTCCTGCCAGTTTCCCCTCTTACTAATGTCTTGCATTAATGTGGTTTATTTCTTCTGATTGATGACTCGATAATGAAGCAGTATTATAACCAAAGTTCATATTTTATGTTCTGCTCATGTGTGGGTTATATAGTTTTATGGGTTTGGACAAGTGTAGAATGTCATGTATCTATCATTCCAGCATCATCAGAGTGCTTGCATTGCCCTAAACAATCTACTTTCTACCTACTCACACCTAACCCTCAAATTCCTTGTAACCGCTGGTTTTTTTTTTACTGTTTCCATGGTTTTGCCATTCTGCAGTGTCACGTAGTTAAAGTCTTTCATTATGGAGGCTTTTCAGATCTTTCACTTAGCAATATGCAGTTGAGACCCTGCCAGCCCCCCGTGTGGTTTGATGGCTTATTTTATTAAATATTGAGGAATAGTATTTCCTCATATAGAAGTCCTATAGTTTGCTTATCCATCCGCCTATTAGAGGGCATCTTATATGCAAGCTGGTTTTAGAAATTATAAATAAAACTGCTATAAGCATTTGTGCTAAGGTTTTTGTGTGGACCTAGGTTTTCAAATCGTTTGGGTAAATAACAAGGAGCATGAGAGCTGGATTGTCTGGTAAGAATATGTTAGTTTTGTAGAAAACTGCCCACCTAACTTCCAGAATGACTGTATTATATTTCATTCCTATTAGCAATGAATGAGAGTTCCTATAGCTTCACATCCTTACCAGAATGTGTTATTATCCCTGCTTTTGATATTCACCATTCTAATAGATGAATATACTATCTCATTGTTATCTTAATTTGCATTTTCTAATGGCATATTATGTTTACATCTTCTCATATACTTAATTACAATTTGTATATCTTATTTGATGAAATGTCTGTTTAGATATTTTGCCCATTTTTAATTGTCTTGCTGAGCTTTAAGTTTAGAAAGCAGCATTTTTAAAAATCACATGTGCATTTTGCATATATTTTCCCCAGTCTGTGTCTTGTATTTTCATTCTTTTGACATTTTAGTTTAACTTAATGAAGTTTTTGTACTTAGAATGGGTTTCTTTTGGACAGCATACAAATGTGTTTTGATTTTTTCCTTTTCATCTAATGTGGCAATCCTAAGTTCTTTTTTTTTTTTTTCAGTGCTAAGGATGAAACTCAGGCCTCATGCATGTGAGGCAAGTGCTCTACCACTGAGCTATACCCCCAAGCACAACAATCTTGATCTTAATTTGTATGTTTTAGACCACTTATATTTAATATAATTATTAATATAGTTTGATTAAAATCTGTTGCTTTTCTAGTTTTCTCCTGTTATTTCTTTTCCCCTTGTTTTTATATTGACTATTTTTAAGAATGTATTTTATCTCCATTGTTGGTTTATTATTTATATTTTTTTTAAACAAATTTTAGTGGTTAGTCTAGAGTTTACAATGTTTACACTTACTTAATCTAAGTCAGCCTTCAAATAATATTGTACTACTTTATGGATGGCTTACAACTTTATAATAACGTTTCCAATATCTCTCTTCCAATACTATGATATAGTTTCTGTATATTTTACTTTATAATATGTTATAACCTCACAACGTTTTCCTATTATTTTTGCCCTTGAGGCAATTATCTTTTAGATACTTAAAAATAAGAAAACAATGTTATGTTTGTCTTAACTTCTCCCTTTCAAGATACCCCAGATTTCTTTGAATAGATCCAAGTTCTTGTAGGGTAGGTCTGCGGACCATGAATTCTCTCAGCTTTTATTTGTCTGAAAAGATATTTGGGTCTTCCAATTTCCAGTCTGACACTCAAGGACATTAGAAGTCACCACTCTATCCTAACAACAAATAACAGGTTGAACAAACTGAAAACAGGTCTTAGATCAGTCAGAGAAGTGAGGTCACAGCGAAAACTCCACCTCCAAAATTGGATAGACTAATAGGCAAATTCAGAAAAATCACAACTTACCAGGGCAGAAACCCACCTGCTCAGAACCAGTACCAGAGCAGAAAACTCAGATCTATGGTTGGCAATTCAATGGGACAAGTCTAAGAGATAAACTTTCAAGGTCCCGGTCACCAAGAGATTCCTCACATTTTTGTGTTGTACCCCAAGGAGCTCTTCCAGAGTCTCACAATGACAATTAAAGAAAAACCCACTTATACTTCTAACAGAGGAAAGAGAAAAAGAATTGTTTTGAATGTTAGAGCATTTTTATTAATAAGTTCTCTCCTCAGGAGAAACTATTTACCAGGGCCTAACCTGTGGAGATTTCATGACAGCCTAACTGACATGGGGTGTTATGGTTTAGATCTGAAATGTGCCCCCCAACTCATGTACCAAAGTGTGGATCCTTAATGCAGCACTGTTTCCAGGTGGGGTATATGGGAGGTGATTAGATCTTGAGGGTTCTGACCTCATCAACAGATTAACCTATTTGTGGATTCATAGCTTAATGGGTTTGGGGAGGTGGGCTTTGTTGTAAAAGTAAGCTCTCTCTCTGGTTCTTGAATACTACAAAGTGAACAGCTTTTCCCCACCACATACGTACTCCATGCTATGGTGTTCTACCTTGCCACTGGCCCAAAGTGACCATGAACTGAAACCTCTGAAACATGAGCCAACATTAATTCTTACTTAAGTTGTTTACCTTAGTTATTTTATCACAGCAGCAAAAAGATGATTGACACACGGGAGATGGGAACAGTCCAGCTCCAGCTCCTTCTAGCCATTCTGTTCCATCTAAAGTGGGGAATCTGAGATGTGCTGGTGAAGTTCACAACCAGGGGCATAGGCTAACCACATGACCCAATCATAGGACTACAGCGCACTTGTCCTCACCCCACTAAAGGCCTCTCTCCTACGATTCCTTTCACCCAGTGTATCACGTATGCCTTTTTATGAAATAATACAAGAAAAACTAAAGGGCAAAAAATGCAGCTTAAAGACATTAGCATCAGAATAAGACACGGAAATGGCCAGGATTTTGGAATTATCAGACCACAAATCTAAAACAACTATGATTAATATGTTAAGGGATCTAATGGAAAAAGTAGACAACATGCAAGAACAAATGGGTAATATAAGCAGACAGATCAAAACTGTAAGGAAAAATCAAAAGGCAATGCTGGAAATAATAATATTGTAATAGAAATGAAGAATGGCTTTGATGACCTCATCACTACACACCACATACACAACTAAGTATTGGAGAAACAAAGGCCAGATGGAAAAACAAATAAGATTGATTCTCTATTTCTGTCTCTCTACCTCTCTTTCTTTAAAAACAAACAAACAGGGACTGGAGCCGTCGCTCAGCAGTTTCGGCGCTTGCCTGGCAAGCACGAGGACCCGGGTTCAAACCCCAGCACCACGTACACAACTAAGTGTTGGAGCAACTACAGCCATGTGAAAAACTGAATAAAGTTGTCTCTCTCTTAAAAACAAACAAACAAACATATTGTAAAGTGAAAGAATGGTACCAATCTGAAAAGGTTACATAATGCATGACTTTAAGTACATGACATTCTGGAAGGTCAAACTATAGAGACTTAAAAAATTAACGATTGCTTGGGATTATCAGGAAAGGGAAGAAGGATAAGTTCCTTTTACTCAAAGGGAGGAAGCAAAACTACAGAGTTTTTATGGAGTGAAAATATTCTACATGTTACTGCAAAAGTGGGTACATGCTTATCAATGCCCATATAATGTTCAATACCAAAAGTGAACCCTAATGAAACTATTGACTTTGAGTGACAATTATGAGTCAATGCAAGCTAATTGTTATAACACATAGACCCCTGTGGTGAGGGAATTTAATAATGGGGGAGTTTGTGCACGTGCAGGGACAGAGATTATATGAGAACTTTGTATTTTCTGTTCATTCTTACTCAAACTAAAACTGCTCTAAAATATGAAGTGTATTTGTCAAAAAAGTTTTTTTCCCTTCAGTTTTAAAGATGATTTTACTAGGCTTACAATTGTGAGCTGAACACAGGGTTCAATCTCCAGCACTGAATTTTTTTAAGAAAAGAATTCTGGGTTGATATCTTCTTTTTTCAATTATTTAAAGATCTCACTCCATTGTCTTCTGTGTTACATATAGTTGTCCTTCAATACCCACAGAGGGTTTGCTGTAGGAACACTGCAGATACCAAAGTCTGAGGATGCTCGATCTCTTCTATAAAATGGCACAGTGTTTGCATATAACTGGACCTCATCCATGCATTTAAATGATCTCTAGATTACTTACCGTTCATAATGCAATGTAAGTAGCTGCTGTGCTGTATTGTTTAGGGAACAATGATAAAGAAAAACTCTGCAAGTGTTCCGTGCAGATGCAATCATTGTAGACCTAAATCTACAGTAAGCAAATGAATGAAATGTGAGGCAAAGAATATTCCAGCAACGAATGCTGGAGAGAGACTGAAACGTTGGGAGGCTGCAGAGGGTATGCCTACATGTCACGTCATTCCTGTTGATTCAACGTTAACACTGGACACATGGCAAATTCAAGTTTTGCTTTTTGAAACTTTTGGATAACCTTTTGTTTCTCAAATATATTCAATCGCTGGTTGATTTAATCCACAGATATGGAGCTCACAGACATGGAGGGCTGACAGTAGTTTCTCAATATGTCTGTTGTGATTCTTATTTGTTTCTCTATAAATCATTTCTATTTCTGCCTTTAAGATTTTCTCTTCGTGTTTGATTTTTTAGAACTGTGAATATGATGTATCTAAGTGTAACTTGGGGTATAGAACGCATTTATTCTGTTCATGATCTCTGAGTTTCTTGGATCTGTAGTGTATGTATTTCATCATTTTCTGAAAATTTTTGGCTAATCTCTCATTCAATTTCTTCTTTTTGAAATATATATATTAAACATATATAAAATATATGTAAAATATATATAATATATAAAATATAACATATATATTATATATATAAAATCTTCTTTCTGGGATTTTAATTACATGTATTTTAGGCCTTGTTTCACAACTTCCAGATGCTGTGTTTATGGTTTTTCCTACTTTTTCTCTTTGTGCTTCAATTTGAACACAGGGTTCAAATATTTTCTGTTGCCCTATGTTCAAGTTCCCTGATTTTTTCCTTGGCTATTGTCTTAGTTTGCGCTGCTGTAACAAAATGCTTGAGACTGGGTCATTTATACGCAATAGAAATTTATTTCTCACAGTTCAGCAGACTGGAAGTCCATGACATGACCAAGGGGCTAAGTTCTCTGTCTCTGCTTTCTAGATGGCATCTTGAACACTGGGTCTTCACATAGCAAAAAGCATAGAATAGAAAAAAAACCCAAAAACCTACTTAGTTCCCTAGTCCTTTTATAAGGTCATTAATCCCATTCATGAGTATTCCATTCTTATGACTTAATACTATCATATTGAGTCTTTGTTTCCAAATCTGTGTATTTGGGGGGACAGATTAAGACCATATAGCAGTATTGGGTCTATGGTGAGCCTGTCGAAGATATGCTTCAGCTCTCTTAATTTTATTTCCAGAATCTCCATTTGAATCTTATGATTTCCATATTTCTGCTGAAATTACCTATCTGTATATATACACACATATATATATATCACATATATTTTTAATCAAGAATTTACCTTATTAATCATAGATGTGGTAAGTTATCAATTGGATAGTTCCAATATGTGAGTCACACCTAAAAAAAGCATTTTGTCTCTTAACAGTACCTTATTTTATGATCTGTTTGTCTCATAATTTTTGTTGTATGCTGATATTATAATATGGTATATATGACAATGATGTTTACTATTTATACTACTTGTAGCTTAAATAGTATGCTAATAGCAAATAGTAAAAATACTATTCATCGTATTTTATAGCATTTTTTCCCCTGGAAATGTACCCAGTTCCCCTAAGGCATCAATGTGGAGTTTGGTCAATTCAATTAATTTGGGAACATGGTTTGGGATCTCTTTTTGTTTTTTCTGGTGGCCTTCATTGCACCTCCAATCTTTAAAACATTGTGTTTTGGGTAGGTACTCAGTTTCCAGAGTTATTTCGTTTTCCAACGTTCCTGCTCCATCTGCTGCTTTTAGACTTCCCTGTGTACCCGTACTTCAGAGGGATATTCCCTAATGTACTCTTCTCCCTCCTCAGGCAGTGATCTTTTGTTGCTTGTAACTCACACTTGCCAGCCCAGTGGGGACCAGCGAGGGCTCTCTGTTGTTCTAGTCCAGCCTCAGTCTTACACAGGCTGCAAACTCAATCACCCTATGAAAGGATTAGGAAATTACCTGGTGACAGGCCATTAAAAGTGTTCTACCTCTGTGTGTGTGTGTGTGTGTGTGTGTGTGGTGGATGTGGGGTAGAATACTCTTTCTTGCCTAACATGCACCAAAGATATATGGAAGATTTTGTGTGCCATGAAGAAGAGCAGCAACATCACTGGGAAACACCCAGACACGGAGAGCCAGTCTTTCTTGGGAGCACCCAGTGAAGATCTATAGGAAAGAGTGGCTGTCATATGAATTTGCCTTGTGTCTGTAACCCCAGGTATTCCATAACCTCACATTGGCCCATCCTTTGCCTTTAGCAGTGTGTTGAAATAGCTTATAGAAATCCTTCTCACCTGCCTCTGTACCCAGGGCTTCTTCCTTATGTTCTGCCAAAGGTGAACCAGTGCTTCTATCTTTCCTTGGATGTCACACTTCTTCATTGATGATTCAGGAAGTGTTATGATTTTGTAATTTTTCCTGCAATTGTTGTTGCTGTTGTTGTTAGGGTCTGAGTAATACGTTCCCAGCTGTCTACATCCTGGAATTCTTTGTATCTTAAGAAAAAATTTCCATAATACATCGCAAATTTTTTTAATGTGTAGGATGTTATAGGTGTTTGCTTTTATTTATGAAGTTTTTATTTCCTTTTTGGCGTAAAGTTAGATAGTGATTTAAAAAAATTTTTTCAGGGCGGTTGAGTTTTTTTACTTGACCTTTTATTACTTCCATTGTTATAACATTATGGTCAAAGAATGTGGGCAATAAAATTTTCTGCTTTGGAAAATTTGTTGAGACTGTATTTATGACTTTTCAAGCAGAATATATATTTAATATTTATGGAATATTATGTTTATTATCTTTAATATGACAAGTTTATTAATAATTAATAATGGTTAAATTTTCTATAACCTTAATTGTTTTTCTACTTGATCTATTAAAGATTGAAAGAAGTATGTTAAAAGTGACCATTATGGGGGCTGGAGTGGTGGGTCATCAGTTACGGTGTTAGCCTGGCATGCCCAAGTACGTGAGTCTGAACCCCAGCACCACATACACAACGAAGACTCGGAGCAACAAAGGCCATGTGAAAAAGATTCTCTCTTTCTTTCTCTCTCTCCATCTCTCACTGCCCCTCTCTCTTTAAAAAAAATAGTATTTTATTATCAATTTTGTATTCAATTTCTTTCCTTCCTTCCTTCATTCCCTCTCTTTCTCCCATTTCTCTCTCTTTTTCTTGTTGTTTTAGTTATTTTGAAAACTCTCATTCAGCCCAGAAAGATTTATAAATATTTGTCTTCATTTTGTATTATCATAACAAAATAGCCCTAATATTATTTTTGTCTGTTACTACTTCAGATTTCTTGTTTCATCTATCTTTGCCCATCTGTGTCTTAATTCATCTATTTGTATCTAAAGCTACAGCTAATATTCAAGTCCAAGCGTACTGTTATCCCTTGTCTAGACTCTAGAAACAGGTTCTTAATTGGTCTCCTGCTTCCACTTTTATCTTATTACAATCCATTCTCCACTCAGCAGCCAAAATGAGCATTCCCCAGCAGAACAACTCCCCGCTACCCATCACCCCACTCCCCACTTCCCTCATACTAACACTTCTTTTTTTACAAAAAAAAATTTTTTTAAGAGAGAGGGAGAGAAAGAAAGAGAGAATCAATTTTATTTATATTTCAACTGGCTTTTGTTTCTCCAACACGTGTGTGTGGTGCTTGGGGTTCAAACTGGGGTCCTTGAGCATGCAAGGCAAGTACTCCAACTGCTGAGCCACTGCTCCAGCCCCTTACTTAAACCTCTTTTTGTGCCTAATATGATTCAATCTCCCCCATCCTCTCTCTTCAACTCACCTCCTACTACATCCCCTTTGCTCACCCTATTTAGTCACACTGACCGTCTTTTGCTTAACTATGCCAATCGTTTATCTCAGGGCCTTTGCGCTAACTAGTCTCTCCCCTCTAGAAGCTTTCTCTTGACTGATGCTGTCTTTCATTCAGGACAAGTGCACACTTGTTACCTGTCAGAGAATTCTTTCCTTGCTACCCAATCTACAGTAGAACCTTGTCATTCTATTATGCTATTTTTTTCCTTAAAACATTTACTCAGATCTGAAATATTCCTGATTTTTTTTTATCAGTTTACTCAGTGAGAGCGAGTACCTTGTGTGAGTGGTTGAGGGCTGTATCCCTGGCATTTGTAACCCTGTGCATCTTTAGGAATTCTTTTCAGTCATTAGGTTACCATCTATTCAGCACACCCCTTCTAAAATTTCTCATCTTATCATGTTTGAAATTTTTCCCCTAAATATCACATTCTTTTTTCCTCTTCATTCTTTTCCTTCAATTTGTTGGAGAATTTCTCTCTGTTGCTCACTAATTCACTGATTCTGTTTTCCGACTATATAGTTTGCTGTTCACTGCATCTACTCGGATTTTAAAACTATGATTCTGCAGTCAAGATTTTTTCTTCCAGATGTTTTTTCCTAGTTGTATTATTCTTCTTGACACAACTCCTTTTGAATTGTGTTGGAAAACTTACTCCTCTTCTTATAAACTGCTGAGCTTTCTGTTTGCTTTCCATTCCAGAGCAAAGCCTGGGTTTGCCTGGAACTAAGAGCTGAGGTGGATTTAGTCATAGACCGACCTATCTTCTTTGAGTTCGTATAGGCTCCTGAGGTCCGCAAGAACACTGTAGGAGGAGGTTTGTGGAAAATGGAAGAGTCAGGTCTGATACAAGGAATGGTCTCTTCCATCAGAGGAGGTTCTCCAACCTTGGACAATCAGAGGAATAGGGAACTGGTTTGGCTATGTCTGAAGGTGGAATAAATGCACTGACAGACTGGAGCTGCCCTTGTTATCTATGTCACCCTCGCAGGTACACTTAATGTGAGTCCTAATAAAGAGGAGTTGGTTCTCAGAATATGTTTGGTGAAAATGGACCAAAGCACACCACTGTGTGCCTGGGTGCTTGGGGAAATTCAGATGTATTAGAAATACATTCCTGTGTGAGGCTTACTAGTAGGGGATATTAGTCATTTGAAGAATCAAATAGCAAAGGGAGACATTTCTCAAAAATTCTAGATGTGATAAAGGATGAGAAGGCTCCCTCTGATCTGGACAGGTGGGAGGACTTCCAGATTAGCTGGGTCTTGAAGAAGTGGTTGGAAAAAGGAAAGATGTGGTTAGGTTGGTCTAGGTGGTGGGAGTAACTGATAAAGATAATGTAGCAGGGGGGCTGGAGCAGTGGCTCAGCGGTTTCAGCGCTTGCCTGGCAAGCACAAGAACCCAGGTTCAAACCCCAGCACCACGTACTCAACTAAGTGTTGGAGCAACTAAGGTCATGTGAAAAACTAAAGAAAGTTGTTTCTCTCTCTCTCTCTCTCTCTCTCTCTCACTGTCCTCTCTCTTTGAAAAAAAAAAGATGATGTAGCAGTCCTAGTGAGTGTGATGTGTGTGGAAAAAGTAAAAAGATCCATTTGTCTGGGACAGACAGGTCATGCAGGGTATACAGTAGTTGAGCCCTGGATCAGTGAATATGGATGGGCCTTGGTTGCTAAGCTTGGATTTTGGTCTTTTCTTTGTGGCTAAGGTGTTCGAGGTCTTTGTATCAGGAAACCCCACTGGTACATTTCCATTGGCATGAGGTGAATATGATACAAGGTGTCTCCTCTTGTCTTTTTCCTCTTAACCCCATCTACCATTTCTCTACTTTTTCCCTTACCTAAATCTGGATCCGCCTCCTGGGATAGTCTGTGGAGTGGCTTTTGATTCCTATCATCCCCAAAGCAGTAACAAAGTCAGCATCAGACAGTTTACTTGCTAGCCTTTCCTAGCAAGTAACCCGGGCTACAAGAGAAGTAGGCAGAGTTGCAGATGCTCGAAGCAGGCCAGACTCCTGTGCTCAAAAGGGACACAAGGGTGACACATGTAGGCTGTTGGTGTGATGGTCTCTCTGGAGCAATGGGGAAGGCTCCAGCCTGAGTGTACAAGTATGCGTACAAGTAAAAGGCATTGTACTCCACATTAGAGAAAGAGATGAGCAGTAGTTGCCTCTGCCACTGCTGCCCACGGGTGTGAACGGAACCTCTGCTCCTGTGCAGACCTCTGGGTCTTAACCAGCTCTGTTCTCTTCTCATTTCTAGTCATTCCTTTTTCTGCCCCTGATGCTATCCCAGATCATTCTTGTGTTCATAATTCAGCCCTTGCTTTGCCACTGACCTAAATGGTCCAGGGGAACAGTCTGCCAGGGTCTGGGCAATGAGCTACCTGCTAGTAGCTCCTATAATCTGCGCTCTGGCTAGTATGCCAGACAGCAGAGACATCAGAGTTTTTGCATTCTGGACTCTGCCCTGGGAGCCCACAGGATGAATGTTTAGGACAAAATTCTTGTTGTATGGCCTTAAGAAAATAACAAAAAAATGAAACGAAGATTATATTGTTCCTCATGCCTTGGGAATGGATGGGAAAGGAAGGAGTATCAAACCCATTAATTATTTAAGTTTCTGAATTTTTTGCATCATCTGAAGAACCATCTTGCTTACAGAGATATCCATCTGGCCTAATGGTTAGAAAGTTGAAGCCTCTCTCAGTCCATCACAACCTTCCTGAGCCACTGCCTATAAGAAACAGGAAAGTCAGATACCAGAGCTATGTACTATGTCCCAACTTAGTACTTCCCTTGGCCACTTAACAAAGTGGGGCGTCTCACTAATTGGAATGAAGATGAATTTTCACCTAGATACCAGCAATACACTGTTTTACCATTCTGAGTTTACTATATCTGCTGCATAACACTGTTTTACTATAACCCCTATCCTTGGGCTTTTCTGAAAACATCACTTGTACAAGATTTTTGTGTGTACAGGTGCCAGAGGTGTTTTATGTTGCTGTGGTGATTTGCCTACCACCATGTGTCATGAGGGCTTTGTTTCCCTTAGTAGAGCTTTCTGCAACCAACTTCCACTACCCACTTCTCCTATCTTTTGGCAAACAAACAGAACAGGTTCAAGCTAGAACTCTGTTTTCTAGTACGGTAGCCACCAGTCATATATGACTATTTAATTAAGCATAACTCAAATACAACTAATTCAATCAAATTTCTTGAATTTAATTGATTACATTACAGAGGACTAGAAACTAAAACCCCTCAGATGTCCTAACCATATTTCAAGTGCTTGATACCCACTAGTAGATTATGGCTCCTATATTGGACAGGTAAATAACCTTTCCATCATTGCAGAAAGTTCTGTTAGGGGGTTGGGGATTTAGCTCAGTGGCAGAGTGCTTGCCTAGCAAGCACAAGGCCCTGAGTTCAGTCCTCAGCCCTGAAAAAGAAAAAATAAAAAAAAAAAAGAAAGTTCTGTTGGTTTATGCTAATCTAGAACAATACTGTCACATGGAGGTAGATACTCCAAGGTACATTCTGCTCAGGTTCTCTGTTTTCACTATGTAAAGCTGGTGCACCTCATCATTATTCTAGTTGTCTATCTGATAACTATTAGATCACACACACACACACACACACACACACACACACCTATTGGTACAAACTGGATATTCTAAACCTATAAGGAGAAAGAAAAGCATTTTCCCAATTGTTTTATAATTTCCCCCTACACATAACAAAGTTAATACCTCACATATAAAGCATTAAAGTCCTTTCTTTCAATTGCTCCCTATAGGCCTATCATAAATAAGAAAATAACCCATGTATGAACTTCTCTCATTAAATGGCAGGTCCCTCAGCTATAAAAGAATGCAATAAAAGCTTTTCTTATCAGTTCCTTTTAAGAGCTTGACTAAGTCATCACCTTTTCCCCAGCCTCGACTGAGGCTCTGGAGGTAGAAGCAGGAAGTCCCAGCATTGGAAAGGGTTTCTTAGGTGGTATAGTTTTTATCATTTCACACCTTAACCTCAAAGGAAGTCCTCCTTTTTCTGGGATGGAGCTCTTCAGTTCCCACTACTCTTTTCTGAAGTCATTGCGGAGTGGGTGGAGGGATGTAAGGGTCTGAACTTTCTTGGTAAACTTAGATGTGGATCTATTGAAACCAGAGGGTATTTTTTCTAAACCACACCACCCCCAGGATTCCATTTCCTGCCAAAGTGGCAGCATCTCTCATCTTAGCCAGCCTTTGGACCGTGTCTTGGGAGGACTCCGCCCGCTGCCTTGAACTCCTTTGGTACCTCTCCAGTAGAAGGAATGACTTTCTTTGTTCTGGCTGGCCGACAAGCCCTTCTCTCTTATTTAGCTAACTGAAGTGGGAATTAGTGTTACTAGCTCTGTGGGTAAAAGGCATTTTACTCCACATTGGAGAAAGAGATGAGCAGTAGTTGCATCTACCAATGCTGTCCATGGATGTGAACAGAACCTCTGCTCCTGTGCAGACCTCTGGTTCTTAACCAGCTCTGTTCTCTTCTCATTTCTAGTCATTCCTTTTTCTGCCCCTGATGCTATCCCAGATCATTCTGTTCTTAGCCCCTTGCTTTGCCCCTGACCTAAATGGTCTGGAGGAACAGTCTGTCAGGTTCTGGGCAAAAAGCCTTAGGGAGTGGGTTGCTGCTGCAGGGAGAAGGAAGGACCAGGAGAGCCATGCATAATCTGAATGGTGGTCACTGCTTACCAGGGCTGTGCCTTCCAGGCCCTTCTCCTCTTTCTGACTTTGAACTTCTTTCAACAGAGGAGTGCTTATCAATGCACCCCTCTGCCTCTGCTCTGCAGTACCTGGGTCCGTTTCCTATTCCCTATTTGTTGTGTTCAACTTGCTGTGGGAGAGAGCTGACCCACGTCCCCACCTTCAGGAGCCAGGAAGGCTCATGAGGCAGAGATGTGGCAGGAGAGCAAAGGCCTTTGGATTAGCATGGTCCCCTGCAGAGGGAGCAGACCTTTGGTTTTTCCTTGGCTGATTCCTAATGGTTGTTATAAAAATTAGTTTTATTTTTTAATTATCACAATTATTCTACTTTTTTTTTTTTAAAGAGAGAGGGACAGTGGGAGAGAGACAGAGAGAATCATTTTTTATTTAGTTTTTCACATGGCTTTCATTGCTCAGACACTCGGTTGTATACGTGATGCTAGGGTTTGAACTCGAGTACTCGCACATGCCAGGCAAGTGCTGTAACTGCTGAGCTACTGCTCCAGCCCCACAATTATTCTACTTTTTAAAAAAAGTTAGTTAGCCTTAAGATTGTGACATTTAAAGTTAAATAAGTGCCCTTTGGTTGCCATACCTGATCCCAACCCCTCCCAGATCCTACAGGTAATCACATTTCACAGTTTTGTGTATATTCTTCCTGATCTTTTTCTATACATTAACTTGTTGCCCCTTTATATTTATAGAAAATGGGTTGAAATGTTTTATAGTTTTCAATCAGTCTATCTTTTTTTTTTCTTTCTTTCTTGTAATGTTCTCTACATATCACTGTGCAGCTATTAGCCAGTGACTTCTCTTACAGATCTCTTCACGTTGTTCAAGGAGATCATGTGCATTTTTAAAAATTTCCTGCACAGTGTTCCCTATCATAACCATGCTTCAGCTTATTTGTTCATTCCCTCATCAATGGACTTTTACATTTTCTCCTATTTCACTATTATCAACAAGTTGCAATGAATATTCTTGCCTGCACCTCATTAAATACATGAGCAACTATCTTTCTTGGATAGACAAAACACAAGACCTCATAGGATGTATATGTTGACAGTACAGGTAGTCAGCTGGATTTCCAGAGAAAAATTGGACCTACTAACAGCCATTAACATGACATACCCATGTTGTGACCATTGTCTTGATATTATCAAATAGTTCACACAGCAGTTCTTGTTGTTGTGTTTCTCTAGTTCCTTAGTGATGTCAAATATCTTTTCATACATTTATTGGGTTTATTTGTCTTCATCTGTTAATTCCATGTTCATATCCTTTTGAAAATTAAGATGCTAAGATTTGAAGCCAGGCACAGTGGTCTACACCTGTAATCCTAGTGACTTGGGAGGCTGAAGCAGAAGGATCACAAGTTGGCAGGCAGCCTCTGTTAACTTGGTGAAACCCTGTCTCAAAATTTTTAAAAAATTTAAAAAAGGTCTGGGGTTGGGATGTAGCTGATTCGGTTCAATCCCCAGTACCATGGGGGTGGGGCAGAGACATTAAGATTCCACTTGTTTTCTTTAAAAAATTATATCATCTGGATATTAATTCTTTGTGTATTACAAGTACGATGGATGTTTTCCCACAGTTTCTCATTTATCTTTTACTTTATAGTATCTTTCTTGATCATACCAAAGTTTTCATTTTGATGGAATCAAATTATCAGGGCTTAGATGACTTTGATTTGTGTGCGTGTGTATGTGTGTGTGTGTGTGTCTTTATTTAAAAGCCTTCTCTCCCTGAAGATCATGAATATATCTTTCATATTTTTCTAGTATGTTTATTCCTTCTATTTAGGACTTAATATATCTGAATTTATTTTTGTGAATGGTACAAGGATGGATCTAGGCTTTCTTATTTTCTCTGAGGAAACCATTGGTTGTCTCTCCCTGATACCTCTTCTTCCATCTTTCTTTGCTAACAGTGTTCTGAATTTCCCAGTTGTGAGGTCTGTGTGGGGTAGAGCCCACCCTCAACTCTTAGAGTGGGCTTAAGCCAATCAATGCATCCCATCCCTCTGGCTGTAAGCAATGAATGGTTCTGCGGGGCAAATGACCCTTTTGAGGTTAGTGATGCATGAAACAATGTTTCCTGGGAGGTTCTCAGAAAGAGGTTTTCTTTTCACTGCAAAGTCAGTTGCCACTGACAATCATCTTACCCCCAGAGAGGAAACTAATCTTAGGACAGCATCGTGTACTGCGGTGAAGAGGAAGGGAAAGAATCCAGGTTGCCATCATTGATCTGCAGGGTTGATTTTGTTGTGAAATCTCAGCTACTTCTGGATGTTTCTTTTCCATGAGCTAGCATACTTCTTTTTTCATTTTGGTCCATTTGAGTTGAGTTTTCTCTTACTTAAAACTGAAAGTATTCCTACTCAGTTTAACTAACAGCAGTCTTCACCCTGTTGACAGAAAGGTTCACCAATTTCACATCAATACAAAATGCCCCTTGTGGTAGACCCTGGCCAGGCCTTCTCACTGAAAGACCCAGAGTATACATGAGCAGAACTCTGAGATTTTACAACCTCATAAGGATAGATTGCCCAACATATGGGCAATGAGAAATTTCCAGGTCATAGAATTCACATCTCAGGTCTACCTGAGGAAGCCTACTGAACAGCTGTGTATTTTCTAAATTTGAGTTCTAAACTATTTCTGACACTGATATAGGCAGGATTATGAAAGGCAATTACTGCCCAAGTTTGGGTTTTTTTGACCTGATGAACAGCCATTTCTAGGCAAGCTGCCTAAAGCCTTGAACTTGGGGGATGCCTTTGTGAAAAAAACAAGAAAACAATGGGGAGATGCAGCCCCAGTGTGCACCCTCATTTCACAAATATCTTTAGACTCTTAATTGTTAACCACCTGGGGAGTAAACCAAAATAAAATCCCCTTGAATAGAGTTCAAGTCAGCATTATCGTCCATCCCAGGACCTAAACTTCACCTCACTCCAAAATACATGGGTCTCTTCTGGACTCTTCATTCTGGCTTATTGATTTATTTGTTAATCTTTGTGCCAGCACCACACTGTTTTCATTCCTGTTGCTTTATGTTTGATATACCATAGACAAAACTGTATCAATGATTTTTCTTTAAAATGATACAGAAGATTCTCTCATATGAATTTTAGAGTCAGTTGGTCAAGTTTCATAAGAAATTCTATAGAGATTTCAATTTTGACAGAATTGGGGTAGAATTTATAGGCTGATTTTTTTGTTTGTTTATCTTATATCTGACCACATCACTCGACTCCTTGGTTTTCTGTGTAGTCTCATATCAAGTCTGCGATTAAGAACAAAGACTCTTTGTTCTTACAGGTGGTGCACATCTGTAATCCCAGCAATTCCATAGGCTGAGGCAGGAAGGTTGCAAGTTCAAGGTCAGCCTCAGCAATTTAGCAATTTAGTTGAGGGACAGAGTTTTATCTTCTTCCTAATTGTATTCTCAGTGCCCAGATAGAGCCTGGTTTAAGGGAGGAATTTTGAAAATATTTCTCTTCTGGGTAAGGTACACGACATTTACTCAACAGTTTAGGTTTATAGGAAGAGCATTGGCCATGTTGGCCCAGCTTGTCATCCAGAGCCATGAGGATACTGGTGATTCTATTTGCTCCTGGGGGATGGGGAGACAGGTAACATCATGGCCACCCCGACATTTATACCTAGGTAGCCTATGGGGAGTTCTGGACTCTGCATTGTCCCCTACTTCTTCAAGTTGAAGGTTGTCTACCACTTCTAGCAAAGCATGCTCAATCATGGAGACAGGATAAAAAATTAGGACCTGTGCTGGGGCCTTGTTAGTGTTCAGCAAGACTGGTTTAGAGTTCAAATGGTTACCTCAACTTGAGCTCCTGGTGTGCAAGGATGGCCTCTGACTTGCTGCACATCCCATCCCAGTCCCCACCTGGCTTCTCCAACACTGGACAGTGTTGGTTGAAACAATGGGTTGGGACCAAGAGCTAAGCACAGGGCTAACTTGGTCTTAGCCTGTTAGGCATAATGTAACCAAGGCTACAAGAGAAGTAGGAAGAGCTGCAGATGCTCCAGGCAGGCCAGGCTCCTGTTCTCAAAAGGGGCACAATGGTGACATATGTAGGCTGTTGGTGTGATGATCTCTCTGGAGCAATGGAGAAGGCTCCAGTCTGATTGTACAAGTGTGCATGCAAGTGTGTGTGTGTGTGTGTGTGCATGTGTGTGCAAGCACATGCAAGCTCATGCTGGTCCTGGTGCCTACAATAGCCAGCCTTATGGGACCCTACTTAGCAGTCCTTTCTATAATGGGGAGAGGGGCTCCCCCGTGCTGTGTCTCTTTTGGATTGTCACAGTTTTCTGTCGCACCCCTCCATCATCTGATCCCCATCCCCTATTGGCAGGCAGAGTGATGAAGCATCAGACCTGTGGTTTCTGAAACAGGAAGTGATTTAGATCCTGAAAGCTAATTTTAGATGAGTTGATATGGGTTTTCAAAGAATGTTTCAGGGGTGGTTTCAGGCTCAAAACTCAGTCCACTGTTCTTCTCACTTACTAGGGATGGGCAGTTTCCCACTGTCCTTGTCACTGTCTGGCTGGGTGAGCTCATGCTCAGCTGGGCAAGACTCTTGGGTGAAAATCAGGGCCGGTTTTCCCTGGATTCTAGGCTGCCTGAGTCACCGTTTTGGCTTCGAATTCTGTGAGTCAGCAGAGGCCTGGCTGTAGGCCAGAGAGACATAGAACCTCTTGTCCCTGACTGAAGACTGGAGGCTCCCAAGAGTTCTGTCAGGACAAGGCCATCCACTCTTACTCAGGTTGTGACCTTAGCCAGAGATCAAATGTGGCTTTGGGGCCAAGAGAAGTGTCATCTTGGATGGAATGCACTTAGATCAATCCTGTCCTGAGCTTCTTAGAAGGTAGCACCCTCAGATCCAGGATGGCCAGGCTAGAGATTCTGTCCCTGCTGTAGTGCTGAAGGCTGGGACTCCTGCTGATAGCAGTGGATACAAATGAAGTAGAGGAATAGGCACAGGACTCTCAGAGAGTCCTCCTGGCACTGAAGCCCCACTGGTTGGACAACTCAGAATCAAACGGTTCCTGTCTCTGCCAAGGCCTGAGCACAAGCTAAGAAAGCTGGGGCTCCCAGCTCACCTCCACAAGTGTGTTCAAAGCCCATTTTAATCTGTTGTTTCATTCTACAGCAACCGCTACATCAGAGAATGCTACTCCCTTTATCAGAGAAGAAGCTAATTCTCAGGATGTCAGTCTCAAGAAACAGCCCAGCTGGGTACGGTGGTGCATGTCTTTAATTTCAGAGCTGCGGAGGCTTAGATAGGAGGATCATGAGTTAAAGCCAGCCTTAGCCACTTAGTGAGGCCCTAAGCAATTAGTGAGACCCCCGTCTCAAAATTAAATGTAAAAAGGGCTTAGGATGTGGCTTAGAGGTTAAGCACCACTGGGTTCAATTCCTGGTAGAAAGAAAGAAAGAAATAAAGAAACCAACTTATGCAGACGTCAGAGCCAAGCCAGGTCCTGATCCCTGTACCATTCTATGGATGAAATGTCCAGCGTTCAGGAAAAGAACTCTGCATATCTAATCCAGGTAGCAGACAACTATGAGCCCTGCCCAAAGACCTGGGGCCTCTGGACAGGCATAATTCAAGTACCTGCCAATTCCTAAGTCCTCCATGACCAATCATTCTTTGAGGAGGATCAAGCAGAGCAAGACAGATGACTGCCCCAGAGCCAAGACTGAGCTCAGACCACAGAAGAGGACAGAATTCTCAAAAAGTTCCTGTATTTGCAGTTTAGTGACATAGAAGCAGACGGTGTTAAGTTAAGCCCTGCTTTGAGAGTTCCATAGAAGATGTCTTTGACCTATTTTCAAGGGCTGTGGTGGCAAGAGGAATTTTTGGACACATCATAAAGAGTTTTGTGGCCACCTCTGATAGACCAACTCAGGAAGTTGTCATTTTCCATGATTAGGTTATTAGTCACAAAAGTGATCCCTGCCCCCCAGTCCCCAGCCCCTATACTGCAAGAGGCTGACAGAAGTGCGGAGTGGGCAGTGGGCAGCCCTGCCTCTCAGTCATAGGCCAGGAGTCAGCGAGGCCTGAGCACTGATGTTGGGCCATCTATA
The DNA here is from genome assembly GCA_004027875.1 of Aplodontia rufa. NCBI lineage: Eukaryota > Metazoa > Chordata > Mammalia > Rodentia > Aplodontiidae > Aplodontia > Aplodontia rufa. The sequence continues at coordinate 69,586 of PVKS010000338.1, forward strand.
TGGCCTGCCTTGTTGGTGGAGCCTCACAGCCCTATTCCAAATTCTTCAGCACTTGGTCCTCCCAGAAGGTTTAGCTGGGCCAGAAATCCCTTAAGATCTTCATAAAGGGCTGGGCATGGTGGTACCTGCCAGCAGCTCCGGAGGCTGAGGCAGGAGGATTGCAAGTTCAAAGCCAGCCTCAGCAACTAAGTGAGGCCCTAAGCAATTTAGAGAGACCCTGTCTCAAAATAAAAAATCAGAAGGGCTGGGTTTTTCAGTGGTTAAGTGCCCCTGGGTTCAATCTCTGGTACCAAAAAAAATTTTTTTTCATAAAGGGTCATAAGGGTCTGGAGCAGTGGGTGGCTCAGCGGTTACGGTGCTTGCCCAGCATGCACGAATATATGGGTTCAAATCCCAGCACCCACGTACACAACTGTCAGAGCAATGAAAGCCATGAGAAAAGGTCAATAAAAATAAATTGATTCTCTCTCTCTCTTACTGTCCTTCTCTCTCTCTCTCTTTTTTTAAAAAGGGACATGAGGAGAGCAGCTCCCAGAAAATCATCTGTACCAGCAAAGATTCATGTACTCTGAGGTATCAATAACTGTGAAGGCCCAGTCTAACCTTTCTAGGGCATTTCCTTTCATGAGAGGAAATCATAAGACAAAGGAATTAATGGGGTAATTCATGAAACACTTTCAGGAAACCACATGGGCCGAGAGCCACTTGCCTATTAGAAAGACAAAGCTGTGAGCCTGTGTGGTGCTCATGCCTAGATTCCCCAGAGTGGGCTTCCCTCAGAGAGAATAATTAAATGGAGCCCACCCCCCTGTGGGAATGTCACCTAATTAGTCCCTTCTTCCAAACCCCTAAAGGGCTTCAGCTTATGGACCCGATTTGGGAGGTGGGTGGGGGGTAGGGTTGGAGGAGCATTCCTGCTCCTGGATTTGACAGAGAGCACTGCCAAGCTGGGAGCAAAGACAACTGACTGGTGCCCTGCCACCAAAGCTGTGAGAGTCTCACTTGCCGGTGGGTGGCAGTTTCCTAACATTTGTTTATTAACATCGGCAAAGTTAGTTATTTCCAATTATTGGCTTGTTTGACAGTAACCCCTCTTTCTCCTGAGGCCTGGATACTGCTTTGGTTCTAGGGGATAAGGACTAGCCTAATGTCTGGACTAATGTTTGGGAGTGTCCAAGTGATATTTAGTCCTTGTGAAGTGACAAAAGCCACCCATCTACTCTCCCCAGGTACCTGGTGCTGATGTGGGTCAGAGGAGGGGACAACTTAAGGCTCTAGGCTGTCTTCCAGGGCATACAGAGGACTCAGGGTAGGGCATTTAGGAAGAGGACAACTTGTCACATGTGGAGAACAAAAAATGGGCCCTGTGTCCAGGGTCAGTTCAGGGAGGAACCATCAGGTGGGTGATGCTGAGGAATGTGCAGAGTCCAGATGAAAAGTCAGAGGACAATGGGTATGCCACCCTGCCCCCCAGAAAAGCAGGAATCTGCATTCATGTGGAAGTGATGTTTAAATAACACAGCTGGGCAAGCCCCAGACGTTACTGAAACCTTCGGTAGGCATACTTTTCAGTTTCCCACACATCCCCACCTCAATCAACAGTGCTGACCACAATCAATGCCTTTCTTGGTGACTCAAAGTCACTACGCAGGCTGGTCATTGTTTGTTGAATCTTTGAGGATGCAGGTGCAACTAGAGGTGGGACTAACCCTAATGGGCACCATCCTCGTAAGATTCCCTGACTGTCACCTAGGCAAAAAGTCCCACAAGTCAACTTGCTTTTAGATATTTTGCCTCATTCTTTTTTTTTTTTTTAAATAGAAATGGACAGTGAGGGAGAGAGAGAGAGAGAGAGAGAGAGAGAAACAATTTTTTTTATTTAGTTTTTCACGTGGCTTTCTTTGCTCCGAGACTTTGTTGTGTACATGGTGCTGGGGTTTGAACTTGCATACTTGAGCAAGCCTTGCCTCGTGCTTTCTGGAAGGCATTTGGTAGAAATGACCTGAAGTATGGTGTTCAGGAAATCTGTTGCCAATTCCTGATTCTTCCACCTATAGTTGCCAGCCCCTGGATAGTTCCCTACCTCCTAATTTGCCCCTATCAAATTCTCTTTCTTTCTTTCTTCTTTCTTTCATGTTGTTTAAACACCTTCTTTGTACCAGGTAGTGGTGTGGACACTTCGGTAAGATCAGCAGGGGATAAAATGAGTATTCCTGCCTTCAGAAGTATATATTGTAGAATGGAATAAAATAAAAATAAAATAAACAACAAACTAAAAATAAACAACAAACCTAATAATATGTTAGAAGGTGACAAATGCTAGGGAAAAATATTGAACAAGATGGAAGGACCTGGGGTGTTTTGGAGTGGTAGTGGAAGAGCCTACAGTCTTAAATAGGGTAGACAGGGAAGCGGTCCCTGAGAAAGAACATAACATAAATGACATCTGGCAAAGGTTTAAAGGTGATGGGGAAGTTAGCCCATTCAAGGCAAAGGGAAAAGACACCCTGAGGCTGGTGTCTTCTAGGAACAGCAAGGAGGCCAAAGTGCTTGGAGCAGAGTGAGGCAGCAGGGGAAGAAATCTGAGAGGTGATAGAAAAGCAAAGAGGAACTTGGAGGCCACTCTGGGAACTACAGTTTTTACTCTGGTAAGACACGGAGCCACTGGAGAGTTCTGAACAAAGAGGCATGATCAGACCTGGATTGCAACAAGATTGTTCTGGCTGCTGAGTTGAGGGTGGACCGTGGAACAGAGCACAGAGGGAAGCAGGGAAATTAACTAGCAGCCACTGCAGCATCTCGAGAAAGAAGTGGCTGGAACCCCTGTGGAAGCAGTGGCAGTGGTGAGAAATGTTGAATTCTAGATGTATTTGGAAGGCAGAGCCATCGGGTGTGGCTGATAACATTGGATGTGGAATATGAAAGAGAGCTGAGCAAGGGTTTTGCTCTCAGCAGCTGGAAGAAGGACCTGACATTCGCTGAGCTAAGGGAGGTAGGGATGGGGCAGGCTCAAAGGGAAGTTCAGGAGTTCACGTTAGAACTTGTCAAAAGGGGTACTGCCACTCACTTCACAGGCTGTGGTGAGGACTGGAGAGAAGATGTGAAAGTGCTCAGCACCAGCATGCAATTAGTTCTCAGTAAATGTCACTTTCCCTTTCCCTCTCTCACACAGATGGGGAAAGCATGAGCAATCGGGGGTCCCCAAGCCAATTTGGCTAAGAGCCCTTTGTGTAGAATAATGAGCCAAGCCAAACAGATGCCGAAATAGACTCCTGATTCCCCACCCAGGGGGTGGTTCTCACCTGTCAGAAAACTTTCACTGTTGCTAACAGGGTCTTCAGCTTCATCAAAGGTTTATTGGTGACACTGATACATTAGTGTGATGATAAACTTCCACATCAGCAGCCCCGGCCCAGTGGTGCCTAGGCAGCCCCCAATCTATAAACTCACTCTTTCCTTGTTACTCTGTGGGTTTCAGAACAGGAGGTGTGATGTCATCAATACAGCAGCACAAAGGCTGACTACTGTCAGACACCTGCACTCACATCCCTCCTTGGCCACTCTATGAGCCCATGGGATTATTGACAAATTACTTGCCTCTGAGTTACATATTATTTTGTATGTGGAGAAAAAAGGCACAGAGAAGCTTGTTGTGTGACCTATATGAGTTAGCATTTGTGAAAGTGCTTAGCAGCACCACACCTAGAATTTAAAAAGTGCTTGATAAATGTTAACCTTTTTCAGTATCCTCATCAATAGTTCAAGCAAGGGGGCAGGAGCAGTGGTTCAGTGGTTTGAGTATTTGCCTGGCCTGCATGAGGACCCAAGTTTGAAACTCAGCACCACATACACAACTAATGTCAGAGAAACAAAGGCCGGATGAAAAAATAAATAAAATTGATTCTCTATTTTAGAAAAATAGTTCAAGAAAATATGCTCCTATAAGTTGAAAAGGGAAAGAGTTTCTCTGGAAGTTAAGCTAGCTAGCTAGCTAGCTCTTTACGTATGTATGTACCAGGGATTGAACCTAGGGGAATTAACCACTGAGCCACATCCCTAGCCTTTTTTATTTTTTATTTTGAGGAAAGGTCTTATTAAGTTGCTTAGGGCCTAAGTTGCTGAGGCAGGCTTTGAACTTGCAATCCTCCTGCCTCAGCCTCCAGAGCCACTAGGATTACAGGCATGCAACACCAAGCCCAGCTAAGTTACACTTTTCTTTTTCTTTTTTTTTTTTTAAAGAGAGAGAGGGACAGTGAGAGAGAAAGAGAGAATCAGTTTTATTTAGTTTTTCATGTGGCTTTCATTGCTCCAAAACTTTGTTGTGTACATGGTGCTGGGATTTGAACCTGCATCCTTGAGCATGCCAGGCAAGCACCATAACCACTGAGCCACAGCTCCAGCCCTAAATTACACTTTTTATTATCAAAAGATCATTAACTGGGTCTGGAGCAGTGACTCGGCGGTTATGGCGCTTGCCTTGCCTGGCATGCTGGACTGGAGCTGTGGCTCAGTGGTTATGGCGCTTGCCTGGCATGTGCAAGTACGCAACTTTGAACCCTAGCACTATGTACACAACAAAGTCTCAGAGCAACGAAAGCCACATGAAAAACTAACATAAAAAAATTGATTCTCTCTCTCTCTCTCTCTCTCTCTCTCACTGTCCCCCTCTCTTTAAAAAAATTAAAAAAGATACATTAGGTTACAACTTCCTCCAAGTTGACTCTGAATAATATAATTGGCATTGGCACATTACAGTTGCCAAATGGACAAAAAAAAAGAAAAGAAAAGGATTGTAGACTGTATAGAAGAAGCATTTCCATAAATGGAATGAGTATACTTGACTCTGTGGGTAGGGAAAGTAAAGTGCATGTGGGTGCCACCTTTAGATACGAGATGTTTACTTTTCTTGTTTGATTTTTTTTTTTTTGAGAGAGAGAGAGAGAGAGAATCAACTTCATTTATTTTTTCACATGGCCTTTGTTTCTCTGACACTTAGTTGTGTATGTGATGCTGGGGTTTGAACTTGGGTCCTGGGGCATGCCAGGCAAGTGCTCCAACCACTGAGCCACTGCTCCAGCCCTTCTTATTTGAATTTTTAACAATAAACTTAGATCACTTCTTAATCAATAGCAACTTTTTAAGATGTCTTTGAGATGTCCTAATCTGTGTGTTACCTGTGTGATGCGCTGTTTTCAGTGGTTGCAATACTGCATCTGAGGGACATCCAGACCCTTCTGTAACTGATGCAGGCTGGTCATGCAAGATGTCGATACTTAGGAAAATAGATAACCTCTGCCTTAGTCAGCTTTTTTGCCACTGTGACCAAAAGACCTTACAAGAACATTTTTTAAAAGAGAGAACAGTGAGAGAGAGAGAGAAAGAGAGAGAGAAATAAAGAGGATCAATTTTTATTGAGCTTTTCACATGGCTTTCACTGCTCTGACACTTAGTTGTGTATGTGGTGCTGGGGTTTGAACTCTGGTCCTTGGGCATGCCGGGCAAGCACTGCAACTGCCGAGCCACTACTCCAGCCCCTTAGAAGAACAATTTTAAAGGAGGATAAGTTTATTTGGTGCTCACGGTTTCAGAAGTCTCAGTCCTTTGATGGCCAACTCTTTTGCTATAGGCCGGAAGTGAGGCAGAACATCATGGTGGAAGGGTGTGATGGAGGTAAGCAGTTCTGGACACGGCAGTCAGGAAGTAAAGAGAGCTCTGCTCACCAGGGACAAAATATATACCTCGAAGCCATGCCCCCAATGACTTACTCCAGCCATACTTTACCTGCCTACAGTTACCATCTGGTTGATTCACGACAGTGGATTAAGTCATTGATTAGGTCACACCTCTCATAATCTAATCATTTCACCTCTGAACATTCTTGCATTGTCTTACACATGAGCTTTTGGGGGACACTTCCCTGAGAAGGGCTCGAAATTCCTTCTTCCACTGAGGTTGGTGACTGCCTGGATCTCAGAGGGCTCCCTTTCACTCACCTGCTCACTTCTGAGAGAACATTCCCTCCCAGCAGAAATGTATGAACAACTTGAGGTTTTTATTAACCCTTTGCATACTGGTTGGTAGTTTGAGGGCTTCAGGCAAACATCATTGAGAGCTGTAGGATAACAAAATCTTTGTATCCAAAAGTTCTACTTGGGGCCTCCTGTTTAACTGGCATATATTTTGTTTGAATTCTAGAGATTTGATTCATGGGCACCAGGCAGTGTGGCCATTAGTGAGTGAGTGAATCCTCAATATGCTGGCTTCATTGGCCTATAAAATAGATGAAGAGGCTGGCCAAGTTCCCAAATGTTCTCTCAAGAAAGCTACAAAGTTGTGCAGAAAAATAAAAATATTCAAGTTCTTGCCTTTGAGCTGTAGTGTCCTCTGGATTGACAGCCCTGGTATTGTCCTAACCCAACACCCTTTCCTTGGGCTCATCCTTAGAATGCAGAGCAGCACAATTCTTGAAAATGGCACAATCTTCATATTATCTGACCTTTAAGGTCCCACTTCAGGGTGCCAAACAAGCTATGGAGGATATGGCTGGATGGGTCACTGCCCCAAGCCACTGAGGTTTGCCAGTGAGAGTGATTTAAGTGGATCATTTTTGCCCCAATACCAAATACTCACACTAGGCCACTGTCTAATTCCTGATACTTCCAATTATGCTAAAATGTCTCTGCTTCCATTTCTGTCCCCTTCATTTTGGCACCCCCAACAGGCCTGCCTTGATACCCAGGGGGGGCTTGGATGCTGGGTGGAGAGGAGAGCTCTTTGGTAGTGAGCAAGGGGAAAAGCAGGTGGTGAGCAGCCAGCTTCTGCTGACAGCTCAGCCTTGCTTAATCTCTGTGAAATGCTCCTCCCTCTTCTCCCCATGGCTGGAACTCAGAAGCTGCTTCACGTGGGCTAGCTTGGACATCTGATAACCGACAGGCTGTAGCTTCAGTGAGCATCGCCCTGAGTGTCAGCCTGGATCTTGGCCAGGCCAGGGTGTGTGGAATGGCATGCCGTCAATGGGCTACTGCATTTGCCCCTGTAAGTTCTAAGAGTTCAAAGTACAGGAGCACCAGACAGAACGGTGCTTGCTGCATCTCAAGTCCTCTTCCTTATTCCCTGAGAGTGTGGGTAAGGGCTATACTCACCCCAAGTGCTTTCTTGCCATCTGTCCCCATTTCCTCTTGGGTATTTTTAGCACTGTCCAGGAGCATTTGACAGCCTTCAAGAATCCAGGCCAGCTGAAGAGCAGAAAATGGGGAAGTCGAGGTAAGTCGAGGTAAGGCCTTGTACACGGAGCCACCTCCCTCCTATGCGCCAGTCTTTATTCTCTCTTCCTCTTTAATGCCTTTTCTGACCACTTCTCCCTCTCTATACCCTGCCCTCCAAATCTGACCATCAGCCAGCAGGACAATTATAACTGCCTCCTCACTTACTACCACTTTGGATCTGCACACTAGCCTCAGAGGTCCTTTAAAAATGCAAATTAGGTTGGGTGTGGTGGCCTGTAATCCCAGTGACTCAGGAGGCTGAGGCAGGAGAATTACAAAGCCAGCCTCAGCAATTTAGTCAGACCCTAAGCAATTTAGCAAGACCCTGTCTCAAAACGAAAAATAAAAAGAGCTGGAAAAATAAAAAGAGCTCATGTGGCTCAGAGGTTGAGTGCCCCTGGGTTCAATCCTTAGTATCAAAAAAAAAAAAGCAAATCCAGCTCTTCCTTGTTAGCCAGGTCTCAGCCCAGTGTCACCTCTAGAGAAAGGGTCCCATTGGCCACCTTCAAGTCTCCATGCCACCACCCATTTTGCTATCTCCATTGAATTTAACTGATATTGTCTTGGACATTGTTTGCTGTGTGTCTCCCTCACCACAATGAAAACACTAACGGGGCAAAGAATTCTTGTTTTCCACTTAGCCCCAGTGCTCAAAACAGTGTTTGATGCACAGAGAATAGGTGTTAAATAAGTATTGAATGAATGAATGGATGGATGGAAGGATGAACGAATGAATGAATGAATGGACCCTTCATATGAAGAGCCGCACTACCTGCCGCTGGGCTGCTGGGCCGTCTTCAGGTAATCTGGGTGCGGGGAGAGAACAGAGCCTCTCCTTGCTGTTGAGCAAGGCATGAATCTGCCAAGCCCCAGGAGAAAAGGGGCAAGGGCCTCTTGGCCTGGTGGAAGCCAACCGGTAGGCCACATGACTTTAAAAGCAGCAGGAAGCTAGGCTCTGGAGATAAGAAATGTGGAAAGAGAGGCAGAGGGTGAAGGGGTGCTCCCTGGGGATGCCCAAACCTCTGTGGCTGGCCAGCAGCACCACTTGCTTCCTGTGGAGATCAAGGAGAGGAGATCCCCTCTGTAGGCCCTAGAGCTGGGGCTGCCCCAGGAGCCTCACCCTAGTCCTCCCTGAGGTGGCCAAGACACAGGGCTCTGTCCCTCTAATCTACCATTCAGGGACATGAAAGGGGCTGCCCTAGGATAGGTGTCAAATGCATGTACATTCTGCCCATGGATCCCTGTGCTCCTGTGTTTTCGTCTGTCCACTGGTAAAATGGGCTCCTCCACACTGGTGGTTGTGAGGAGGCTGAGATGTCTGGGAGGAGCTGGAAGAGTGAAGGTGTGGAAGGCTGAGCTACTAGGTATTGAGAGGCAGTCCAGGGGCGTGGCTGGACCAGGAATTGGTGAAGCTGAAGGTCCCAAAGTAGGTGTAGGCAGAGACCCTTGAGACTCCAAGACCCAATTAGCATTCTGATGCAATAAAACAAAGACCCGGCATCCTACCTTACCAAATGGCACAGGAAGGGTAATGGAAGAGCACCTGAGCTCAGGTCTCATTTTTTGCCACTCTGTATGTGACCCTGGACAAGTTATTTTTCTGCTCATGACTTCAGTTATATCATTTGTGTGAGAGGGGTCATGATCTCTCTCTCACATGACCACAGTGAGCATTAAAGAAATAACGTTGTCATTCCAGTGACTATGGACTTCAGCTCCCCATACCTACCAAGATCATCTCATAAGGTAATGAGGATATCTATGGACACAAACTAAGGAAGCTAGAAAACCACTGTCCTGACTCAGTGACTTGCCCCACCCTGGCCTCTGCCCCAGATTCTGGAGGCCTTAGTCAGGGGGTGGGGGTCTATTTGTCCAGGGCTGGGTTTTCCCTATAGGAAACGGTACAGTCTGCTGGAAAAGCCCTCAAAACGGATGTAGCCTTACCTAACTAAGAAGAGCTTAAAGCTGCTGAAATGGATGGGCAGACCAGTCAGACTTGCCCCCTTGGGGAAACCCAGGCATGAGCTATCACCTGGACCTGAGTACAGTTCCTGTCCATCCTGCTCTAGCCAGGCCCTGGGAAAATCTCAGAAAGGGAAGCTGAGGTGATCTGCATGCCTGAGGTTGCTGTCCTCTGAATGCCATTCAATATCCAGCCTGCCCAAAAGTCCCAGCCTTGAATTGGCCAGATTGTCCAGGCCTCTTCCACTCACATCATCTATGTCCCCCACCTGCCCAAGGCTCCTGACACCAGGTGCTACCTCACCCCCACACTGACCTGCTCCCTCCAGGATCAAGGGAGTTTTCATGGAGGCTCCCCTCTTCCATGATACTCCCATTCCTGGTTTTCATCCTTCTCCATGACCAACCCTTATTGGCTTCTTTTGCACTTCCCCTTCCTCTGCCCATCCTCTAGGTTTGCAAGTTCTAGGACTTGGACCTTTCTATCCTTGACTACTCTAGAGGTCTCAGAGTTATGGTCCAAGGGCCAAATCAGGGCCTGCACCTGATGACAAGGGTCTTTCTGCCTTTTATTTTCCTTTTTTGCTTGCCACCCCACGAACAGCATCTTAAAGTAGTTGGTACGGCCAGACAAACTTCTGTGTGCCCCTCTTTGGTGAAACTCCATCATTAAGCAGCCACCTGTGAGCTACTGCATCCAGAATTCTGATCTGACTTTAGCCTATCCCTGCATGCCTCTTGCTGGCCCATCTGGCCTGGATGAAAGGGTCTCTCTAAGGCATCCATCCATCACAGGCATGTTTACTACCCCCTAGGCACCTGGAAAATAACTCCTCTTACCTTCATAGATCACTCTGGAGCTGACCTGATTTCCTCACCCCAACCCCAATGGGGCTGAATCTGCTCCTGCTAGTGGGACAGTGACTGTGACAGGTATTCATGTATCTGGTAGCTGAGGCAAAATGGGTACCCAATATTAGGAAAGTAGAGGGCCATTTTTCTTGAGGAATTAGCTATCTGAAAATGGCACAGAGAGGCCCTTCCCTCAGTTACGCTTCCTAAAAGGAAGAGGGTGACCCTGAAACAAGGGAATCTTGATGACAGAGGGGCAATTCAGAGTACCAATCTTCTGACCCATTTTCACAGAGGTCAGATTTGCATGAAGTATTTTAAGATAGTCTTGTAGGGGCTGGAGCGTTGACTCAGTGATTACAGCGCTTGCCTGGCATGTGTGAGTACGCAGGTTCAAACCCCAGCAGCATGTACACAACAAAGTCTCAGAGCAACAAAAGCCATGTGAAAAACTAAATTAAAGTTGTTTCTCTCTCTCTCTCTCTCTCTCTCTCTCACTGTCCCTCTCTCTTAAAAAAAAAAAAAAGATAGTTTTGTAGATGCCCACAAGACCAGGGCAGCCCAGACCCCACTTTATGAATGAAGGATTTATTCTACCAGCTTCTGGGAGGGCTGCCAAAAGAAAACCTCAGCTGTCAGTCCTCTTTGGAGTCGTTCCCTACTAAACAAAATGTCACATGTAAGGTCACATCTGCTTCTAGGAGAGACCCACACCCCTGACTGATCAATATGAAATATAAAATTCTGCTTTCTTCTCTGTGGTGGGAAAACTCTCAAGGACCATCCCAAGGAGAGCCTCCATGGGCTCAGCTGGAACTGTGGTTGGACCTGCTTGCACTAAAGCTCAATTTCTGCCTCATTCTACTTACCTCTCTTTTTTCTACATGTTGATCCCAAAGTTCCCCTTCCCTTACTCCTTTTCTTTAATTTTCACATTACTGGTGATTAAATCAAGGGGTGCTCTGGCAATGAACTAAACCCCCAATCCTTTTTATTTTTTATTTTGAGATAGAGTCTCACTAAGTTACCGAGGCTGGCCTTGAACTTGTGATCCTCCTACCTCAATTCCAATAGGTGGAATTACAGCCGTGCACCACTGCACCCAGCACTAAGAGTTTTTCATAGCAATGGTCCTACATGCTAATCTCTGAGAGCCTGCTTCTTGTAGCACCTAATCTACAGCATCTGATTCCAGGAGTGATTTTTAAAAATGAGGGGGCTGGAGCAGTGGCTCGGCGGTTACCGCACTTGCCCGGCATGCACGAGTACATTGATTCAAGCCCCACCACCCACATATACAACTAAGTGTCAGAGCAATGAAGGCCATGTGGAAAACTAAAAAAAAATTTTTTCTCTCTCTCTCTCTCTCTCTCTCTCTCTCTCTCACTATCCTTCTCTCTTTAAAAAAAATGAGATGTTAAATGAGATTTTGAGCTGGATGACCATCTGTTTGCTAGTGTGGACCCCATCACAAGTGGCAAGTGAAATAGCCTCTGGCACACAGTAAAAATGCAACTGTTAAAACTTTCACCTGTGGGGCTGTAGTGGTGACTCAGGGGTTGGAGTACTTGCCTGGCATGCATTCGGACTCAGGTTCAAACCCCAGCACCACATACACAATTAAGTGTCAGAGAAACAAAAGCCAGATGAAAAAAATTTCTCTCGTTCTCCCTCTCTCCCTCTCTCTCTCTTAAACAAACAAACAAAAAAGCTTTCACCTGTGTTGGAAGAGAATGCACTTGTTGGTGTAGTGCATTAGGTATTTGAGAAATATGAAGGACTTAGTTACTATAAAGATAATGGATTTGCTAAGCTTGGCTGAGTACCAGTAAAATATAATACAGAGGGGCTGGAGTGGTGGCTCAGTGGTTATAGTGTTTGCTTGGTACACGCAAGTATGTGAGTTCAAACCCCAGTATCATGTACACAACAAAGTCTCGGAGCACCGAGGGCCAAATGAAAAACTAAATAAAATTGATTCTCTCTTTGAAAAAAAAAAAGATAATATAGAACTTAAAATGAATAATGGGCAACATAAGATTCAATGTGAAAGCTAAAGGCCTCTTTGATGCATATAAAGGAGCTCTTATCTCTTATAGTGGAAGAGAAGAAAAACCTGAGAACCAGGCCTAGGACTTATTTGTCAGAGTAGTTGCTATGCCCCTAGTGTGCCTCCCACAGATCAATGTGTTAGAGGCTTGGTCTTTGGTGTGGCACTGTTGAGAGGTGGTGGAACCATTAAAAGGCAGGGATTAGTGCAAGGAAATTAGGGCATGGTGAGGAGTAGGTGTTCTGAGAAAGGATTAATACCGGAGTGAGTCATTTGCTCTGACAAAAGTGAGTTAATTAAAAAAAAAAAAGGCAGTCCCGATCTATGAATCTCGCTGGCTTTCTTTCTTGCAATGTGATTGATCTCTCTTTGTAGTCAAGAGACCAACTGCCATGATGTGGTACAGCCAGAGGAACCCTTGCCAACACCAGCACCATGGTGTTCAAATTTTCATCCCCCAACATTGTAAGATAAATAAACTTCTTTTCTTTGTAGAGAAGCAAGTCTCAGGTAGTTTGTTATAGTAATGCAAAATGGATTAATACAGTATGTTAACTACACAGGTTATATTCCTAACCAAGGCAGGTCCCCTATATCAAAAGAAGAGCCCTTGGGAAAGAATGAGACTCTATAACATGAAACAGGGATCTCTATTGCACCTGAAAATCTTGAATCCTCAGTCTTTCCTAACTATTCTGGAGTTTCAAAAGCCTATTCATCTCTGTTAAGAGCTAGAGATTGCCTTTTACTTTAAAAAGATTGCCAAGAGTGGTGGCATATACCTGTAATCCCAGCAACTCAGGAGGCTGAGACAGGAGAATCCCAAGTTTGAGGCCAGGTTCAGCAACTTAGCAAGATCCTAATCAACTTAGTGAGATACTATATCAAAATAAAAAATAAAAAGGGCTGGGGATATAGTTCAGTGGTGAAACACTCTGGGGTTCAACTAAATAAATAAATAAAGATAATGCAGAGGCCTCTGCCCCTGCATGACATGTTCTCTCATTCCCTCACGATCCTCCCACCATGCTTCTGGGCCCTTAGACCAATATCTAGGGTTAGGTCACAGCATAACCTGGACAGATATGCTGAGCCTACAAATGGAGAAGTGGACTATAGCTCAAAGGAAATGCAGGAAGCAGACAGCAAGTATTAACAGAGCTGGATATGCACAGGACTGGTCTCTAGACCAAAGGGGTCAAGCAGAAATTTTGATGGAAAAATATATAGATGTGGGAGCAACACCTGGGAACAAGCATTTAAAACTGTGACAAGACTCCAGAAGATGGTGCAAATGCATTGTTAGAATGGCTCCTACAATCATGGAAAAGAAGAATGACCCACACTAACTGACAGAAATGCAGGGGTTGCTGTGGTAGACTGTGTAGGAAGCAGGTGTCCAGGAGCCAATTTGCTAAGAAAGGCTGGAAAACACCTGAGAGCTCAGAAGATACCAAAACAATATGGAATGTGGTAGAAAGAAGAGTACCAGTACCACTAAGGTCCTCTCTATGCCAGACCTTGTTTCCACAGAACTGGAATCATTGTTTGCAATCGTGGTGCTTCAACCACTGAAGTACAGAGGCCAGGTGGTAGTTTATAACTCTCACTATTCATATGGGCTCAAGTATCATGAATGACAAGGTTAGAATGGCAGCTAAGAGCACCTGACTTACAGAGGATTTGGAAATGGTTAATAGAACACAGCATCCCTAGAGTCAAATAGATCAAAAGACAGCAAAGATACTGACCATCTTTGCAATCAAAATATATCAATCACAGGCTGGAGTGGTGGCTCAGTGGTTATGGAGCTTGCCTGGCACATGCAAGGACATGAATTCAAACCCCAGCACCATGTACACAACGAAGTGTTGGAGCAACGAAAGCAACATGAAAATCTAAATAAAATTGATTTGTTCTTTCTCTCCCTCTCACTGTCCCTCTCTCTCTTAAAAAAAAAGATATCAATCATGAATGAGCCCAATCACCCCAATTAAAAAAAATCCCCTGATGATCCCTACCATCATGAAAAAAAATGTTCCCTGCCAAATTTCCAGTTTAAAGATTCCAAATCTATTGATTGAAGAAGCCGTCAGATCTCCCAGAAGGAAGAGCCTCCTACACCATCCCAGTAAGTAACAACTGTGCATGGTAATGACCTACCAGCCTTCCCCAAGGGGACCTGTGACATTTATTTGAGTAAGGGTACCCACCAAGAAAAAGAATACCCAAACATTTTGAAGACTGTTGAACATGGGATTTGAGTTGACATTGTTACCTGGGGAACCAGTAGGGACACCAAGACCATCTTGTTAGAGCAGAGCAGGGAGCATGTATGGGCCATGTCATAGATTCCTGGCCTGAGTTCTGTTCCTAGAAGGCCCTGTGGATCCTTTCAGTGCTATTATTGGAGAAACACACATGATAGCACAACCCCCACACTGGGACCTCAGCCTGTGTAGCAAGAGCTTTCATAATAAAGAAAGTCAAGTGGAAGCTTCCCAAACCTCCCCACCCCAGCCACAGTAATGAATAAAAAACAATATCACATTCTAGGGTAGAAATTAGTGCCACCTTTAAGGACCTAAAGGGAGTCTAACATATCCTCATTTAATTTACCAGCAAAACCAGGTAGATCCTGGGGGATGACAGGGAGCTATTACCAATTCAACAAATTGTAGCCCCAGTTGTAGCCACCTGTGGTGTCTTTGCCACAGTAGATTAATCAGGCTTAGGCCCAAGGGGTGTAGTCACTGATCTGATGAATCCACTCTTTTCCTACCCTACCAGAGATAGTTTTCATTCACTTGAAACAAGCAATAGTTTTCCTTTCTTCTTTCTTTTCTTCTTTCTTTCTTTCTTTCTTTCTTAAGAGAGAGGGACAGGGAGAAAGAGAGAAAGAGAAAGAATTAATTTTATTTAGTTTTCCATGTGGCTTTCATTGCTCTGACACTTCGTTGTGTACATAATGCTGGGGTTCAAACCCAAATCCTTGCGTATGCCAGGCAAATGCTGGAACCACTGAGCCATGACTCCAGCCCAACAGTTTAAATTTCTAAGGTGAGATTATCTCTCCCGCCCAAAACATTCTGGACAACCTTCAGAAAATCCTGCTAGTCTACTCTGTTGATAATGTTAGGCCAAACATAACTGGTGGCCATGGAAAGACACATGCTTTCTAGAAGATAAGCCCTGTGAATATTCAGAGCCTGCCACATCAGGAGAGTTTTAGATCTGGTGCATGGTCAGGAAATTTTCTCTGAATTGCAACACCTTGTGATTCACACCATGAAGAAGAAAGCTTAACTTTGGCAGGCCTCCTATGGTTTGGGATGTCATCTGTTGCACATGTGAGACTCTTACTCTGACCCATATACCTGGCAATAACATAAGAGCATGCCATCTTTGACGAGGGCCCCAGGTGGGAAAGTGATCTGTGGCAGCTTCAGGCTGCAAGACAAGTAATCCTGCTATGAAAGCTGTATGAATCACTAGATTCATAGTATTGGTAAATAGAGAGGGATCTAGGGAGACAATCAGCAATGTAGCATACTCTTTACCCTCCTGAGAAGCCAAATATTATGTATGCAATCATTTAATTCTGGAAAATTCACAATAATATAAATTTGTTAGGGGCATAATATAGAAGAATCAAGAGACTGGGATGTGGATTATGCGGTGTAAATATGGTTTATGATCAAATGCATATCATATTACTACTTTATAAGCATTTATGATTGTACAACAACTCAACTCCTTAATAAAAAAAAAAAAGTGTTGGTAGCAGGAAAATACTCTCTATCCATGGGGTCCTGAAACAAGGCTATACCATCTGCACTGGAAAATTATATACCTTTTGAGCTCAGGTAGACCTGGAGGGCCTGATGGAGTGACCCATACAGCATGATAAGTTGGTTTTTTTCAGACCTTCTAAGCTGTAAGGTTAGGTGAGCCCAACAACAATGGTCATCAGATGGAAGCAGTACATTTGGAATCAAGCTTGAGAAGGACCGGAGGGCACAGTGAGCTATACAAAAAGGAAACACAGAACCCCATGTTATCCACCTCCATGACACCAAAACCTTTCCCCCACTTTGTACCTATGGCTTCACGGGTGATCTCTTACAACCAGCTGATGAAGGACATAAATTTTCAAGCTTGATTTGCAAATAGGTCCAGATATAATTATGAGCTCCAAGGAGATCCATAGGCCACTTGGTTGCAAGTTGACTACCTTGGTCCTTCTATACCCTGGAAGGGCTAATGAGTCATTTTTATAAGAATAACCGTGTTTATTTCATGTATGAGTTTGCCTTTTCTTTCTGCAGGGCCTCACCTAACTCCAGTATTCAAGGGCATCCATCAGCATAGCACCATCCCCGTGCTATCAGTCTGATACCATGTTGAGCAACAACCTACTGAAGGCATAGTTGAGGCACTCACACGGGAGTGGTATTTTATAGGATAATGAGCTATTCTCTGGAACACAGTTCTCATTATAAATCAAAACACTTATATATGTAGAACTATGTCCCAATAGGTATAATACAAATATCTTGGCACCAAGAGATAGCAGCAGCAGTGGCCCCTTTTACAGTCATCCCAGTGACCCATTGGGGAAATTTGTGTTTCCCATTCCTGCAACTCAGAGATTTGTGAGTTTAGGAGTCCCAGTTCCCCAGAGGTCAGGGGAGACCCCAGTGAGAATTCCTCTAGACCAACAGCTAAGGCTCCTGCCAGAGCCCTTTGATCACCTTGCAATCAGGGACCAGCATAAAAGGAGTCACCATCTTGACAGGAACACGTAAGCCTGATCATTAGGAAGAGATAAGGCTGCACAATGGAAGCAGGGAGGAATGTACTTATCCTTCCAGGATGTTACCCAGCTGATGTGCTTTGGTGCTTTCTTTGGTGCTCCCTTTCCATATTTGACAGTAAATGGATGAGTGTGGCAATCTCAGCCTGGGATGTAACCAGAGTCCTCAGAGATGCCACCAGGTAAGCCGCCAGGATGAGCTGAGAGGGGGAGACTAGAATAGATAGAACAGGGGGACATGAGGAGTGTCCATGGTGGCCCTGAGATCAACTGAAATAGCATGCTCTCTAGTGCATCAGAAATCTTCCCCTTCTAAGTATCCCCCAGGAAGAGAAGCCCCCTGGAACCATTGGTGTGCCAGAGATGGCTACTTTCTTAGGAGAGCCCATTGCTAAATTTTTGACCGCCTTCTTTGAAACTACTGGAAGCTCAAAACCAGTGATGGTGAGAACATTTACTTACTGCCTGACAATCTGAAAATGTTACAGGTTAGGCTTTAACTTGGCATTGAGAGCACAGAACTGGAATCCTGGAGGAGTTGCCCCCAAATCAGAGGGGAAGTGGTTCTATGAAGAAGTGATGCAAATAGCTCAAGGGGTGGACTGTGGTGCATGGACACCTTCCGGAGTCCAGCATTATTGCCTCTGCTTATGAGTGCTGCTGGAAGACAGCTCTTAGCACTGGACCCTCTTTGGGAATTTCCTTGTCAGAAGAAAATTGCCACACCTAAGGTCACACCTCCTTCCAGAGGCAGCTGACAGCCAATCACTGATGAACATGAGGACATAAAGGCTTAATCTCCTGATGCCAATTTAGAAAACTCTTAAGGACTCTCCTAGCCCTAGAACACTCCTTTGGGTCAGCTGAGACTGTTGTCATGACTGTTATAGACCAGGCTGTCCTTCTGTTCACTCTTGCTCCCTCTCTTTCCCTTCCATAAGCAGTCCCACATGCTAATCTCAGTCTGAGTTTAGTTTCCAGGAAACCCAGACTTAGGAAGGCTGGTTTTAGCACAAAAATATCCTCCATGTAGGAAGGTCTCACCCTTTGGGGGGGGGGTCTTGGACCCTGTGGACTCAGAGTGGAATGTATCCAAATCAGCCTCAGTCTCCCCACCTATGAAAGGAGCTAAGCACTCCATCCTCCCTGACTTGAGCCTATCCCCTGAGCTGAAATCTTTTTTCGTTCAACTTAGTCTTATCTTTAGGAGGGAATCGTTGCCACAGAATCGTGACACGTACATACTGACAGAGCAATCTGAGGCTGATGCCAGACCATGATCTCTCCCCTTTGAGTTCCCCCAATCCCATGTTTCCCCCTACTTTACTCCCCGTGTTAGTTGGGCTTTTCATGGAAGTTGAAGGTTCCCCACTGGGTTGATAACCCCCTACTCCCACTGTCCATCTGCCTTGATGACCTTCCTATCCCCCCCGCACCCCTCCCTTCATCCCCCAACGTCAAAGGCAAGGTTCCCCTTGCTCATGTAATAATTCACCCATTTTGAGATTATTATTAGCTTAGCCAACTTTTAGTCTGTTTCTGGTTGTATTCTAGCTTCCACATATGAGAGAAAGCATTCGGCCCTTGAGTCTCTGAGTTTGGGATATTTCACTCAGCATAATTTTTTCCATCTCCATCCATTTGGCTGCAAATGCCATGGTATTGTTCTCTCTGATAGCAAAATAGAATTCCATTGTATATATGTATACCACAATTTTTGGATCCACTCATCCAGAGAGGGGCATCTGGGTTGGTTCCATAGTTTAGCTATAGTAAATTGAGCTGCTAAAAACATTGATGAATCTGTATCTCTGTAATAACCAATTCTAGCTCTTTGGGGAAAATGCTGAGGAGTGGGATAGCTGGGTCATAAGGTAGTTTCAGGCCTAGTTTTTTGAGGAGTCTCCACACTGCTTTCCAGAGTGGCTGTACAAGCTTACAGTCCCACCAACAGTGTGACAGTGTTCCTCTCTTCCCATAACCCCTCCAGCATCTGTTATTGTTTGTATTCTTCATTTTTGCCACTCTGACCAGAGTGAGGTGGAATCTCAGTGAAGTTTTGATATGCATTTCTCTAATTGCTAGTGATATAGAGCATTTTTCATATATTTATGAGCTTTTTGGACTTCCTCCATTGAGAAATTTCTATTTAGTTCCCTAGTCCATTTATTGATTGTGTTATTTGTGGTTTTGGTGCTCAGTTTTTGAGTTCTTTGTATATTCTGGTCATTAACACTGTGTCTGAGGTGTAGCAGGCAAAGATTTTCTCCCATTCTATGGGTTCTCTCTTAACACTCTAGACTAATTCTTTAGATGTGCAGAAGCTTTTTAGTTTAATGGCATCCCATTCCTTTATTCTTGGTTCTAATGCTCGTGCTATGGGAGTCTTGTTAAAGAAGGCGGTGCCAACACCTAAGTCATGTAGTGTTGATCCTACTTTTTCTTCAATTGTATAGTTGCTGGTTTAATTTCCAGATTCTTGAATCATTTTGATTTGATTTTTATGCAGGGTGAGAGGCAAGGATCCAATTTCAGTTGTCTGCATATGGCTGTCCAGTTTGTCCAGCACCATTTGTTGAACGGGCTGTCCTTCTTCCACACTATGCTTTTGCCCCCTTTATCAAATATCAGATTGTTAAAGATTTGGGGGTTTATATCAGTACCTTTTATTCTGTTCCATTGGTTTTCATTTCTGTTTTAGTACAAAAACCATGCTGTTTTTGTTACTATAGCCCTATAGTATAATTTCAGGTCAGGAATTGTGACACCTCCTGCTTCCTCTTTCTTGCTTAGTAATGTTTTGGCTATTCTGGGTCTTCTGTTATTCCATATGAATTTAATAATTGCTTTTTCTATATCTGTGAAGAATGACATTGGTATCTTGATGGGAATTGCA